>OY744516.1:189675213-189762713 GCA_963556195.1 Sepiola atlantica
AACCTTTTTCATAGAGCTCACATGGACGTGCTACATGGACGTTCTAGTCTGCTGTTCTTGTTGTTGGCCACAGCATTTCCCTTACCTACAAGATTGCAGGTTTTACTCCCCCGACAGCGAGAACAGCAATGCTCAGCATACGAAGTCGAGGAAGGGTTTGCTAAAAACACACAAACAAATAGCACGAAAGCAATGGTGCCCTCCCCCTAAATTAACCGATTTGCGGCTCTCTGTCTAAAACGCCGGTTTTTAACATGAAGACGTAGGAAGTGGTTACAGTTGAATAAGGAAGTGATGCTGTTGTCGTTGCTGTTTTTACTACAACCGGTCTTACATATATGTCGATGAATTAACTCACGATAAGATATATTTCCGCTAATCTTGAAAATCTGAATAATAGGCTGTCATTTAACTCATAGTTGTTATCTGATTAAAATCATAAAATAAAATCTACATTATGCTTATGTTAAATGAAATGTTACGTCCGTAGTAACAACACAATGCCTTGTGATTTCCTAGGTCAATTTGAATACGTTGTATGTTGTAAGATTGCAAAGTTAAATTGCAATTTGAAAAATACATCCGCATAGATTAAGTGTACGGGAATTAATCTAGCTTTCCATTAGAATTGTCGGAGATCACTTACTCTAAATATATACACACTCGTTTACTGGCTGACTATCAGCTTCTTATCGTTTTTCTTATCTGTATAAGCCAGGAATCGGAGTAGAAATGTATAAAGGTAACTTATTGAAATCTATATTTAATATCACAAAACTATTCACTATCGTTAAATCAAACAGTAATATGATTAAACAAATGTTCACATTTATATATATATGTATATATATATATATATATATATATATATATATATATATATATGTATATATATATATTTATATATATATACGTATGCGTATAAATTATATATGTATGCATATATTGTTAATGTATAGGCAACACTTTCCAATTAACGTTAAATGAATGTTAATTTTAAACAGAAGATCGTGTGTAAAAAACCAACAAAATGCTAAATCTGAATAACAATTTTTTTATTCATTTTTTAAAATAAAAGATATAAATATAATTAAAGCTCCCTATCGAACATATACGAACAATCAACCAGACTCAATTATTGAGGTGTATGTATGAACCATTTTTGATAAGTATATATATATATTGAATTTTAATCGATTTATCGTTAATTTTGACACACTCAATTCCCCGTTTTGCTCTTTCTTTCGACGTTATTATTAATTAAACTATCGATTTTCTCTCGACGAGATGATAGTCGAAAGGGCCTTTAAGAGATTTCCGCGCTTTCTTTTTTAATGTATTTATAAGTGTTGTACCTCAAAACATTTATATATATACATATATATATATATATATATATATATATATATATATATATATATATATATATATATATATACACATACACTCCAGCTTATTCGCATATGCTCAATATTGCCCGTAAAAGTAAGCGAATATTTTGGATTTTGAAAAATTAAAAAATAAATCATCAGAATTTACGATCCTATTATATATATATATATATATATATATATATATATATATATATATATATATATATATATATATATATATACACCTTTTGTCTACGGCAAAAAGGGCCACATGAGACAATAACGATATTTTCTTTTAAATATCACCCCATACATTAAATGATCAAACGATAGGATACAGCAGGGAGACGACACAAAAAACCCGCCACTTAATATTAAATAACCTATGTTTTATTGCTAATATCTGATCCCTCTCCGCTCGATATAACAGGACAATTCTGTTTATAATCAGGAACTTAGTTACATTATATATTTTTCTTATTTTAATAACCTCCCTTCTTTACTCTCATAGATGATATGTTTTGTCATTTAAAATCCAACCCCCACATCCTAAGAAGTACTTTTCTCATTTATTTTCGGATATTAGACCATCGCTTATATACTGTCTTTTGCAGCTGTGCGGAGCACGTAATTAAATGTTGCCTGTCACGCAATCCGACTCCTGTGCAATAAAATTGAAAGGGACAGAAAGAGGACAGGTAAAATGATGGCGGATAAAAACAGCTGCGCCAGGAGATATAAAAAAGACATTTCTTTCAGGCTATTAAAAAGTGCACGCAATCTCTACCAGGAATATATATATATATATATATATATATATATATATATATATATATATATATATATATATATATATATATACACACACACACATATATATATATGGGTGTATATATAATATATATATATATATATATATATGTATATATATATATATATATATATATATATATATATATATATATATATCAAAGCTAAAAGGAAAAATATAGCTTTAATGTATTGAATAGCTATGACAAAAGAAACAACAGAAGCCACAACACTAAAACTCAACATCAAAATGAATCTATACAACTAGAAAACAGGGACACATGTTTATAAATATTATAGTATAACATGCATACGCGCACATACACCAATAACGAGAAGGAATTATACGTAAATGCCGCAAATTCATAACCAGGTACAAGTAAAATATGATGATATTGAGAAATCTAATATAGACAAAATAGCATACTTTTTTCTATTCGGCATATATCATAAAATAAATAACAGAAATAGCCAGACAAACTGGATGGGCCCTATTTGTCACTTCTTTGTTTTCTGTGTATATTCCTTACATTGTGTGAGAATATTATCGTTTAGTTAACGATATTGCAAAATCAAATATTGGGTTCCACCAAAAAAGAATTTGAATAAAATACCATACGTTCGGAATTAAATGCTACTACTACTACTACTACTACTACTACTACTACTACTACTACTACTACTACTACTACTAATAATAATAATAATAATAGTAATAATATATAGATGTTTACGGAGCCCTCCAAAAAAAGCGCGCTCCAGGAGCACGCTCCTTTTTGCTGGAGCGAAAGAGAGGAGGGCTCATTTATATGCAGTTGGAGTAGAGCGGGAGCAACTCCATTTGGGACTAAAGAGTGGTGGTTTTATCGCTCCGCGCTCCTAGCTCTAAAATTATTTGACATTTATTTTTAAACATTAGTTTTTTATTCAGCAATATAAAGGAAAAGTAAAGAAAGTCTCAGAGTTTACTGTGAATTATTTTTTAAAATTATATATCTGGTAAATGTATATGAGAGAGAGAGAGGAAGAGGGAGAGTAAGGGACCGAGAAAGAACGAGAGAGGTACACATGGAAACAGAAACTGAACTTTTCCGGGTTTTTTCACATCTATGTGTTACATTTTTGATAGGACAGTTTTCTTAAGGCAGGACATAATTTGGCGTCAAATGTCTTTAAATGCGCCAGTGAGTATAGATGTATTTGAAGTTATTTTCTTATAGATTTGAAGTGTGTCTGTAGTTATGACAAGGATGTATATTGCTGATTGAATAAATAAGCCAATTTTTTTTTAATTCGTGTTTAAATAAAGAATTTTAGGTTCAATTATACTATAGTGGCCGTGGAATTTTCTCACCCATTTCGCTCGGTATTCACCCAAATGTTCGATAAAATCGAATTTTGGGATGAAATGGTATATTTTGTTCTGACAAAAAATTCTAATTTATTTTTTAGCATATATCAAATTGAACTTTCATGCCACATTTATACCCGTCATCTTTTCGGTGACATATTGTTATTCTTAAATTCACGACTAGTATGTTTTAACCTTTTCATTTTGCTTTTAAATTCGTTAAATTCCGTTAAAACTTGCTTTTGTAAATAGAATGTTCAAAGTTTTTTTGTGCGTAATAAAATGTTAAAGCAGTAAAAATATCTTTAGTCCAAGGAAAAAATATTTTTAGTCCAAGGAAATAATATCTTTAGTCCAAGGAAAAACCAATACAAACCAACATGGCCGCCAGCGATTAAAACCTGGAATTAAAGTTAGATTCTCAACACTTTAAAAAGTAAATGAGAATTTTATTTCATGATCAAAAATATAATTAAGACCAACAATTAGTTTCATCCAACATTTGGGCGAATGCCAAGCGAAGTGAGCGGAAGAAAAGAGCGGTCTCTATTTTACAAGTAAACCTATGTTTAAACTTAATTAAATTAAATAAATTATATTACATTTTAATTTAAAAAACGCAAATAATTAGACTTTCTGACTTATATGTTGTCATTTTAGGACCGAAAGTAGCATAGATATCTTTATCTTAACAAATCTGTTATCGAATATTAAAATTGTAATCAGTTTGTTTTTGTTAGTAATTTTAAATATAGACGTTTTCACCTTTTTTATTCAAATTTTTAATGTTAATAAATGTATTTGCCCGACCTAGGAAAACTTACCCCAGTTAATTTTTCGATGGAGGAAAATTTGACCCGATATTTTTTCAACTCCCAAGGTCTAGGCCAGATATTTTGTATGAAATTTTAAGACATTAAATGGATCTCTGAATTGTTTATTGACAATTTAGTGATATTTTTTGGCCAATTAATGAGAATTTCTTTTTTTTATTCAATTTTTTAAAAATAAACGTTATTGGTTTTTTTTCGCTCTAAATTGTACTATTGAAAAGAAAATGGATAAATCGATTTGTTTGAAAGTACCTGCGCGTTTCTCTGTTGTAAATAATAATATACATTATACAATATAATTACTTCGTTAAAAAAACAAATATTAAACAACAGTACGACGATTAATGTTGTCCTGGCTTTCTCTCCTGCCACAGAGAAATGTTTTCTTTAAAAAGAAAATAATCACTAATAGTGTTTAAAATTAACACTTTATTTACTTAAAACAAATCTAAATATATCGAGTCAAATTTTCCTGTCCTGAAAAAATAGGTTGTTAATGTAATGAATATTAAAATTGTTTTAAAATACTTCAGAGATTTTTCTATTTCTATTTTATACATCAGGAAACGAAAATTCACGTATAATCTTATACTTCGTCTGACATGTCTCCTATAACTCTCAAAATATTAGCGAGATTTTGTCAAATATTATCTTACGGTCTTACACTTAAAGTGACATCTCAGCCCATATTGACGAGATCCTTTGACGCCCACCTCTATCCTTCGACCACTCATTGGCAGAATAGAACGTTTATGAAAGAAGGTACATTTTTATTATGGAGCGCTGAAAAAGAGCCGCTCCTTTTTTTATAGGAGTTGGAGCAAGAACGGCTCCTTTTTGAAATTAGGGGAGCGTGAGATGAGCCAGTTACAATTTTGGGTGTTGGAGCAGGAGCGGGAGCAGCTCCAAAGTAATGGAGCGCGTAAATCCCTGTATATATATATATATATATATATATATATATATATATATATATATATATATATATATATATATATGTGTATATATATATATATATATATATATATATATATATATATATATATATATATATATATATATATATATATATATATATATATATATACAGGGCTTTACGGGAAAATAATCTGACAAGTTCTATGCATATTCGGGGAAGTCTTCTGGTATTGATTATTTTTGACAAAGGGAAATTTCTTTTCCCGAAATATTAAATAATGATTTTTTAATCATCAGGACATCACACAAACAGCTAACAACACTCTTGCTCTTATGTAAGATTTTAGGAAAAATAAATATTAAGTCATATTTCGTATTCGATTTATTCTTTTTGTTCCTTACAGCTTGCATCTTACCCGGAATTTGCATTGTCCACAGCCTTCAAAAACATACTATATATATATATATATATATATATATATATATATATATATATATATATATATATATATATACATATATATATATATTTAGACAATTATGAAAACCCTGTATATTTTATATATATATATATATATATATATATATATATATATATATATATATATATATATATGAGCATTTGGTACGTGGTTCTTGCTAGAATATACGAACTGCGTCCAGTTCCATGTGACCGCCTACAACCGCCACTCCTGCACTGATGTAGGTGAAAAAAATAAATATGTAAAAACGTATTCATAGTATATATATATATATATATATATATATATATATATATATATATATATATATATAATATTTATTATCATCGATATACATATACTGAATAGTATAGTTCTCAGGCGCGATACTAGTCGGTGAGATGAGCCTGTAGATTTTGTCAGACTATTCGATATAAAACGTGCGAACTACAATGTTCGTCAGTCATCTTGCGTCGGCTGGCCACTAAAACGAGACTTATAAGAGGCTGTGCCAGTTGTAGAAATGGCACGGTATGGACATTTACATTACATTGCAGAATTTTTGTGTATAGATAACTGTTCAAATCTGTCGCACGAATTGAACCCCGTAACAGGTGTAAGTTTAAACTGAATTACAAACACTCTAACCAATTTAACCGTAACTATCCGAAAATCAGTCTACTGCAGACTTAAGCGTCATACACCGATTAATTGGCAGGTAAACTTATTCATATGATTGGACGCATATCATATAGTACGCGAACATTCGATCTACACAGTTATATGATATAAATGATATTTCAAAATAGTATGTGAGATATCATAAAGATAGTATTTAAAAATTAAGAAAAACAGATCGAAGCAGTTGTGATGTGTTGGCCTAACGTATTGATCGACATACTTTACGATGTATAGCGATGCTTTGACGAATCTAAAATTAGGTGTGCACATTTTATCCACGGTTTTGGAAATACATTTAAAAGTGACGCGTCACATGCCGACTGGCAAACAAAACATTTTATTGACATAAAAGAAACCCATATAAAAGTTAAAATCTAGAATTATATATACTAGTAGGGGAATCCAGCATTGACCGGTGACCTCCCCTCTGTTTCCGCTCGACTTCTGCATGTATAACAATCTTTCTCTTACCCGGTAGGCCGGTGAAAATACTGTGTTTTCTGCGATCACCTCCTCATCTATGCCCTTCACCGCTCTCACTCGCCCCACTGCCTTCCCGCTCCCCTTTATCTACGCGCCTTCCTCCTCCCCTCTACTCTCATCTTCCATCAACCCGTCCTCTCTTCTATTTACCCGGGGCAAAAGTAAGCACTAACTCTGTGTTCCTCAATTCGATGTATATTAAGGTCACCGTTAATAAATAACAAAACCAATCAATCCCCGGCGATCTGGCGATCCTGTCTTCTTAAACATGCGTGTCACAGTAGGTAGGTCGACGCACGCGTATTAATATATATATATATATATATATATATATATATATATATATATATATATATATATATATATATAATGCCCAGATAGTGAGAGGTATTATCTACTAGGTCCCAGTTCTAGTCTTCTGGAGGTAGAAGGTTAAATTCTTACCACTGGCGTTAATAACATAGAATAACATAATGGTATTACTTCTAACTGATTATGTTTGATAAGATCATACAAATCCTCAACGTGTAAAGACTCGGTTCACAATCCCATATAATTTCTGAAGTCTCACATTACATCGGCTGAAACGATGCTAATAGAACCAATAATACGAGAAAACAGACCTGGCTAATTGAAATGATACAAAATATCAGTGCTCGTCTAAAATACTGCGAAACGTTATAACTTAGGGTTTGCACAAAGATTGATATATACAGCAAATAGTTTCGCGTATGATTACACTTCACACACATATATCGATTTTATTCCCATGTGAAAACCGCTGGCATGTATTTACAACTATAAAATATATTATATTAGGGAATGCGTAGACTACTTCGCATATTTATCTTTTGAGATTAATTTTAAGATGGATGCTATAACATTTTGGACAATGTGTACGTGCACCTTTTATGAATAAAAAAAGTAGCAGACGTTTGGGAAATATTTTATGAGGCCGCTACTTTAAATGCTGGTACGCTCTCAAAGGAGTCCAGCGTGCAATTTCGTATAGGAAAGATTGAGCAATGAAATATACAAAGCGAAACGTACATCTCGTAATTATAACTGTTAAAAGCATCGTAATTTAAATGACGTAAATTGAATACATGCAGCATATATGCGCAGGGATAGGTCCCTTGAGGAAATAACAGCATGAAGAATAAGTTTAATTAAAGGAATCATAATATATTAAGTACAATATCACATAGCAAATGAAATTCAAACTAATTTGAAACAGTTTTAATTGTTAGCATTGTTTAAAAATATGTGTAGATAGAATGTGGAAAGGTCTATTAGACACTAAATCAAAGGAAGACGGAGGTACCTTTACAAAGGTGTCTGAATGAATAAATTTAAATACACGGTAAAAATCTATTTACACAAATGTTTATGAATATTCACACCAAGAAAATACTTAAGAGTAATACTCATTGATATAAACTTTACTTAGAAATTCCCTTGTTTCGATGACATTATTTATTTCCTTCCCATCGCAGGAATGTGTGGCATAAGGCCGGAACGTGGGGAGATCCAAGTCAAGAGGAACTTTTAGCTTTTAAAAATGTCTGAGTAATATGTCGGCATTCGTCGGTGGGGGCGCCTCATGCAGTTAGTAATAGACTTACTCCACTTCAAAGAGGAGATACAATGCCTGAAGGATTTACCTTATATAGATACATAGAATCAGACGAATAAAACGCCTCTGAAATGACCCATTATTTTCCGGGTTAATTGTCGAGAACGGATTCTCGACTGGTATCTTCTAGTCAACATTTCTGAGCATAAAATATGCGGAGAATCTGCTGATATGTATTTCCTTACCGTCACAGGAAGATATGGCACAACGCCGGAAAGTGGGGAGAGTTAAGCTAGCGTATTGAAAGTAGGAGAACTGTGACCTTTTAAAAATAGCCTGGGCACTCCCGTCGGCATTCGTCGGTCGAGGCACCTTAGGTAGTTATGAATAAACTAACTCCACCACAAAGGGGGAACACAATGCCTTGGAAGGTAAAACTCCTATGACTAACCAAGACCAATACCTCAGCCCGACAAATAAAAGGCGACCAATATAAAGCAGTGTCTGCTTGATTCATTATCAGAATCAGAACATCGATGTATCAATGACTGGAATAGCATTCTTGCTAAACACTGGCGAAAATGTTCAGTTTTGTCAGAATCATAAGTACAAATATTTCTTTGTCTGCTTAGTGTTTTCACAATAGATTTCTGCTATTAAAAATTTAGTCTTATTAACAGTGTTTTGTTTTAATTATTAATGTACAAGTTGAAGACGGAGAAAATAATACTCACTACGTCACAATTACTCTTACACCTTTTTATTATCAGGTTCAAATATTATATGTATATATACCCATATATATATATATATATATATATATATATATATATATATATATATATATATATATATATATATATATCGCTGCATCGTTTACTCAGGAACACATAATTATATGAAAATACATTGCCTTTTTTCTACGGAAACAAATAGTAATTATTTACTTTTAATAACATTAACATTAATATATACAAAATATTATTTTTATTTAATTCAACTGTGATGAACCAATTTCGAATACAACATTTCTGTCACGCACACACGTTGTTTCGTTACCCAAGACACAAACTACAGATATAATATATACAACAAACAACAGGTATAATATATATCAGCAGATGTGTTTAGGTAATTGCATTACAAATAGCAATATATTATTTTATTTAAATCTAATATCGTATATATTCGTATTTTATATAAAATCTGTTGACTGCACTATTCCCCAGAATACATACTGCAACGCACAAATACGTGTGCATTTCATGAGACAACAAACTACAAGTGTTAAATAGTAACGTACGTCTCCTAGTACCTAGTTGATGATTATACTTTGCAAGGAAAAAAGTGGTTTCAGCCAGTTTGGCTTCACATGCATTGTCTCCTGTTAGAACATAAGCTAAACGCGATGACGTCACACGAGATAGTTAATGGCGATGCGCGGGAACTTCATGTCGGGATACATCAAGACCGGAAATGATTCAAGGCACTGCTGTGTTATTATTTTAATATTTGCACACATGTCTGTCATCCTTCACCGCAGTAGCACAGCTTCGTAGGGCTATGAATTTCGTTTACTGAATAAGGATTGTAAGAGAAAGACGATTACTTAAATCACTGAATACACTAAATACACATTTGATTCAATTAGACAAATGTTGCATACTTGAAAAGATGCATACACTTAACACATACTCGTTCCAATTAAAAGAAAAAGGATTGAATAGACTAAATGCAATTGTCAGAAACATAATAACCAAAACACTGAATACATCAAACCCATAAATGCCTCAGTCTAAAGACATTTTTTATTCAACCCACTGCATACACAAAACACATTATAAGTGGAAGTAAAGAACTCTGAATAAACTGAACACAAAATCGCGTAATTAAATGAAAAAATGTACTTGAGACACTTACCAACATTAACTCATGATAGAAAACATTGTGAATTCGACACTCAACATAGTAAACCTTAATCAAAATAAACATATTGTGCAAACACTGACTATACTGGTTGCTTAGTATATATTATCTCTTCGATATCAGCATTCATTAGATCGTTTTTCTCGCCAACCTAAATAGCTCGGTGCCTTGAGCAAGAGACACAATAAATAAATGCCACTGTGTCAATCCCAGATTTATGCATCCGGCATTTTCACCTAATTTTATGATATAATATTTACTATAATTACAGATGCAAAAAAATAACTGCCACTGTGTCAATCTCAGATTTATGCATCGGGCATTTTCACCTTATTTTATGATATAATATTTACTATAATTACAGATGCAAAAAATAACTGCCACTGTGTCAATACCAGATTTATGCATCCGGCATTTTCATCTTATTTTATGATATAATATTTACTATAATTACAGATGCAAAAAAAGAAAATGTCACTGTATCAATCCCAGATTTGTGCATCCGGCATTTTCACCTTATTTTATGATATAATATTTACTATAATTACAGATGCAAAAAAATAAATGCCACTGTGTCAATCCCAGATTTATGCATCCGACATTTTCACCTTATTTTATGATATAATATTTACTATAATTACAGATGCCAAAACAATAAATGCCACTGCGTAAATCCCAGATTAATGCATCCGGCATTTTCACCTTATTTTATGATATAATTGACTATAATTACAGATGCAAAAAAAATAAATACCACTGTGTCAATCCCAGATTTATGCATCCGGCATTTTCACCTTATTTTATGATATACTATTTACTATAATTACAGATGTAAAAAAAATGCAACTGTGTCAATCCCAGATTTATGCATCCGGCATTTTCACCTTATTTTATGATATAATATTTACTATAATTACAGATGAAAAAATAGAATAAAGTTTATCTTTAAGTCATATTTACAACGATGCATGTATCATGAAGTCTACTATGTGATTTGTGTTAATTAATATAAAGTTGCAATTACGTGAGTCAACAATATATCTTTATATTGATCAATGTAGCTGTTTTAATTAATAAATATTTCTTACCAAAAAATTACATCCACCACAATGCATGTCAACATATATGTAAACAGGTAAGCCAGTTTAATATTTGCTTTATATTTGTACAAAATAATGTGACTTATTTGTTGAGTGTTGGCTATGTTTAATGAATCTGGACGGGTTAAAGCTTTACTTGTAATATCTAATTTAGATAAATAAATGACATAAACAATTCCAGGGTGGGCACGCTATGTAGAAACGGATCATATTAACTAGACTTTTATATTGTGCTGAGAGGTTTGGCGAGATACACGGACGTCTTTAGATATGTTGAATGAGATAACTTTAAATAAAGTTCGATACCGAGTTATCGTTACTACGTTCTGTTTTGTTTAAAGTATTATACTAATTAAATATTAAAGGAAATATGGTTGAATTGTGAGAAATATACCCAAATTCCGTGACTTTCGTACTGTTTAGTCTCTTACAGGAACCGAAGTAAGAAGCTTAAATGTAAGTAATTCTACAAATATATTTGCTTTGAGAAGTCATGAATATTCTACCAATCTCAAACCAGTATTGCGTAATCCAACACCATATAAACCAACCCTAACTTCTCTTATTATGCAAATATATAATCTAATGAATTACTAATTTAAAATATTTCTATTTTTGTTAAAATTTTCAAGCAGCATGATGTTTTTTCTTAACGATATATTCATGCTTTTAAATATAATGTAAGTATGTGTGAACTTTACACAATTGGTTTATTGTTATTTAGTGTAAACCTCATCGTTGTAAGATAGGACACTTTTCAAGTCACTCGACAACTTGGTATTTCGTATCACTTGCTTTTCTAAAAAAAGTCCTTCTGGACCCAACTCACATACATGTAGCATGTACTTCTCACGTTATTTACTCATAGGTAACACTGATAGGGTGGAAGCTTTTCGATGTGTATCATTTCCTCATGAAGAATTATACCTGTGGTTTTATCCTAGTCGGAATTTTATTAATATATTAGGTTTAACATATTCTAAATCACAATTTACCATTAATTATTTCGTAGGTGAAGGGTGAAGGATACAAATATATAACTTAAGTGAAAACAGGCTCATATGTTATGCCATACTGCCCTGCGGCTTAAATCGGTGACATTACTTCTCTTCCATTTGTCCTCCCAAGTTATACCGGTCTGTATTTTCTGATTTAATCTGCTTATTTTGAAAAATCAACTTCCAGAGATTTGTAAATATATGAACATTGTAATATACTTTGTATATAAGCGATATCCACACATTTTCCGTCCTGACCTTTTGTACATCAAAGGTACACACTGCCCTATTTCATCGAGGCTAAACGTGGGTACAAGATAAGCAGTCTGGTAACGATTACGTAATGTATAAATAAGTTATTACTATGATATATTCTTGTTCATGTATGTATATGTTCTATTTAAATTATTATATATTATATTTTATTATTAAAATGTTTATTATAGAAAATGTTATAAGTATTTATTTTGTTTTCACTTAATAACAGTTATATTATATATTATAATATTATATACATTAGAGTGAACATGACTTTAAGCAGGAATATTTTTTGTCCGGAAATATTTTTAGTTAGTTTAAATGTAATTTACAAAACTATTAGTCGTTCTACAAGTAGTGCTTTTGAATTAGTTAATATAATGGGTTAGTAAGTATATAATATTAATATGACCAAGAGATTGCCAGTAAAATGTTTCGAACTGATCTTTGATGTGATGCACGCGTCTCTACATGACATATTGTTATATTACCTGTATAAGATGGTTTTGTTTACAATTTAAAAAGGAGTGCGATTTGCTGTTGTAAGTAAAAGCAGATATCGAATTGTTGTTCTTTGATCGCTTGGTAGATTAGTTTCATGGATGTTCGTTTTGAATTGGCAGACCTTTACATCGGATAGACTTGCTTTGATCGATAGTATAAAAATCGGGAAAATACGTTTTTGTTAGTATAAGTGTATATAATTCATCAGTATATTTAATTTAATACGATGGTATATATTTAGTTGGTGTGTGTACGTATTTGTGTGTATGTTATCGTTATTTTGTCTTGATTCCTTTATATTTCCACGCTCTTTCTTTATTCTAGTGTTCATGTTATGTCCATCAGAAGGTCATGTAAAAAACTGAACTAAATTCTCGCCACATTTAATATGGATATACTTCAATCGAATTGTTTCCCCCTCACAACGTTAGTACCTTAGCGTCGATGGCCTCAGAACACATCCGACTACAATTGTCAATCTACTGAATTGCTTTACAAAACTATGTATCAGAACGTTTACCTGTGCGTGTTTTCTTTGCGTATTTTCATGCCAATTTAAATGACGTAACTTTTGATTTTCTACAAGATGCGTCTCCGATTCTACCGAAATAAAGTTCTTTATTTCTACAATTGGCATCGAAATAACAATAACTAAATACAACAAATGTAACAGATTCATGACCGGTACAGATCGACACTATCACGACATGAAGTTTAACGTATCTTTCTTTTATCTTTCTTTGCTCTGTTACTGTTTCCCTTTCCTTTTATCTGAGTTATTTTCGTGCTTTGTATTTTAATCGCGACGACATTCTCCTAGTTTCTGAAATTGATTGATACCTTTATCGGATGTAATCAATTGATGCAGATCGAGTTTTTCCAATGTCTATCAGAAAAAAGAACGTAGTTGACACAAATAAAGTATAGAAAGAATCTACTCGTGTAAAGTATCGTGATGTAAATATATTGTTCACTCGACTTCGTCGTTCTCTCTATGAAGCCTATCAAACGTGCCGCGTAGTACATGCGTGATATAACCTATGACCTTGTGCTTGAAAGGTAAAGGCGCAAATAAAAAAGAAAAATATGTAATTAATATTTCAGAGGTTCCTAGTGATAGACGAGTCGTAGAATTCAAAAGAAGTAAACGAACAGATGTTAAAATTAGGTGACTTTATATGGTGCAACATGCAAAAATATATTGAATCATACTGTTTGCTTTTCCACGCGAGACACATCGTTTTCCTGACGGATGTTCCTTAGAGACAAACCTTTAACAAGGGAATAAGTTCCAGAAAATAAAATCAAGGGCGCAATAATAATGAAACAAGGTTATTATCTTATATGGCATTCGAGTGTCTGTATTAAACACCGGTGTTTTTACATTGTTGCAATCATTCTATTAATAATTCTAAGAATATTTATCTGAAGTAACCTTGGTTATGAGGATGCATTTAAAAAAAAACACTAAGGTTTACACTGATATATATATATATATATATATATATATATATATATATATATATATATTGAATGTAATATTTCCATACTCGGCATATATACACCCATATGTTTAGGCACTCGTTGAACTCGGAACGTTTGAACCATGTCGCTGGCTTTTGATGTATCTTACTTTCAGTAATGTGTGTGCCGATTTCCGTTAGGATAATACATAAGGGCGTAAGAACATGAGTGACGTCTGCCTGTAACAACTGCGTTAGAACTCGTCTCACTGCCTGACACAGCTTTAAACCGCAATTTCCTGCACGGATGCGGGCGTACGTCCGAAACAACATTGTCTGTAATTAAATGCACTCTAATATTTCATTAATAATAGTAATAGTAATGGCCCCATTTAAGATTTTTTTAAATCTCATGTGTTGAGCAATGTCTGAAATTATAAAAATATGTGGTCGATAAACTGTGGAAGAAAAGCTAACACGCCCGCGACAACCATTAACCCCTCTAGCGATAACCCACCACCTTAGACGTACAAAACTACTTTCTGTCACAGTGTAGAATAAGGTAATCCCGTTATACTGCGCTTACCTTAACAACCATATCTGAATGCATACACTATACAGTGGATAAGGCCTGTCATGAAATTCAACTTAAGACAATCGTATCATTACGATATTACTATACAAATATTTTACATAAAATCATATTTCGTAGCTGAAATAAAAATATAGGTAGATCTCTCTGATAGAATTGCGTCTGATCTGGGTATATTTACTGATGGGGCATCACTCTATTCCCGACAGTAACGCATACACATTCATTACAATGTCTGGACCTTTGGAAGATAACATCGAATGTAGTAAAATAAAGGCTTAACATAGATGGTTACATAGATAAACCTCTTTCCCACAAACATTTATAAGAACTCTTATAAGATATCGATTGGCATCGGTTCTATCGCTATACTTTTTGCATCGGTTCTATCGCTATACTTTTTGCATCGGTTCTATCGCTTTACTTTAAAATGAATGAATTGAAATATAATGTCAATAAACATCTCACCGTGTATCTCCAAACCGAGGACACCTCTAAAAAGAGTTCACCTAATTTAAACTTATCCGTTTACGTATCATTGACAGTCTGCTTTGTTTGGGCTGATCTGAAGTAAAATAAATAAACAAACTAACAATATTTAAACTCATACATAGTTTGTTCTTGTTGCTACTGCCGCTAATTATTATTATCATGATTATGACTACTAAGAGGAAAAAGTATAAACATTTTTCTACCCCAAACCTAGATCACAGATATAAAAAAACTCTTATATATACTGTCTATCAGTAACACATTAATAGAAACTTAAGCACTTCATGAAATTAAATGCGAGTCTGTATTCACTGCGTTTGTTCATATGCTTTTTTGTGTCTGCTTTGCCCGTCTACATTATAGATGTTTCGATTTCAGAAGAATGCATATAAATTCAACGCTGTATTAAGGTAAACTAATGCCTTACCTCTATCCTTCACAGTCTTTTTTAAACTTACGATGCTATGACTTCATTTCTATTTTAATCACAACGGTATTGAGCTCAAATTCATAGGATACAAAAAAAGCATTTTTCGAATCGTTTGCCTGAAATGTTCAATTTGCGAACAATTTCAAACACTTTTTTTTGCTTTCAGTCTCTTTCTTAAAAATCGTTCATAACAGATACATTTTATGTGTCCGCTATTTCTTACTTGGTAACAGAAAGCTACCAGTTCGGATAGCGAACTCTCGTATTTACGCATCTTTTCCTACAGTATTTCCATTCCACATACGCTTCATGCAACAATTTCCCAAATTCATACCATTAACAATAACGTGATATTGAACATATTTTGTTAGTATTCTCATTTTGGTCTGTTCTATTAAGCTTAGTATAATCGAAACGAATAATAACATCAATAATTATTACACTTGATTAATATTATCATGATAAATAGACGTAGTAGTTGTATTTTTATTCAATTATGAAACTTGGTGCTATAATATACTTACTATCATAACTAATCTTACACTAATATTAATACAGCTACTTATACTACCACTGCTACGAATCATAAACTCGCGAAGTGTATATTCGAAACTAACACACCGAGGTGTTTAATTAAAGGAAGAAGCCTATAAAAATTGATATGCGATACATATACATCAATATACGAACAAGTGTAACTTTCTGAATAAGAGAGTAATCGAATAAAACTTTTACTTACTTTTTCCGATTATCTTATGCCGGCGATCATCGTCGAAACAACAATTTATGTTACTCTTCTGCTCTAGTGGCCTCTAAGCTTTTATAATCGATGACTCATGCGTACAAACAAATCTACAAGAAACATACAAAACGATCAGAAAACATGGATAAACGTTTGATTATAATGTACAAAATTCAGTGGAATGTTGTCCAGAGTCTGACATGAAATAACAGCAAGCGTAAAACACTAAGCATCAAATAAATTAGAGAGAGACATTCTTTTTATATTCAGTATATTTTCTCAAAGCTATAATGAAATCCAGCAGCACACTCTGTAGACGCCATGCACAATAAATATTTACGTATATCAAGGGTAATTCAACCAGCATTATATATGAGTTAAAACAACTTGCAATCAAAGCTCACAACACAAATAAGAAAGACACCAGAATATTTACACAAAATTCAGGAATAAACTTGAGGATTTGCAGTTATTGAAGTGTGAAAAGAAATACAAGATCAACGAGAGGCACATAAATATATCAGCGAGCAGATAAAAACTAACAATTGATAAAAACTAACTGTAAATTGCTACGTAGTCTGCTAGAGGACTCTTGCAGAGATAAAATATGTGACTAAAAGAGGACTAGTAATGAGGAACACAGCTTCTTGAAACAAAATAGTGCCAGTAAGTATTTATAAACCAGATACACACTTGAGTACTATCCTTACTTAGATATTCTGGCCCTTAATATACTCCCACACTTGGATAAAAAAAACAAGAGAGCTAATGAATATGCAATACTCATTGCACCCCAGAGGTGATACTGAAACACTTAATGTATATATGACAGAATAAATAAAGAGTACTCGTAATATTGTGATTGCGTAGGCCATTTAAAAAAAAGCTACTAATATATATATATATATATATATATATATATATATATATATATATATATATATATATGTACAATTATTAATGGCAATATATGTATTAGCAAATACTATCAGTGTCGTTTTACTTTGAAGACACTTTAATCCAAGAACGTTTTACTCTTTATGATTTTTTTTTCAGATGATTTTGTAATGTAGCAGAGACGATATTGACATAACAACGTTGTTTGGCACAAGACAAATGAAACGGACCGTAAAATACATATATCACAGAAATGTTATGTTTCTTGTGAATGTGAAAAAATAAAAATAATAAAATAAAACCATGGTTACTGGAATATAATATTAAGTGAGGTATATATATATATATATATATATATATATATATATATATATATATATATATATATATGTGTCTGTGTGTGTGTGTGTGTGTGTGTGATTTTATGAAGGCTTACCAAAGCATTCCCTTCAGGACACCAATAATCACCATTAAATATATTTTTTCTTACAAATATTATTTATTACAATTAAATGTTTTTCCGACACGTGTTTCACTACCAAGCAGGTACTTGCTTGGCAGATAATCAGGGAAATTAAATGTCTGGAATAAAGGCTTGAACTGCCGACAATACACAATGTGGCGTTGCAATAGTTAAGGTCACTCAAGAAGAGAAGAGGAAAACAATTAAAATAAAAGTTAAAATAAAAAGAACAAGAAAGAACAACGATAAAAAAGAAAGTCCTAGAAAATGTCTTAGAAAAGTAGCTCGTGCATTATTTCTGCAACCAAGCCAACAAGCAAATAATCGGTCCCAAATGCATTAAAAAAAACAAAAACACGAACAATGTGCGATAATACACTTTCACGTCGGGCGGCACAATTATGAAAAATATATAAATGCTCTGTACTCTGTAATCGAGTATCCTCGAGCTTGTTTTAATTGGAACATCCCGGTCTTCACTAAATGATCTATTTTATAATTGAAACATCTATATATATATATATATATATATATATATATATATATATATATATATATATATATATATATGATACTTTTTCGTATATTTGATGCGAAAGGTTATTAACATATATATAGGATACATTTTAGCCGTCAAAAGCAGCCGCAGGTAAACATATGGAGAGTAGAGACACAATAAATAAAACAGTCGATCTACTTGGGAAGATAAATAAGTAGTATGTCTATTTGTAAGGCGTACCTAAGTAATTCTGCACGAATAAAATAATGTATATGGCTACAAAAGGGGCAGGTCAAATGAGAAACGGAATCCGTAATGCAAGCCACCCACAATAACTTGCATATTTGTATTACTTATTCTAATAATAAAGTTCTGTAAAGTTAAAATCCTTCTTACAGAGACAAAGAAGGCGGAAGTAAACCAACCGTGTAATTTATACTGGCCCCTGCAATATTATACTGATTTAAATATATATGTTTGTGGATTTAAAAATATTTCTTAAGCGCACTGCTTAAATTCAAATGTCACCCTCATTTTTACTTACATCTAAACGTACTCGATAACCTAGCCCTTCACATACTCTATGTATATTGAAAAATGTATGCAATATACGGAGGCCAATTAATGAGTTCCAACATGTTATTATTTTCGCTTGCATCATGATAACTATCACACACCTTCGAGCTGTGTTTTCCAATTAGTATCATGTTACGTGATTTAACGTACGTGATACTACGACAATATGAAATTGCAGAATCCTTCGGATTAAATGATAATTTACTTTCACAGTGTTCTTTTACTTTTATTGACTTTTATATTTTTCTTGAAACGCATCGGCACGATATCCTTTTGCTAGCATGTTCTTTAACACCTATTACAATACAACACTTCCATTCCATTAAATGGACTTCGTATAAAGAAAAGTACTTTATTACGTCCATATGTTCAATCTTCGGTTTAGAATACTCATATTGCAATTGTATTTAATACAGTACTTGTAATATAGGTAAAAATATTTAGATGATATTTCAATTACAAACTTAACAGGTAAATTAACAATTACATGCAACGTGCAGGGGAAGATTCGTCATAAAAAGAAAGTGTGTAGTGACACTAACGTGAGGGAAATATATTTTGCAATGTTTGGCAGCTGAAATGATTGGGCATGGTCGCAACTATAACACTTTTATCTTTGCTGACCTCTTCACCAATTGGGAGCGAGCGATGTAAAGCTGACGTGCTGTGTTAAAAGCGTAACAAATTTAAAAGCATGATAAGGTGAGACACACTATTGTTAGATTTATGTTATTGTATGTTATACATTGTTGCAGCTAATATGCGGTGGAGGAATTTAGGCAAATCTGTTGCGCAATACCAACTTCGAAGAAAATGTTGCAATACCGCCTCTAAGAAGAGGTATTTTGTCTCGTACCTTACGATAAATACAATACACGTTTGTTATAGAATAACACTAAAAAAAACTATTAGAACACAATTTTATCATACCTCGCGTCTCTCGGGTGCAGTCACAGTGCACCTCCTGCGACTAAGCCACCTGAAATTCAAGTTTTTCAACAACACGAAGAAAAAAAACACATATATGGAGAAGCATCATTTATGAGACTGTTGGCATTTTAAGAAACAACATTTATGAAGTGTTGACGTCGTTTATTTTTACGTAGACATTACAAGGTACGGAAATCTTGAGCTATAGCGTTTTATTTTACAATCAGTGCAGGTCGATTCACAGCTTCCCACAGTTTGAATAATTCTTTCGCTCACTCTCAATTTAAACCATGTCCCCACATGTTCATTTATAGCATACATCATGTGTAAGTACTATCTGAGTGCATACGTTGACCCAGTGACTCAGATTAATTACATACGTGTTAACTATGAATTTTAATTATCAGATATGTACTAGCGAGAACATATTTAGTGTTTATCACTGACCCCTTTCTTATTCTAAATTACACTATAATTTATAAAAGTAATTGAGTAAGTGTAGGTTATGTTTAGACTCTAATAGTCAAGTAGCATTCACTGATTTTTGTTATATTTCCCAAATTATCGTTTGATCTTGAGGTAAAAAAGACGATTCCAGTGCAAATACACCCTTGCTTACGAGCCACCTTGACTTTCATTTAGCAACCACTACGTAATATACCAGCCGATCAGCCCTTACCCCCTCAGCTTACGGAGAACGAACATAATTATTCATATCGTTCGTGCCCCTATTAGATATTTCTTTTCAAGGGCAGGTATAGTGTCTCGTATTTCAAGATTAAATAAAAAAAACACACGCTATTAATTGAATATAAATCGACGAATCATAACAACACATTTAAATCACATTTCGCATCTCCTGTGTGCAGCCACATCATCATTCCAGCAACTGAGTCACCTAGTAGTAACATCTCACAACAACATAATAATAATAATAATATCCCAGATTGGGAAAAGAACTGTTTATACAGCTGTTTACGTCGCTTTTTTCTGCTAGGGGGATAGATGCAGAATTTGCTTGTGTTAAGAGACTCTTGGACCTTGCACTCTCAATTTATCATCGGTTCTTAAGTCATTTCATCACACGTTTGACAACTTCCGAACGAGCTGACTATTTCTACCGCCCACTATGTATTATATCTTTATGACGTAACATTCGTTTCAAGTATACATAAGTTTAGATTACATCTGAGTTCATAAGTCGACATATTGCCTGTGCATGTGTTAACCTGGTCCTGCGTATTTAATGCATCCCATGTACTAGCCAACCTATCCTTACCCTTTAACAAGACAGCTAGCTGTTGTACTGGTTTTAGTGATGTACATACACACAGTTGTAATCAATAAACATCCGACATTATGTTACATATCTACTCCCGTGTAATCTCTTCACATTCTTTTCGAATTGTATAGGTGTTTCCAACACTGAGCCGAGAAAATAATAAACGGTAAACATACTAGCCTGAATGCTCACTATAAAATAACCAAACCACATTAGCTTTTTAACTAGACGTGCATGTATCTCAAAACATACTATATCCATTTCCAAATTTTAACAAATAGGGTTTGTTAGAATTAATTTCATTTTCAAATTGTGTTAAAAGGCCCAATCATCAAATAATCGTTGAACTGAACGTGATGGCTTCAGAAAAGAATATACAACCATTTAAATGTACATAGACGCAAGTCTACCCAAATCGTACGCACCATGCCCCCACTCCACAATATATAGTTTATGCAGAAATACCTTTATGATAAAAAGTACACATAGAATATTGAAAATACCTTAATGTACAGTGTGTTCCAACTTTACAAAAATATGTGTGATATTCATAGAGTTTAGATGTTTGTATGCCTACATTGAATATACAGTATCATTGTGAACGTACTTGTATCTAATTTCTTATAGAAACAACACTTACATGATGTATTTAAAAAGTTACATGTCGTACATTTTGTAAGCATGTCCTACTTCAGTATAAGTGTTTACATATTTTACAGTATAAGAAGTATGTAGATAATAATTGCATATTACTCATTGTTGTAATGCAAGTGTTAGCTGATGTGAGTACGTGCTTTCATATGTATACTTTGATATGAATATAGATATTTATATATGTTGAGCATGCATATGTTGAGCATGCATACATATATATATATATATATATATATATATATATATATATATATATATATATATATGATAATTTTATTTACACAGACATGTACAAAATCTGCGACACTGGCATGTCGATGTTATCGATCAACAGTTACTATAAACTGAGATCTCATCAGGCAGAGTTAGAATCCGATCTTAACCTCAGATCATATTTGGAGAGAATGAAGTGGAGGGATAGAGAAAGAGAATAAGAAGGAAAGAAATTTAACATTTCAAAAATTAAAGCCGTTAAAAAATTAAAATTAAAAATTAAAAAAGCAAAAAATCTAAAAATCAAAGAAACAAAAAACAAAAAACAAAAATCTAAAATCTAGAATCTGAAACAGACAGGGCAAATAAATAAATAAATAAATAAATAAATAAAAATAAAAATATAAGGTGGAAAGAGGAACAAATAATGATGAGGGGAGAGACACATAGAGGAAAAAGAAGGAGAGAGAGAGGGCGTCTGTTGATTCAGATCGGGAGGGAAGGAGGGGGTGGTAGACATGCACGAATCAGGTGTCAAAAAACCGTCGAGTTTATAAATGTATTTTTCCAAGTGAACTGTAATATTGTGTATATGTGTGTATGCGTGCGGGCAAACTGGGCTGATTGTTATGGTGGTGGGGCGGTGATCAAATGTGTCGCGATTCTGGGATTATATTGTCTTTATAATTTGTCTGGAGTTAATTTGAATAAATAAGTATATTCGTTAAATGTAACAGGAATAGTAATAATAATAATAATAATAATAGTAATAATAATAATAATAATAATAATAATAATAATAATAATAATAATAATAATAATAATAATAATAATAGATACCCCTAATAATTGAGGTAAAGTAATTGAAATAATAAATGAATGATAATAAAAAATGATAATAAA
The DNA here is from genome assembly GCA_963556195.1 of Sepiola atlantica. Classification (NCBI taxonomy): domain Eukaryota; kingdom Metazoa; phylum Mollusca; class Cephalopoda; order Sepiida; family Sepiolidae; genus Sepiola; species Sepiola atlantica. The sequence goes on from OY744516.1 coordinate 189,698,622, forward strand.
AATACTTAAAAAAACTAAAAAAACTAAAAAAACTACTAAAAAAACTAAAAAAATATAACTAAAGAATAACTAGAAAATGCCGGCGTTATTAGTTATTAATAATAATAATGATAATAATAATAATAATAATAATAATAATAATAATAATAATAATAATAATAATAATAATAATAATAATAATAATAGATACCCCTAATAATTGAGGTGAAATAATGAAAATAATAATAAATGAAGTATAATAAAAATACTAAAAAATACTAAAAAATATTAAAAAATATATAACTAAAAGAATAACTGGAAAATGCTGGCGTTATTAATTAATAATAATAATAATAATAATAATAATAATAATAATAATAATAATAATAATAATAATCATGATAATAATAATGGTAATAATAATAATATATCAAGCTACCATCTCTACTAAAGAAAACCCAACCCTGAAAAAATTCTACATAGGTATGGCTGATAATACCTTCAAAGAAAGATATACTGGACATAAGTGTTCTTTTAATAACCCTACATATAAAAAAAGAACCCCACTTTCTATATATTACTGGGAACTATACAACAATAACCTATCACCAACAGTAACTTGGAACACAATTAGAAGAACTAGCACTAGTGGTTCCCTAAACTCACCTTGCTACCTTTGCCTAACAGAAAAACTTGAAATAATTAAATTTAGTGATAGGGGCAAACTTCTAAACAAAAAACAAGAAACATCAATTAACTGTAGGCATAATAGATGACACCTTCTTAGTAATCCACTCATAACCCCTTAGGCTGTTACTATATAAAAAAAAAAAACACCTCCCCACCAACTGAAAATTTTGTCAACACAACTATCATCTTATACCTTTTATTAATTATTATTATTTTTATTTTTATTAGTAGTAGCATTTTTGTTTGTAGTATTATTTGTAGTAGTACTGTAAGCGGTAGTATTGGTTGGTATTATTATTGTTGTTATTATTATTATTATTATTATTATTATTATTATTATTATTATTATTATTATTATTATTATTATTATTATTATTATTATTATTATTATTATTATCATTATTATTATTATTATTATTATCATACCCACAACGATTAACACTAATGGTCATCTTCTGTATTTTTCTTTACTCTTAAATACCCCCCTTTTATGCTTATCCATTTATTGATTAATATTTCTATATTTCTTAGATTATTTTTTAGATTATATTTTTTAGATTATTTTTAGATTATCATTATCAATTATTTATTACTACTATTATTAATATCTTAAACTTAACTATTTGACATTGAATTATTTTCTTCATTTTTTCATTTTTTCACTTTTTTTCATTTTTTCATTTCTGTACTTTTTATCAAGATAATTATTGTTATCAGTGGTGACATCATGTCTGACGTTACTATCATAGTTATTGTTATTTGCAGCAATGAAATTAACAGTATCACTATTATTATTAATACTATTGATATTGCCATGTTTTACCGTTACCTTACTTTTGCCTCCACTGCCATTTTTATTATTATTATTATTATTATTATTATTATTATTATTATTATTATTATTATTATTATTATTATTATTATTGCCACCATTATGACTACTTCTATAATTTTTCACTATCATCATTACTATTGTTAAGATTACTGGGATTACCACTCTGATTACTGTTGTCTGTTAAACCACTATTTGTATATGATCAGCATTATTGCAACCATTAACCCATATCATAATATCGGCAAACATTATCTTATCATTATTTAATATTATTATGATAATCACTACCCCCTAGGATTCCTAATCTTCCTTAATTATTCTATTTCTTTCCTAAACTATTATTTTTATAAACTCTAAAATATTATTGACCACTATTATTATTTTTATTATTATTATTACCATTATTATTATCATGATTATTATTATTATTATTATTATTATTATTATTATTATTATTATTATTATTATTAATAATAATTAATAACGCCAGCATTTTCCAGTTATTCTTTTAGTTATATATTTTTTAATATTTTTTAGTATTTTTTAGTATTTTTATTATACTTCATTTATTATTATTTTCATTATTTCACCTCAATTATTAGGGGTATCTATTATTATTATTATTATTATTATTATTATTATTATTATTATTATTATTATTATTATCATTATTATTATTAATAACTAATAACGCCGGCATTTTCTAGTTATTCTTTAGTTATATTTTTTTAGTTTTTTTAGTAGTTTTTTTAGTTTTTTTAGTTTTTTAAAGTATTTTTATTATCATTTTTTATTATCATTCATTTATTATTTCAATTACTTTACCTCAATTATTAGGGGTATCTATTATTATTATTATTATTATTATTATTATTATTATTATTATTATTATTATTATTATTATTATTATTATTGTTATTATTATTATTATTACTACTATTCCTGTTACATTTAACGAATATACTTATTTATTCAAATTAACTCCAGATAAATTATAAAGACAATATAATCCCAGAATCGCGACACATTTGATCACCGCCCCACCACCATAACAATCAGCCCAGTTTGCCCGCACGCATACACACATATACACAATATTACAGTTCACTTGGAAAAATACATTTATAAACTCGACAGTTTTTTGACACCTGATTCGTGCATGTCTACCACCCCCTCCTTCCCTCCCGATCTGAATCAACAGACGCCCTCTCTCTCTCCTTCTTTTTCCTCTATGTGTCTCTCCCCTCATCATTATTTGTTCCTCTTTCCACCTTATATTTTTATTTTTATTTATTTATTTATTTATTTGCCCTGTCTGTTTCAGATTCTAGATTTTAGATTTTTGTTTTTTGTTTGTTGTTTCTTAGATTTTTAGATTTTTTGATTTTTTAATTTTTAATTTTAATTTTTTAACGGCTTTAATTTTTGAAATGTTAAATTTTTTTCCTTCTTCTTCTCTTTCTCTATCCCTCCACTTCATTCTCTCCAAATATGATGTGAGGTTAAGATCGGATTCTAACTCTGCCTAATGAGATCTCAGTTTATAGTAACTGTTGATCGATAACATCGACATGCCAGTGTCGCAGATTTTGTACATGTGTGTGTAAATAAAATTATCATATATAAAGCTCTATTTTGATATTGAGCACTTTTTATAAACCCGGTTAAAATTCTCTGGATTACCATCCTGTGGATATTTTTCACCTGGATTATTACCATTATTATATATATATATATATATATATATATATATATATATATATATATATATATATATATATATATATATATACATTAAGGTATATGTTTGGTAGGGTAACTAATGAAAAAGAAAGACAGCGATATATTTATTTTGCAAATTAAAGATCAACTTAATAATGGATGATACATATATCTGTATATCTGCATACACTAATATAAGTGTATGTGTTGGTTGTATCACTATAAGTTCACTAATTATATATTTTAATTTCACCAGGTAGCAGATCGCCTTATCGGTGGGACCATGAAATCGCCGACTTCATCCCCATGCAGAGGAGGCGAAACATCACCCATAAAATGGGGCCACCTGTATGCGTGTGTCGCGACCGGTTTTTCCTTAGGGCGGGATCCTACTTGCTGAGCAGTCCGTGTGCTTGTTTCATGAATGGTCACGTTCCTTGCACAATGAACTTCGTAAAGGTCTGATTCGATCAATAGGTTGGCCACTCATTCCTTAAGTTCATTACTAACCGTATTATACAATCTGATTCTTCTAACCATCCTAAACTCTAGTTGCCCTTTTTTATTATTATCCGAAATAGTTACTAGATAACCGTAGCTGGGGGCACTGGTATTACTCACTATAAACATACTACTGTCGAAGAGTAATGTTTTCAAAGAGTAATGTTTTGTAAGATTTGGTATTTCTAAGAGTAATAGTTTATACAAGTAATGTTTTGTACGAGTAATGCTTTGTACGAATAATATTTCCACTGACACTGCACATTTATTTCTAAAAGTGATGTTTTCTAGAAGCAATATTTTCTTATAGTAATGCTCTTAATCTCACTGTAAGATGTATTTCTAGAAGAAATGTTTTCTATGAGTAATGATTTCTAAGAGTATTTTTTTACAATTGGTAATATTTTCTAAAAATAATGTTCACACGCTCATTGAAAATATTCTTCTAAGACTAATGTGTTAAAGAGACATATTCTCAAAGAGTAATGTTTCTTAAAGTAAAGTTTTCTGAGAGTACTGCTTAGACATTTACTGTTAATGTTATTTCTAAGAGTTATTTTTATGATTACTCTTTTCTAAAGTAATTTCCCACTGCCACTATAATAATTTGTTTTACGTGTAATGTCTTATAGGGGTAATCTTTTCAAAGAATAGTGTTTTGTAAGAGAAATGCCTTTTCTTTTTGTAAAATGCCCTTCTTTGAGTAATGTTTTCTAAGAGTACTGTTTGTAGGAGTATTATAGTAAAATAATGATGCCACTACTATCATTGGCAGATTTGTGGCAAATAGTAATGCTTTCTCAGAGTAATGTTTTATAAATATAGTGTTTTCTAGCATTAATGTTTTCTAAGATTTATAATTTCTTTGTAGTAATGTTTTAAGAGTAATGTTCCCACTTTCACTGTTAAATTAACCTTTAAGAATAAAGTGTTCTAAGTGTGATGTTTTCTTGGAGTATTTTTGTAAGGACGATGTTTCTGTATAGAAGTGTTTTCTCAGAGTAATGTTTTCAAAGAGCAATGCCCCCACCCTTTTTGTAAAATTTCATAGGAATAATGTTTTCTAAATGTAACGTACCTAGGATTAATGTTTTCTGACGTAATGTTCCCATTCTCGTTGTGAGATTTTTATTCTACGCGTAATTATTTCTAAGACTAAGACGAGGTGTAATTTTTATCTAGAGTAATGTGTGTAAGAGTAATGTGCCCACCCTGACTGTAACATTTCCATTCTTACGGAAATGTGTTCTACCCGTAATGTGTTCCATGAGTGATGGTTTCCAAGGGTAATGTCTCTGTTTCATTTAAAATATCATTTTTATAGAAACGTTTTCTAAGAGTAATATTGTCTGAGAATGATATTTCTTAATTCTAAATGTTGCTACTTTTAATATTAAATTACCTTCTAAGAGTAATGTTTCCTAAGAGTAATGTTAATACTAAAGGTAATGTCGTCTAACTGTAATTGTTTCTAATAGTAAGTTTTCTATACGTAATATTCCCTAAAGGCGATGGTTTATACGAATATAAAATAATTATTCTACTGATAGGATGGTACTTGCCAGATTATTCCAAATTAAATAAACTATAGATAGTTAATATGCATTGAAAACGTTTAGTTTAATTGTGAATACTTATGTGCGTCTGAATTATAACATTTATATATGATTTTATTATCGATCTAATCCGTATTGTGAGTTAATATATGTTTATATATGAATGAAAATGATCAAATATTCTATAGTAATTGGCTATTTATTATTGGTTGTTTGTTTCGAAATAAAATAGATAATGTCAGGCATCAAATTAATAGCATTGACGAAATCCGTCTTTAGTCATTTACCATACTAGGAACACTCTGGAGTTAGAACGATTACAACGAATATCAACTGAGATTGTGTGTTGGAGAAAATACTCAAAACAAAATCGTTCTTGAAATTAGAAACATAATAGAAAAAAAAGTATGAAACATAATATTTTTAAATGATAAATTATACTAATATCAAGTAACCTTGCTGCTTGAAACCTCACGAAATGTGTATTATTCTTTATATTCGTAGACTTGGCCAGATACAATTGAAATATGTATGCAAATATGCAGTAAAATGTTGAAATACGAAATATTTATACGTTACTTGTAATTGGGCACTGTTATGTGCACTTTAGCCATAATACACCGCATTAAAACTTATCGACAATGACTCGCTGGAATTTATAATATTTATATATATATATATATATATATATATATATATATATATATATATCAACCAAACCATTGCATTATCACATCACTACAGTATAAATCGCTATGCATGAGTGGATGAAGTGTGTGAGGTGCGCTAAAGAAAAATGTCTACCAGTAAAATACATAGCCCTGTTGTGCTCGCATACCATTAATGGCGATAAAAGTGTGCACATTTCGGATTTCATTGCTTTTGTACACTTAGTGTATATGAATTTTCATCTTAACCCTATTAAGGGCATACGATTTCAATATACTGGCATTTACCATGGAATGTCACTACTTTTCTAAAGATTATGTCTCAACACAATGATCATCTTTAAGTTTTTTTTAAATTTTCTTGAAAACAAAGATATATGGTAAACTGAAATTTAAATGGTATCAACTAGACACTAGAACCTCTATTTCTGACAAACATTAGCTGAATCCCTCAAAAATTTGATGAGATACAGGGTGGCACATACGTACGTTCGTACACACGGAAAAAACAAAGTCCTGCCTCACTTTTCTGGATCTCTGGGTTGCCTTGACTAATGATGCTGAAATTCTACACACTTATAGAACCTATCAAAAAAAAGTTTGTGCAAAGTTTCAACTAATTTGGTTTATCGGTTTTTGAGTTATGATTGATCAAAGAAATGAGATTTCTAGTATAGGCGGTTTTTGAAGTATATTAACGGATAGAGCGCTCTCGCGCCTCCCTTGATGGATAAGCACAAATCGACACCTATATATTTTATATATATATATATATATATATATATATATATATATATATATATATATATATATATATGAATAGTTCGAATGCAAAACGCGATAACCGCCATTTTCAAAATCACGAAACTGTCCATACAAAATGTGTTGCATGTCAACACTCGACAACACCCCAAAACTATGTGTTACATACTATGATACCGATATAATTAATTTTTTATTTCAATTCAAATCAGTTATAATTCGAAGTCTAGATTTAATATATTCGCGTTTGTATTTTTTAAAGTCTCAATTAAAACGAATTGGATTTACGCGTTTTGCATTCGAACTCTTATATATATATATATATATATATATATATATATATATATATATATATATATATATATATATGTATATATATGTATACATATATATATATATGTGTATACACATATATATATATATATATATATATATATATATATGTATATATGTATACATATATATATATGTATACATATATATATATATATGTATGTATACATATATATATATGTATGCATATATATATAAATATAAATAATATCTCTCTATATATATATATATATATACATACATATATATATACATATATATATATATATATATATATATATATATATATATATATATATATATATATCTTCTCAGATGCCCAATTAGGGTTTCTGAAAAGAAATGGGCCACTCACCTCTCAATTCACTGATATCGAGAAACATATTCTTTATTTAACCCTTTACCAGCTGCTTGCCAGCCCCGTATAATTGGACGACATGCTTTTCAAACTCTTTTCCCAAGTATTCTTCGAATTCCATTGTAAAATCTACCAAAAAATTGCTTATTAGATTCAGTCACAAATATTATATCTGTTCATAGCTGATAGCTGGAATGTTTTGCGGGTTATTCACCTTTTGTCTAGGAATATTTAATGAACTGCAAGTCCTCAGCTGAGGTTACATTTTCTGCCAAAAATGCTCGCGTGCTTTGTATTTGACAGTCAGAGATATTGAGATAAAATCATAACACTATCCATATTCCCCATCTCATCATGCCTTGTATATTCTCCTTGAAATACATTGGATTGATAATGATTCTGTTATTTTCAATGTTTGTGAATTAGCTAATATATGAAGAACAAGATGATAAATACGATGAGGTCTTGTTTTCAGTGTTCATCCTAGATGATTGCCCTCTCAACCGTTTTCTCGTCTTTCGTTCAAGTTATACATATTTGCATGCAGCCATCTTACATGCTGTATTTTTGCTCCACGGCATTAAGCAACAATATTCCATGATTGTGTTCTTTCAAGACTTGGAACTTATCCTTGCTCAACCTATCAGCGTGTTACAAATTTGGCCACGAAAATATTTATTTTACTCCTTTTTTATTATATACACATTGTGAGAATCTTCACTTGTATATATTCATTAGTCACTTCCTGATCTGTTCAGAACATTTAGTGCACACTTTTCATTCTTAGTCGTATTCTTTGACGAGGAGTAGCAGATTGTATTTATTTTAGAATAAGATGCGAGTCAGTATTAGTGGCAGCCTGTTTCGTTTTTTATTGTACTGCTTATTTGTATTTCTTTAGCATATCAGTAGTTGAGATTCGAACTACATAAACAGGGAACATTCATAAATATTAGAAAATAGTGATGCATGTATATGCATCTCTTCAACATCTTAGGCTGAGAAAACTTTTCGATATATTTCATCCGCCCACGCATCTCACCGCGAGTTTCCCTGATAGATGATGCGTTTCTCGGAGATCAACAAGACAGGAAAAAAACTTGCCACATTTTTTCACTAATTTCGCTGATGAAATCGGGTTTACCTCAGCCAGTTTATGGACTCCAGATTAATACATATATAAGCTTCAGTTCAGACTAAGTTTTCAAATAGATTTAAGATAGGCAGTCGGATTTTAGATGGGCACATTTACCTGTTTGATTTAAGATATATACATTTTCCTGCTAAAGTGCAGATGGTGGGCAATTGAATGACCATCAGATCGTTGCATTGTGCAGCTTGATATCAAATCTTGAAGATGCCAGCCTATAATAAGATAGACAGAATAGATTATCAATTTCAGAAACTTTTACCTCGTGTTTGCTTGGGCACAGGTGGGATTTATACGTTCTGTGAACATATTTGCAAGTTTCACATCAAATTGTTTCAGCTGAATGTATTTTTAATTTTAACTTGAAATAGAGGCATTTAATAGTCGGAGGTCAGATGCACACATTACTAAACCTCTATACAAAAGAAACTGTCAGCTTCTTTCCAGATGGATGTATTTGCAAGCCGAAACTCAGATGGGCCAATATGCCTGCTAGAATCAAGATTGACGTATTAACCGACCGGACTTCTAATGGACGCATTTACTCGCTGGATTTAAGATATAAGTATTTGCCAGCTGTACATCAAATGGGCGAATTTCCCACCTGGATCTCAGATGGATACAATTGTCAACTTCACTTTCAATGGACGGGCTCCCCTCAGCATTCCAGATCGACGAGAATTTCAGATTTACGTCAGTCGTATTTGTCACAGGGACTCCAGATAGACGCATGTTCTATCTGTACTTCAAATAGTCGAAGGTCATAGCTTAACCTCAGATTGCCCCATGCGCCAGCCAGATATCAGATTATCATATGTGTCAGAGAAACATTAGATTAAATCATAGGCTCGATCAAATTGAGATTAATGCATTTGTCCGCTGGGCTTTGTATGGACGTATTCCCGGGCTGAACACACATAATAAGCATTTGTTATCTGGACATAACATGTAAGAATTCACCGGTATAACTTCAGATAGACATAGTTTCAGCCAAAGTAGAGGAACGTATCAACTTAATTATTCATAGGCAGAATTCATCTGCTGCTTTACATATAGATGCATTTATCGGCTTGGCTTGAGAGACACCTACGTATACACTGGACAACATATGCACGTATATTTTATCTATACATTAGATGGATGCATATGTAAAATGAACTTCAGATAGACGTATATGTCACATTGGCTTACGACATATGTATACATACAGAGTAAATATTTTCTTTATTATATACATCTATTGATAACGAAGAAAAAATCGAAATCATCCGTCGGTTAAAAAAGTGCATACTAATTGTGATTCATATTTAACAGATCTCTAATGTATATGAACTATAGTTATTAATTACATTAATCGGACACGATTAAACAGTCAATTTAAAACTATTATTTTTAATTTTAAATACATATATACGATGTATGTTTTCATCAGTAAAATACAATTTGCAACACTATCACTAGTTAATTTGATTCATGGTTTATCAATTTTTAAATGTTTTTCGATAACTAGATCATTGTGCCCATTTTAATTTAATATATGCTTTCTGAATTATTCATATATATATACATATATATATATATATATATATATATATATATATATATATATATATATATTATAATTAGTTTAGTAAATATATTACTTGTAAATACTATATTCATTTACTATATTTTCAGATACAACTGTATGTGTCTTTAGAATAACGTTCTAATGAGTAAAACAGATACAATCTGTATTACTGAATTATTCGCGAGGAAAATTATTCTACGATGCAAGCTAATAGAAAATTAAACATTTATTTTCATGTACCAGCACCTACAGATGGATATTTATTTATTGTTAAAATTACACAAAATGTAACTTCTATGTAATACACTAATGGCATACGTGTTAATTCATATAGAAATGATACCTACCAACCACCCGATTCTTATTTAATAATAAGTTGGACTAATGTATTATTTGTACGAATGAAATATGAAGCGTATATCTTCTTTATCTTTTGTTGTGATTAGCATTTAAGTAAAATGACTCCACTATTTTAGTATTGCTCGTTGTTTTAAAATATGAAAACGCCAACATAACTTTGTGTCTTTTTTAACTAAAAACAATTGATTGCAGCTAATGATACTGCATCTCATGTTGATAATGTTCGTATATTTTATAATACGTATCTGTATATAAAAAAGAAAAAATCCAGCATTTCTTAAACCTCCACTGAAAACGTACATAATATTTTCTGCGAAAAAGACACACAAAATACTATTACATTGTTACGTTTTCCACGCGGCAACGTAACTCATTTATATCTATATGAATCTGTATTAACACATATTCAGTGCGTATATAAGGAAACAGACTAACGTGTCAACATTTTTATTCGAACATCAATTAGTTGCGTGTATATTTTATAAATTGATATAGAAAAATAGCACAGTGTTTTCTCGTACCGAAAATATCACAGACCAAATATATTAAATTTACAAGAGTGCCAGACATGTATTTTGTATCTCCACAGCATTGCTTTTTTAAAATCAACTTTTAAAGTGTGGCTCTTTTGGCTAAGATCAGAGTGTAGTATCTGTTCCGGTGAATACTGCACCCCATGGACTGGTATAGTATTGGCCTTCGGGGCTTGACTTACGGCGGTCTATGGGTGCTGTCCTGTGCAGTCTTAGGAGGTCCACACTCCCAGGCTTCGCCTCCCCTCTTTGGGAAGGGGTAAGTTTATTGCTTACTGCCTGAGGCGCCCTTACCGGGGAATGCCGACGGGGCTGCCCAGGCAAGTTTTAAACCCCACATTCCCGACCCGACCATGGGTCACATCTTACTCGTGGGAGTAAGATAACAACTGGCCTTGTGCCTAACTCCTGGAGAGGAGTAAATCAATACTCTGCTTTTTAAGCTCGCTTTTTGTGTTCTTTTTCAGCCTATCCGAAAGTATGCATTATAAAACGTCAACACTTTCAATTTTAATGAGTTTAAAAGCCGATATAGGAACCTCATATATGATAATTGAATTTAAAAAAATGTTCGCGCATTAGAATATGCAATTTACTATTCGCCAAGTAGTGTGTATAAATTAATATCTGTAGCTTTTTTCTCGCTTCTATGAAATGCAATGTTCACCTGTCAACTGACCTCTTCATCCTAACATAATCATACCGTGCGAAGATTGGATCCTGGCCGTCTACATGAAGTTCATCTGTCAAGCCCAGGGTGCCTTGAAACTCATTGTTCTTCATTTTTATTGCCTATCACATTCAGACTGAAAGCAGACATCCGCGGCATGAGCCGACGATTACAGACAGACATTTATTTTCCTTGACAGAAGCAAACGACCAGAAGAGGCGAGACTGCACATCGTCATTCTTTATTGATCTATGTCTAAAGAAAACGATGAGTTTGTGACAAGAATCTACGTTCAGCTGGCGTATATCCACTTACTTTCATTCTTCATGCTTTGACCTTTTTATATTTTACATTATTTTTAATTCAAATATCTTTCAGTGTGCCTTTGCAAGTATATGCCTTTTGCGTTTGTATGCAAACAGGCTTTGGTGAAAGTGACTGATATTATTACTTTTCTACACACTATTTTAAACATGAATGTTACCATTGTTCTGACTGTTCTTCTTGCGTAATAAAGGTTTCAATGCGTAAACATTTATCTATGGATCTATCTACTCATGTTTATTGGATTACAGCAAAGACAACATCTAAGCTAAATAGTACTAAATAATTTAAACCCTTCACTAAAAATATAGATCCATATACAAATAAGGTTATAGTGGACAAACAGCTTTTAGCAGCTAGAATATACTGCTTTAATGTATATCTGTCCATAATGCGGATTAAAATCTCAAGCGAAAATGGAAATAAAAATAAAAACACTCTAATTGTACAAGTCCCACTAATTCAAAATTAACACAACAATCTTGTTTAAGTTCGCAAGATTACTTTAACAGCGTCTTGATTGTGCGATATAGCTGTTTTTTACTTTTCCTGTTTCCTAGTGTAAGAGCTGAGAAGACGTCATCAGGCAACATTTGTATGAAAGAAAATTGCATCTCCTTATTCCTCAGAACACTGGGGGAAAAATGCTACCCTATGTCGTATCTACCTTTGTTTGCATTTGTGAGCCAGGCTAAACAAACTAATGGTATAAAAATAAAAGAGATTAGTATCTTTTTTTGCAAACGCTCTTTATATAGCACGATTAAGAGTATGCTAATGTGTTAATTGATAAAAGTGCATCAGCATCACCTATGCATCGTTTATAAATTTGACTAAAGTAAAACAAATAACAATTGCATCATCCTGTGTCATTTTTCTCTGTTATTTGGATATCTTATACCCGTTGATTCGGATCCAGACAGCAAGGAAGTGTTTCAGACATTTTAATAGGCAGCTAAAATAAAAAAGGATGGGTTATCTGTACCAGACAGAGGTATAACATGATTTACAACATTGCATTCAAGATATGGTATAAACCTTTTGTTTGATTTTATAGTCTATACAAAAACGATTATCTGAGTGAAAATTTACATATACACGTTTACTCTCCTCATTCTAATGTTGTATTTCTTTTTAATTCTACAGAGTATATATATGTAAAGTAACTTGTCAGAATTAATTGATATTTGGTTTTGATCATAACAACGTTGTGGGTGTTTACATTCATTCACTGATTCATACACGTAGAATGGCAATAAAACAATGTGCGAAACACAAATAAAATAACACAATCAACCTTAATAAAATATGTAAAAATACACAGAAATATATTAGAAACATTTATTGATCTTTTTAGATATTACTTCTTCTTTTACTATCTCACTAGAATAATATGTAAGTTGATAATTCTTAAATAATCTCGTCTCATAATTTCTAGGTGATGCATTGTGTAGAGCAGAAGCAGGAAATCAGTGAAATAATTTAGATTAGATGCATTTGTTACAGGTCAATACTTAGTCACTGTTCGTCGGCCAGAATGAGGAAACATAATTAACAACTCTCTTGGTTTCAAAGTAAACATTTTTATCGTATATACAATTACAGCTTTTTCTTGAAAGAAAATAAATGGAATAGTAATTACTCGTTGTGTTATAAACGGAATGCGTGTATTATAAGAGCTTATAGGATTGACATCCTCATATTTATCAGAAAACGGCGTCAGCACAACTACAGAAACCAATCTTCAATCACTTCAATACAAAGCCTCACATTGCGGGCGTCTAAAATCTGTGCATATGGTCAGTCAAAATAATGCAAAAATAGCCAAACAATTTTATCAAGTGATCTGCTCGCTACTACGTGTATGTTACCAAGTGTGCAAAACTATGAACATCATCACACAGCGACAAAACTCCATTTCCTATCTTTCGGTGCTTAACAGGAGGAGGACGCCTCTAGACTGCTCCTCGCCCTTGAGGCGAAATGCGCCTAGCGTGACTGATATCACCATTTAATTCACACACGCACGCACGCACACACACATGCGTACAACCATGCGCTGCTGGCAAAGGGACAAATACACACGAATGCCTACACGCACATCAACACACTCCGGTTTTCCAACATTATGCCTCACACATTGCTACACTTTCGAACGTACAACTAATTTACAGGCATATACATTTTGTTACTGTGTTAACGGGATACTTTGAAATCAACAAGTAATTCTGATATTATGTAGATATATAAATACTGTTTTTGTTTACATATTTTTCATTCTTCCTTTTATCTTTTATTCATGCATGTGTTTCCTTGTATACTCTGTGTTTACTATTTTAAAGATTTATTTAACCATTTTAATGTAAGCGTGGATCATATATTATATAATTTTCTCTAAGACACAATATCTTACTAAGCAAATGTATGTGCTGCTACATAACTGGGACCATGCCCCTACAAGAAAATGGGGAGCCTGCCCTTTAAAGCACGCAAATATTCTCACAAATATTTCGAACGCACAAAACAAAATAAACAAAAAAATATATTACAAGGCGCCATTTCTTTCATTTGTATATAACACGTACGCGAAATAAAAAAAAAACACTCACAAGCCGCCATTAATTTTCTGTAAGCATGTTGAAAATAATACAAAATAAAAATTCAAACAACCAAAATCATATAAGAATTTCTATTCTCAATCTCAACAACAACCACACGAAAAACCCAGAATAATTTCACTTCAAAACAATTTCAAAGTAAAGCATTGTTGCCTATTTAATATATTAAATATATTGGATACGTAAATTCACGCGTTAATACACTTCAGCCAGAACTATACCCTATGAAAACCCGACCCCGCTGATAACTACCCCCAGTATGAGAACATTTTACTTCAATACACGCAACTTGAATCTGTTATCTCACGAATAAAAGGTTATTTGTTTTCGTGAACCTGCATAAACTCTTTCAACTCTAAAACCAAAACAGATACACTGACAACCATCCTAACTTTGGAGTTCATCCAATTAAGCTTGTACCATCGACAACTATAGACCTCAAATCTCGCCGCAAAATCCATGGTTGGGTATCTTCGCTTATTATTTCGCAAAAAAAATGAAGCTATGCAGATTATCGTTATCAGACAACAGGCGTTCAAAACAATTCGCAGACTTACATGCGTTCAAAACAATTCGAAGATTCACATGCGTTCATAACAGTTCGTAGACTCACATTTGTGCAAAACTATGTGCATATTCACATACGTTCAAAACAATTCGCAGACTCACATGTGTTGAAACAATTCGCAGGTTCACATGCGTTCACAAGAATGTGTAGACTCACATGCGTTTTAAACAATTTGCAGATTCACATGCGTTCCAAACAATTCGCAGTACCACATGTGTTCCAAACAATTCGTAGACTGACATGCCTTCCAAATATTTCGCACATTCACATTTGTTCCAAACAATTCGTAGACTGACATGCCTTCCAAATATTTCGCACATTCACATTTGTTCCAAACAATTCGTAGACTGACATGCCTTCCAAATAGTTCGCACATTCACATGCGTTCCAAACAATTCGCAGACTCGCAGGCGTTCAAACACATTCGCAAATTAACATGCGTTACAAAACATTCGCAGAACCATATCCGTTCCGAGCAATTCGTAGACTTACATGGGTTCTAAACATTTCGCACATTCACATGCGTTCCACACATTTCGCAGACTCACATGCGTTCCGAAATTTTTCGCAGATCCGCACCCCTTCAAAACAATTCGGAGAACCATATCCCTTCCAAACAATTCGTAGACTTACATGCGTTACCAACATTTCGCACATTCATATGCGTTCCAAACAATGCGCAGATTCACATTCGACTTTATGATTTTAAACCCAAATATTCGTATCACCAATTCAAAAACGTCGCCTGTCTAAAGAGCTACAGAAATGAGTATCGAACACACAGCATGTTCGTATTTTCAACCGCAAACCATACATACACGCAAGTAATGCTTTTTATTCACAATTTTACATGTTGATAAATATTTTAAATATGTTTCAATCTGAGGGAGTTCTATGAAATTGACATCCTCTGATTTAGCAGAAAACGACGTAAGCAGAATTACATAAATGAATAGCAAATTCATTTCAACACAAACGCTCAAATTTGGGGCTGTAATAATTAGCTCATACGGCCAGTCAAAAAAGACACAAAAATAATAAAAATGTTTGTCACGTAACCTGCTCGCTACTACGTCTGTGTAACCAAGCGGGGTAAAATATAAAAAACCATAACACAGAGCAACACTCTCTCTTTCTACTCATTTCAAGCAAGCAGGTAATAGCGACGTCTCGCTTCAACTACGCACCTTTTGCTTTCGGGGCGAAGAGGATGCATTACTTGTTCAACTATCACACACCTATCAAGTAATATAATTCTTATTCTACAACTGAAGCACGAAACCACACACTCGATCATGCATACACGCAGTGTTGACAAAAAACGCACACACAAATGCCAACACGACATATCAATTCTCACTCATGCGCGCACATATGCACACATCATTGCGCACACGTGCTTACTAATATTCTCGGAACTTAATTTCAACGAAATTACAAACTAGCCTTTTACCAGCATGTAATCTTTTATACATATATTACTATTGAATGTAACTTGTATACAATGTTTAAATTATCATTCAACCATATGCATGCTTTATCTTTCATTAAACCATGTTATTTTTTCCCTGTTTTCCACTATTTACGAATTAAACAAATATATAACACGATTTAATTCTCACCAAGTCGTCCGCGCGTCTTTACAAAATAGAGTAAACAATACTTGAATGTAAGCGTAGATTTTAGCACATTATCTGAGACAAAAAAAACAAATTCATAACCTTAGACCATGTGTAAAGTTTTGGCTAAAATATAATTCTTAAGGTACTTCCTTGGATGAGTAGACCATTTTTCTCGACAGGGCTATAGTTCTGTTTGAACAAAAACATTATTTTCTCAGACATTACCTTCTCATTCGAAAGGGTTTGTTAATTGGAAGTCGTATTAAACTCTCCCTTAGGCTATCATTATTACCATTGCTATCATTTTTCTTCTTTTTATCATTTTTGTCATTATTATTATTATTATTATTATTATTATTATTATTAGTAGTAGTAGTAGTAGTAGTAGTAGTAGTAGTAGTAGTAGTAGTATTATGATTATTATTATTATTATTATTATTATTATTATTATTATTGCCATTTTATAGCAGTACTAGTTGTAGTAGTAAGCTTTTATGTCCAGATAAGTTTCTGGACTAGGAATTCACCATATTTTAACATTTTCTCCATTGAATCGCATATGTTTGTCCATTTGACCAAATATATCTGAATCTAGGTACTGTCTAATTATATATTTATATATTTATTTACACTTTATGTGTATATTATGTCTGCAGAAAATTGATAAATCTTTCATTAAACCATTCACATTTACTTCGTACTGTATGTCGGGACAGCCATCAATTATGCTAGCATCTGCATCTCTGTGTAAACCAATGCTACATGACAGAAATTTCGCTATTTCCATTTATAAAATATATAAGATACGAAGATTGCTGTAGGATTTTAACTCCGTTGTCAGTTTAATGAGATAACATGTTAATAAATCGCTTTCGTAATGGACACCCTATTTCAGCCTCTTTTGCAGACAGCCAGTGTCTGCGTTTGTGCATAACTACAAATTAGAACATATACACATGATAATTATAAAAGGCTATTATGTGCTATTACAGAACATTGATTCAAAGATTATCATGCGACAATATATCATAATGAGAGAGTATATATAATCTGGAGCGTAGTTACCTAAATTACCTTTTCTATTTTAAATCCACAAGTCACTCATATATATGTAATTTATAGATAACTATACATCTTATCTTCCTATATGGTATGTTATATATATATATATATATATATATATATATATATATATATGCATATATGCATATATGGATTCATATTTATGTGCATAACATTCACACATAACTTAATAAACTGATCAGTATGGATGATGGAACATATTTTATAAGCAACACGGGTAGTGACGTCAAAATGAAATTGCATTCAAAATGAAATTATTTCCCAATCTTTACTTTTTCTGAAGACGTTCGCTAACACGAACGAAACCGGTCAAATCTCTTGTTTTTGTTTTTCTCTTGCATCTTAATCTGTTTTCCGTTTGCCATTTTTCACACAGTTTGTCTACCACGGCATTTCATTTTCATGACTTATCGCGTACCTTACCCCCCCCCACATATATATATATATATATATATATATATATATATATATATATATATATATATATATATATATATATATATATATATATATATATATATTATATATAAACACCCACTTCGGTCAATTTAACGTTCTAATTAGGTTCTTGAAATATAACTAGATATCTGATTTAGTGGATGTTCATATTTTGTTTTATTTTACCATTAACATCGTTCTGTGAAATATAGGTCTCTATAGCGATGACGTGTTTTATAGTTAGTTATTCTAATATAATTATATGATAAAATGTTAGGAACATAATTTTCATACGTAGTAAAAAGTTAGGTTTTAATAAATACAAACACAATACTATCATATAAGATTACTGCCTCAATGTTTCAGTTATGTTAACTACGTGACTATACACACCGCACGTTCAAAATAATACAACCTCTATTACTGTTACCCATTAAAAAACAACTCAGAAAGTATTACCAATCATATACCAAACTCAATGAATACAAAATCAGTATTATTCGTCACATTAATACAGTTTCAATAAACGTAATGACTTACATAACAAAAAATTTAAAGATAAAAGTTATAAAAATACCAACACTAAATATACTAAACAGACTTAGAAAAAGAAGTAGGAAAATAATCTGTTTTATTAAAATCCTCACAAAAATAGGGAACACTTTACTGCCCATACATCTTTATCTTAATTACAATACGCTTTTCCGAAAACAATATGATTTATAATATTAAAAAAAAGAATGCATATTAATTGAGTTAGAGTTTTATTGATAACATCTGAAACCATAATACATACTCTTTATAAGCTAAGACCCTTCCCTAACTTAAATAAAACAAGTAATATAACTATTACTGAAAAATTCACCCCACCTTTCAACTACAAGTATATGTTTCAGCTATTCGAATCAGGAAAGCTTTACAAATAAAAAATGTATATAGATTCTGCAGGAAAACACATTATAGAAAAATACAATAGTCAGAAATAGTATTCCAATACTCAGAATTATAAAATGAAACATCACCTGTTTAATATATTTGGTTCTTACTCAACAATAATTAACCACTAATTGTTAAGTTAAAAGACCCCCCCCCCTAAAAAAACAACAAATGCAAATAACACAACGTTGCTTTATATACTGGCTTAAATGAGAAATTAGAAATCATTAGATTAATGAAAAACGGAAACTTCTTAATAAAGAATTAGAAATTGCGATTAATTAGAAACACAAATATGTACGCATACTTTATAACTTAAAATAACTCCATAGATCTGAGTAATACGCATTTGATCGAAACTAGAGTATATTTCCGCTTCGTTTTTTTGACGATACTGTACGAATTAAACTGATTTGAAAAATCGTTTGCTATTAGAAAAAATGTGTACGGTGTAACATCAAACACAATCTCAATGATATATTGCCACAAAAACCGCACATTTACATCTGGCCTGGCGGTACACTGGTAAACTATTTAGCATAAAAACGTATTTATTTTTTACAAAAAAGTAAATATATGGATGTTTGAATGGAAAATGACAGAAAACTACAGTACTTTCGTTTCAAATTCAATAAACACATCGATGATTTTAAACAGTCGGAGTTTATCGTTTGTAAATGTTTAGTCTCGGCTTGGAGTTAAATGACAAATACAGACGTTGAAATAAGACGAAGGCTAATTAATAAACAATGAGATAGAACCTGGTTTAACGCTTCCATATATCTAACTAGAATATCAACGTTTTATTAGTGATCGTACAGATTGAATAGACATTAATCTATACGGAGTGTCACATATGAAAGAAAAATGGAACAAATATAAATTGTTATCACCAGTACAATTTGATCAACAAAAGAAAAATATTCGCGTTCAAACAGTGCTTTGATTGCGTTCATTTGTATTGATACAGATATTATCGATATAAAATGAAAACGTGTTTTAATTCGGGTCGCAAAACACATAAAAGTATACACTATTAAAATTGCTAAAAGTGACGAACCAGAAATGTCTTGAGGTTTTACAGGTTAAAATATTGAATTAAATAGTAAGTTACAACTTGAATCGTGCTCAACTATTTCAAAAATAGATATTTAAGCGTGGGAGAAAAATAGAAAACCAATGTGTATGAAAATGAGAAAAAAACATATAAAAGCGACACTGGTGAACAAATACAATTTTAAAAGCGAAGTGATGTCTACTATTACATTAAAGGCAAACCTTTGAAATTGAACAATTAAGCAACAGTCTGGGACTTGATGCGTACATTTGAAGTATAAAATCTGCCCATACACTCTTTTTGCCAAAATATTGCAATTTAAATGAGACTATTTATAGAATGAAAGGAACCATCTTCTGTTAGACGTAAAATTGACCTTAAAGTTTTAATTAAAACGTAATATTAAACTAGATTTTTACAATAAAAGACATTTTCAATTTGCGTCATTTAATCAGATTGAATGGTATGAAATTAACTAGTACGAATGAAAGTAATATCCTAAGAAGATTACAGCAAGTGAACTTCACTAGGAATGCTTATAAACAATACAAAAGTATCCGTGTTTGAGTAGATTTCTTCACAAAATTGAGCAATGCACTAAAGGAATACTACAATCCTCTGTCTAGTCTAGAAGAGATATTTGCTAAACTAAACAGAGGATTATTATTTAAAGGTTGGCTTATGTAAGCATTATCTACCAATCCATGTAAAAACGAGTGATGAAAGGTACTTCGTGAAAATAGCCATCAATTTTTGTTAAATTCGAATGTATATCATTTAAGGTTTACGCTTCACCAGCCATTTTAAACACGTACATGACATATTGCTAACTATACTCGGAATTGCGATCTTGATAACATTCCACTGAGTATTAAAACACTGGGCAACACAATGTACATGCTCACAAAGTAATAAAAAAGACCCAATACTATGGAGTTGAATTTCATTGTTCGCCTGATTAAGGGTTGATGGCTGTATTGTATCACAGTTTACGTCTTGTGTATAACAACTATTCTGTGAAACTTTGTAGATGAGCATGCTAATATGCACCGTCCCATGTCAAAAGCACTGTCAGAGAGAACGGTTCGTGGATACGTATAAAAGTGTGCCTAAGAAAATGAGGGGTACAGCTACAGAAAAGTCAATTCAAGAATGTTTGCAAGTATGTATAATGACTACGAATAACAATTCCCAACTTCCATGAAACGGGCAGTAGCAATGTTTGCAAGGAATAATCAAACAGTGTTTTATAAATTATTGCCAACCCATACGAAAACGCGACGTGAAAAAATGTTACAAAAGGACACTGTACTATTGAAGAGAAAGTCTTCTTTTAGAAGTTCAACGATAATAAACATAGATAGTAGATAGACGTATTGGGTGCATGATTTACATTGTAAACGGATCTAAGTTTACTCACAAAGACATGCACCAAATTAGAAAATCAAGGTCAGAGCCTATCTACAATAATAATACAGAGGACACTTAATGGCTGTCGTTTCGAAAATTAGAGATACCAATCCCACAAATAGTTCGAAACAGCAGATGCAAAAAAGGAAACATAAGATTACGGATTTGATGGAAATAACCCCTAAAATGAAAAAGTATTTACTCAATACTGTTCACGGATAAAAGGAAGGTATTATGATCTAGAGGCGATCTACCCTATTTCCTGAATATATAGACTATGTATAAAAGAGCTTACAACAAAAAATGGAGACGGCTCTCCGCAGTTTCAGTTGCTTAGAGACTCTGAACTGCTACATAGCAGTCGGAGAATATTTGGCAGAAACTGGAGCACTTCGGTTGAGGTGTTGGTCCTGATTAGTCTTCTTAGGCGCACTCTCCCAGGCCTTGGCTCCCCTTTTCTGGGGGGAGTAAGTTTATTGCGTTATGCCTGAGGCGCCCTGATCGGGGGTTGTCGGCATGGCGGCCAAGAGGGACCCTTCTCTAAAGTCACTGGTTGTTACCTAACGTTCCGACCTTGTCCACATCTTTCTGCGGCGAAAAGGAAGTAAATATCAGCAGGCTCTCCTTAACGTCAGTTGCTTAGAGACTCCCGACTGCTGAATACCAGTCGTAAATCTGTTCTCGACTATCGGTTCGGTGGGAACTGGTCCATGTCGGTGGTCTTTTATCTACTGGGATTAGGTATTAGTTATGAGATGTGGTAGGAGATCACACATCTAGGGATAGCCTCTCTTCAATTGTAGTGAATTTAGTGTATTGCTTATTACTTTAAGCCCCGCCCCCGACCGGGGATGCCTATGCATTTTTTAATAGTCCAGAGTGTCCCCTCTTTACGGGGCGTTGGCTTAGGTGCTCTCTACCTTCCGACCTTGTACCACACGTTTCTGTGGCAAGAAGGAATTACACACTCAGTCTCCGACGAGGTTTTGTTTCTCAGAGAGGTTGACTGAAAATACACATCGAAGATCTGTTCTCAACAATCAATCCGCCAGCAACTGGGCTATTTCGGTTGCCTTTTATCTGTCGGAATGAGGTATTAGTCATTGGTATTTTTTTAGTTTATCCCTTCTTTGAAGAGGAGTTAGTGAACTGATAAGTTCCTGGAGCGGTCCTACCGGAGAAATCCGAAAAAGCTGCTCAGGCATTTTTTTTTAAATGTCAAAGTTTCCCATTTCTAGGGGCGTTCACTTGATTCTCCACACGTTCCCGCTTGTGACTTATATTTCTGTGGTGAGAAGGAAGTAGATACATTGTATTTGAGCAGCGTCTATTGCTCAGATACGTTTGACTGAAACGCACTAGTTGAGAATATGTTATCGGCAATCAGTCCAGCAGAAACTAGTCCATCATGGAAGCCTTTTAACTGTCGGACTGATGTATTTGTCCTTGTTATTCCTACCAGGTCCATCCGGTCAGACCTTCCCTTTACTCTTTCAGGGGGTAGTTTATAGCTGCTTGAGGCTCCCCTGACCGGGCGCTGGTTCGAGTCTGTTCCTTCATTTTGGCTTTGTTCCACATCTTTCTGCGGTTGGAAGGAACTATAAATACCCTATCTCGGAATAACCTTTCCTTTAATATAATGTGTTACTTCAGTAAATACTCATTTATTAATATACCATCGTATGGTCGAGGTAACAACAGTGCTGTTTCCTTGTTAATTACACGGACTATATTAACACCATTTCATTGATTATATTCATATGGACATTATGGTCTGATTTACTGAGATTATAATTCAGCTTTTTGATCTATAAATGATGCCCTTTTAGTATGAAATGCGCCAACTTTTTTAATACTTAAAATGTTTAGTTTTTTGATGTAATACACACGCTTTATGGGAACAAATCAATTAAATATTAATTGACGACGGTTGATTTAAAGGTAAAATAGATTATGGAAAAAATATTGTATTACAAACGAAAATGATGAATTTCTGCGAGTTAAAAATTGTTCAAGAAAATTAAAAAAAATTTAAATACACTTAATTGAAGTCTATAATCGCTTAAAATTTGAAATCTGAGCTAAAAACACATTAAAGGCAAGAGTATAAAAGAAAATATAAAAATAGAATCAGATAAAAAGATGAAAATAGATAAAATAAAAGAATCAAAGTCGTGAAGGAATGTTAATTGGATGACGATCAGAGAATGAGTTTTGTTTTATGCGTACACGAAGCGTATTCTGAGGCGTTGAATGTCGACCTCTCTCGCACGTTTTAATATGAAATGTAATCAACATTTAGAAGGGCATCGATTTAATCGACACATTTATTTAAGCTGCGTCCAAGTATTTCTATAAAAGGCTATTTATTTAAAAATAATAAGTCAGTAGGTGTGTAAGTCGTCATGTTACAAAACACCTATTACGCACTGACATGTTTAATTACCATATGCAGTATGACAATTACGAGATAGAAAGAAAATAGTATTTAAAACATAAGTGTAAGAGACACAAACATGTTATTTAGTAGAAAGCGTGACAGATCAACCAACATGATATACACATATTGGCGTTTGATGCCAGCAGAAATTGTATTTCAAAATTATCCTTAAGAGACGAAAGTAAAAAAAAACATATTTTAAACTTAAGCGTGACAGACACATTCAAATAATATTGCTTACATAACCGTGGTAGATAAAGCAAAACGCCGACCAAAATTTAAATATTGTTTTCAAATTAGAGCTTAACAAACCAAAGAAGATTAAATGCAACATACACCCACAAACATTCCAAACTGAAGCGTGGTTGATCAACCACCATGCTATATATTTAGTCGAAATACATCATCAGAAATTGTATTACAAACTACAGCATGAGACACCAGCGAGAATTATATTTCAAACTTAAGCGTGACAGACATATAAACACACTATTTCATACTTAAGCGTTGGAGATCGAGCGGAATGAAATAACGTTATGGCATAGGGTTCCAAAATGTAACAGAAAACTATAAAAATATTAGATAGTGTTTGAATCAAAATAGTTAGAGTCGACAAGAGAAATACATTGTTAGCTAAGAGAGAATTATTCAGTTTACGAGAAACAATTAGTTTAAACATAATACAATGCATGAACTACTTTAGCATGTATTTCTGTTATTAAACTATTTAGGAAAATACTTATTGAATTTTTATAAACATTCAATTAGTATAAATACGGGTGTATTTGACTACAGTCTATTAGAATAAGAACAATTAATCCGAGAGTTTCGAAACAATAAGGCACCATGCCATAACAGAAACAAGTCAAACTTAGGGATCTGTATCGAAATAAACGTTTACCCTAAAGCAAATGACATTATTCAATGAAACATGATGGCTGCAAGTAATGATCTTTAAAACTAAATTGATGCCGTGTGAGGTTACCGTGAATGATGGTTTTTTTTCTAGTAAATTTTCTTTTTGATTTACGGTTGAAATAGAATTTGAATGCAAGTATCAAACGATGCAAAGGTCAGCACAAGGTCAACAAAAACAGAGGAAAATAGATACTTGTGATTTGCACGAAGAGTTACAAAAAACATCTAAGTGATCTAAAAAAGAAGAAACAAGTGTAGTTTAAAAATGATATTAATCGTGTTATACCAAAGGGATAAAGGAGTGCATCGAATCATATCGTATTGATAAAATAATTTAAAGTTTAAAATTGTATGGTTTTAATTATCATCCTATTCTTTGTAATAACTTCTTATATGTCAAACACATATTCCAGGACTGTTTCCACGCAGAATACAACATGGCTTTCTTCAAAGCTAATGTCGACAAATAATTGCCATATACTATCCTCAAAGGGAATTAAACTTTGGTCATTCCATATATCATACCCAATTCTCTCATGATATATGTTATCATTTTTCTGACAATTCATCCATCTTATTAACCTTTATCCTAGAGTGTTTTCTAATAAAGAAAAGAGTGCTTTTAATAGGATTATGAATATCTATTACACGACAATATATGCGATCAACCATGTTTTAATACTTATAAAACTGCGATCGTTTTGCTTGTGATATTGCTTGTTTTTCAACGTGTACAATTTATGACGTGACACACGATGAATAACGTCTGGAAATACGTCATATTGTTTGTATACGTGTATACGTGTTGTCGTCGTTAAGTGCAGGGTGTATTAGTTCATGAATGCCGTCGTACAAACTGAATGATGTTATAGATGCGTTGAAAGAGATTATTTCTGACGTCACAACAAATGACGCTATAAATAAAAACTGAGCGAGAGGTAGGGGAATACATACGTCATGTTGATAGTCATTATTACTCTCCTGACAATGATAGACCCATTTCGGAATGGATTATACATATTTTGTATTCGTATGTTTTGTTGTACTGCGTAGTATAAAAGTCATAATTACATAGATGATGTATTTCTCTGTTGTGTGATTGAGGGAAGTTACCATATTATGTGTTGTTGTTCAATACAACGGACTGGCACGAAGGTAAGTATATTGTATTGACATATGATATATTAACAAAACTAATAACAAATAATAAAATAAGTTCACTAATATTTACAGGAAAAGGAGTTTACATTTTAAAAATAACAGGAATTCCACCTTACTCAATAAACAGAAGAACTATAAAAACTCACGAGTCAATATGATAAAACAATATAATAAAACTCGAAAACAATAAGTAGCTAGAATATCGAAAAAAAATATAAAGCAGACCCACGAAAACTTGGACGATGAGGTACACATATTTCATGACTCTTTGAAATTATTTCGGATGATTGAGTCCACTAATGATGTATACATGCATTTTGTAATCATCTGGCATAGCGCAATAATGTTAAGGAGATAAGCAATGGTCAGCTGTGCAGCACACTTCCATAGATACGAAGTAGTTACAAAAATATTGTACTTTCATGATCAGACGAGTAAAATAGGTCGACACTTGCTAGAAATGTTCCGACTTATTTAACATAAAAGTATTAGATACTAAGAATCTAGGATATATATATATATATATATATCTATATATATATATATATATATATATATATATGTATATATATATATGTATATATATGTATATATATATATGTATATATATGTATAAATATATATGTATATATATATATGTGTATATATATATACATGTATATATATATATATATATATATATATATATATATATATATATATATATATATATGATAATTTTATTTACACAGACATGTACAAAATCTGCGACACTGGCATGTCGATGTTATCGATCAACAGTTACTATGAACTGAGATCTCATCAGGCAGAGTTAGAATCCGATCTTAACCTCAGATCATATTTGGAGAGACGATAACATCGACATGCCAGTGTCGCATATTTTGTACATGTCTGTGTAAATGAAATTATCATATATAAAGCTCTATTCTGATATTGAGCACTTTTTATAAACCCGGTAAAAAGTCTCTGGATTACCACCCTGTGGATATTTTTCACCTGGATTATTACCATTATATATATATATATATATATATATATATATATATATATATATATATATATATAAATATAACGTTTGAGAAAACTCTTTGAATATGAATAAAGATTTTTGAAAAAAGGTTACCTTTTGACACACATTATAGCTACCTCAATTTAACACAACACAATTCAGAATATCTTCCTTCTTTTTCAAGCCTACTGACTAAGGAACAAAACAACTTAAACCAATCCACTTTCTAAAAGCATATTCAAACATGTAATAATTGCCCAAGTATCACGCCTATAAGCGAATCGGAAACAAGATAAGGTTTACTAGCTAAATTAAAACATATTCTAATATATAGCAAATAAATGTCAGTGCACAATAAATATACGCCAGGATATTGCAAACATTACGGAAATAGATATTTAGAACGTGCACTCAGTTGAAAGTAACGATAAAAGTAAAATCGATTTTTCTTACTTGTAGTCATATATATATATATATATATATATATATATATATATAAATATCATCATTATTAAAATAATTGTATATCCCAGATATTGACGAAACACCCAATATGATAGAATATATTCTTTATTATAAATAGAGTGTGAATAGGCTTATGTAATATATATATATATATATATATATATATATATAAATATATATATATATATATATATATATATGTATATATATATATATATATATAAATATATATATATATATATAAATAAATATTTATACATATGTATATATATAAATATAAATATATATATATATATATAAATAAATAAATATTTATACATATATATATATATACATATATATATATATATATATATATATATGTATATATATATACAATTTGTATTCAAGTTTGAACATCAGATTTTTTATTTCATATGCTCATTAGAACAGTATTAAGCCAATATATGCAGACATTAATAAGTAATAACATATATGTCGCTTTAGAGGAAAATATATTCTGAATTACAACATATACATTGAATATATCATGTAAACAAAATGCGAATTATTATTGGAAATAATTCAACGTTTCCATTAGGGCGACACTATTGTTTTCACTTATTTTTTGTAGAATGCAGTATTTTTATTTGTATAATAAAGTATTCAACTCGTATTGTAAATCGCTGTCTGAGCCTTATTCACAAATTGAATATATACATATAGTCCAATTATTATTGTACAGAAGTTCAGGATAATATCGTTTCATAACATACTCCGGATATGTGATCCCATATTTGGATTTACAGAAAGTAGTAAAAGTTCATGCTATTGTAACCTACCGATCGGTAATAACTTTCAAATCATGAATATTATAACAGAAACAGAAAACACGCAACAGTTGCTATGTATAAACAGTAATACAAATAAATGGATGTTATCTAAGTTTAGTCTAAAAGAATATAGAATGGTATCTAACAACACAATTGTCTATATTTTATAAGGCATTTATATTTTACTTAAATAGGAATGAACCTCCGAATTCAAGCTATTAACTTGCAGTGATGGATGTTAGAGTTAATTTTTATATGAAGGCATTAATGTTTATAGACGATATTACATATTTCACTATATACGAAAAGTTTGTCTGTTATATTAAGAAATCAACGGACTTCATATTTGTGTTGTGTAGATTAAGTCAGTTGTGTAATGGATATTCTAAACAATTACAAAAATTAATTAACTATTTATAAAGTTTAATTAATATACCTTTATTGAATAATAAAATATAGAAATATTAAAAAAATAAAGAAGACACAACAATTATAACAACATAAAATTATTAATTTCAAATTATAAAAGCTAGTGTTTTGAAAGTGAGTTCATTTTGTAAAACTAAAGTAACTTGAACTAAGAAAATATCAACGAAATTTGACAAAAGGATAACGTTATAATTAATAAAATAGGAAGAAAATTTAACATTATTCGATAGTGATGACTGTAAAACATAAGTCTTTTTATACTTCTGGTTGGTTAACAGGAGGAATTTTCTCAGGCGTGTCAATATTGTTGTGTCAAAGTGGAAATACAAATAGGTTGGATATAAATATCGCATTGATAGATAGTATATATATACATATATATATATATATATATATATATATACATACATATATATATATATATGTATATATATATATATATATATATATATATATATATATATATATATAAGGTTTCCTGTTTTTGTTTCACTCTTAGATAATTAACCCCACTTTTTTATTTTTTTTTTATTTTTTTTTATTTTACTTATATTTTTTCGTTTATTAATTTTCCAACGAATGTTGAGTATGCAATATCTTGGATTTAGTTAGTTTGTCTGGGAATTTAAACTGCATTTAACTTTATTTAATTTTTTTTTTTTTTAATGACTCAAAGCTTCTTTAGACTATATATTGGGTATTTAGATCTGTATGGCTAGGTTTCCTTCCTCTTATCTAATTACTTTTCTGGTACCTAAGGTAATTAAGCTTTATTTTTTATTTATTTTTTAATGCAACTTTGATTCCTATATAATTTTATTACTAGCTACCATATTGGAGAATGGTTCTTGGATATAGTGTTTAGATAGTATTATTATTATTTTTATTTTTTTATTATTGTTATAATTAATGTTATTTGATATGCAGATTACTATATCATACGGTAGTCTTAAGGGTAATATATTATTATTATTATTTTATCATTATTATTATTTTTATGTATATATTAGTGATATTTTAAGCTGAATTATTTCGACACTTGATTATTGGGGAAATGGTCGTATAACCAGTACCATTGGAGAGCCATGAATATTAAAACTGTCCTGTTTTTAAATCTCCGAAACAGTTACATGGTAAACAGCTGATGATCCCCGTGTTAATATTAGACGCTTAAAGTTTCCTGTTTTTGTTTCACTCTTAGATAATTAACCCCCCTTTTTTATTTATTTTTTTTTTTTTTTTTTATTTTACTTATATTTTTTCATTTATAAATTTTCCAACGAATGTTAAGTCTGCAATATCTTGGATTTAGTTAGTTTGTCTGGGAATTTAAACTGCATTTTACTTTTTTGAATGTTTTTTTTTTTAATGACTCAAAGCTTCTTTAGACTATATATATATATATATATATATATATATATATATATATATATATATATATATATATATATATATATATATATTGTGAGATTTAGAAAAGTGGAAAAAATGGGAATCGGAAGAAAGAAGAGAAGACTGAGGGATAACTGGAAGACTGGACAGAGTGAAGAAAGGGTGCACAATTATAGGGTTATGAAAAGGTGTAAGGTTGGAATAAGGAGCAGATAAATTTACGTCAAAGAATATCGTATGAGGCTTATCGCATTGCATTAACAATAGATATTATTGTAACTTTCCCTTATGTTACATATAGCTATAATTTTACAGTTTACTTTTCATAAGAGCGCCCTTAATTCTTAGACTAAGCAACCAACATGTTCATATGACACACGTTTTAAACCCAGGTTCAAAATTGATTAAGTTAAAATACATCTGCTGTTGAGATTCATTATAAGAGTTTTAAGCGATGTACTGTATTTTTGTTTTGGTTATTAAATAGACTTATGTGGTCAAAGACACGTTTCCTGAACAGAGTAGAGGTGACATCTATGCAGATGTTAGTCTTATATCTAGGGTTGGATATAATTCCATTTCTATTTGTTAGTAAAAATATTGTCAGACATACTGTTATTATTATTGTGAGAATGTACGAGCCCTGTCTAAAAGTATCCGGCCTCAAGCCATAACAATATTTCAAATATGTGACGGGGTTAGGACCCTAATCTTTTTTCAAAGTAGATCCTTTGTACTCGCACACACTTAGCCCACCGATATAGCCACTGCTGGTAACACCCCTGGAAGTCTTTTTGGAATGGAGTTCATCTCCGCCGTCGCGTTGCGCATTATCTTTTTTCGCACTCTATTAACAACAGCTGCACCCCGAACAGTTTTTGACCTGCTAGAACGCTGGTCACTATCTGCTGGTGTGCAGCCATTTTTTAAAAGTCTGTTAAACCACTCTTTAATTTGTGTTACACATCGTATCATCTCCACGCACCTTCTAAATGTAATTCGACAGCGGAGATGAATATTATTCCCAAAAAATACTTTCAGAGGTGTGTCCGGCAGTAGATAGATTGGTGGGCTAAGTGTGTTCAAGCACAAGTGCCCTACATTTAAGAGAATTCGGGTACCTAACCGTCACGTATTTGAATTATTTTTCTGGCCTAAAGTCGAATACTTTTTAGACACCCCTCGTATAGTTTTCGTGCTATTATCAGAGATATTATCAAGTGGGATTAATGAGTATTCCCTTGTCAAGGGGTTGATACATGAAGTATAATTTGTTCATTAGAATATTAACCGGGACTATTCATGGAGATGTCAATGAGAGTCAGTGTATTATGGTTAATGAGAACTTGCTATGCAAACTAAAGGAGTATCCAATAAGGTAGAACTACTAGAAAACATAAGGAGTATTAAGCGGTAGTAAACCCCTTTTTATTTTACAATAAAAGCATACACCAAATGCCCATGTATACAGTAATTTTGCAACGAGCAAATGCATGTATCTCAGTAGTTACCTTATTAAGGTTATCTATTAATAAGGGGCCGAAGTTTTCATTTTTTATTTACTTATTGATGAAGTTCATTAATTCGGCTCAGTTAAGCATAGTGGAATGGAACAGTTGGATAATATTTTTATTTTATTTTGAATAGAGCTATATTAATGTGAGTTCTTGAAGCAATTTTATATTAATAATAACAATTTATGGGTATATCAGTTTTACGTAATCACTGTACCGGCGATTGAACGACATATTTCTAAGGCTTAATGAGGAGTCCGCTGTAAGGAACATTAAGGTGTTCAACTAGATAAACGGGGCTAGTGTTTGATAATTTGGGGATACTTCTATCCTCAGTAATACTTATTTATATTATTCAATATATAAGGGTATGGTTGCCTATATTTTTTTCTATTTCATTTGACTTAGGTCGACTTAGCGTCATATTCTGAGTTACTATATTAATGGTATAGCTTCTATTATTACTTTAAATTAATTATGGCTCTATATCAGGAGATAGCTAGCACAGTATTATATCATATAGAATTTTGGTTTATATAGTTATATTTGAAGAGAAGCTAGATAGCCTGTTATCAACAGCTGGGACAATTGGGAAGAAAGATGTAGATAGTTTTAATTTTAGTTTAAATTGAAAATGTAAACTAAAGGTATATGGTACGTAAAATAAGTACCTTTGTTAAGGTTGAAAGATTGGGCCTAAGCTATTAGAGTGTGTTCTCAGTATCTACACATATGGATACAGCATGAGTTAAAACAAACACTTATGGATTGTTAATATTGTTCTATAATACGTCTTTATAGTAAAGAGTGGTTCATGTCTATAGAGTCCACCCTAGAGGTAAGATTGATGTATTACATTAAGTAGGAAAACCCTTACTCGGTATGTAACGCAGGCGAAGTCAGAAGAAACAATTTAAAAATCATTATTGACACGGATACCAATCCTTGTCCAAAGGTTGTTATCAAATGACATGATTCATCGTCTGGCAAATAGGAATGATTTAAATTATGTTTCAGAAGAAATCTAAGTTATTCCTGTCAAGAAATAAGGCTTCATTTAGCAAGATTAAGGAGGTAGATGGTAAAATGTGTTTTTATCAAATGTTATGATATTTAAATTAGAGTTGTATTATTAGAGTACGATTGTGTGACTTTTTCAGTCTATTGCCAAAAAAAGAAATTGACTTTATTTTGAATTTTCGGAAGAATTCAATCTATTAATTCGTACGCATATTTCCGATATAGTTTTAGAAGCGTACATTAGGCGAATGCAATTGTTGTCTTCAAAATAAGTTTTCTAGTTTTGAAGTCTACATCGTTATGCGTAAGATATTAGTATACTTGCATATTGATGTATTTTCATGAAAATAATAAAAGTGTCAGCTTTATCATAATTTAGATTGTTTAAGGTAAGTAGGGAATAGAAGTTTATACGAAGTATTATAACATCAATTAATGTTACAATATTTAATGAGTGGAATAGCACTATTGTTTTAGATAAATCAGTAAACATGAGTTTTTTTTGCAATTAATACTTAACATTAATGGTGTTACTATATTCACTGCCCTCTTAGTAATTCAGTTATTGTGTGATGTTAATCAACCCTATTTCCTGACTGTAGAGCCTTCTCTATACATTTTATAAAGAGGAACCTACATAAAGCATGAGCAGTTTTTTTATGTAACGTGCTATGTTGTCTTTATCTGAATACATATTCTTGTACCACGGTTTTGTCTTTATTATTGACTCTTCAACACAACACCCCCCCAATATATTTACATTTAGAAAGGAATAGATGTTATCATTTAAATGTCTTGAACGTCGCTTAGCTAACATATTTATAAATATTCCTACGTCCAAGTGGTATTAATAATTTTCTTTACACACACACCCACATATATATAAAAAAGCTACAAAAATGGGCTAGTCTTTGCCGGACCGACTGTCAAGAACGAATCCTTGACAGTTGTTATCTAGTTAGAAGACTGGGTTTTATTCAGATATGAAATTACTTTTCACCGCAGAAATATGTGACACAAGGTCGGAAGATAGGGGGAAGAGTCAAGCCAGCGCCTCTACAGAAAAAGCACCAGCAAACTCACCTGATCAGCGCGGTCGGTATTTCCCGGTAAAGGCGTCTCAGGTTGTAAGCAATAGGCTTACTCCATCTCAAAGAGGGTAGCCAAGGCCTGGGAGGGTGCAACTCCTTGCACAACCCAATAACGAATACTTCAGCCCGACAGATAAAAGACCACCGAAATGACCTAGTTCCTGTCGGACAGATTGTAGAACACGAATCCTCGATTGGTATCACCCTACCTTATCCCGAAGTCCTAAATGAACCGAAGTTAATTAAAGTTCTCTCTATTACATACCGTCATTAATGGTTTTAACGAATCTTTTTTTTTTTTTGCTTTTCAAACTCGGGAATCAATTTCATTCGTTTTTGGCTAGAAAACGTCGTTGCTAACCCTTAGAGGTTGAACCAATGAATCAGGTCTACACCAAACCACTTATGGGTATTTTTTTTAATACGGACATTTTTACTTTTTTTCATTTCGCTCTAAAATGTTACGTTTTCACCAGTTACCCGACCGGCTATGTAATATTTTTTAGTTTTCTGTTATTGTGGTAGCTGTATTTCCACAGGTTTTACAGCTTTTCGGCGGCTTGCTTTTTGTTTTAGTTACTAAATCAGTCAATACTTAACCAGTGTTGTTATATCAGCTCTAAATCTTCCATGTTTTCAATGTCTATGGAATAAAGCTCTTATAAATTCTTACTTCTCATATCACGCCGCTAAACGTAATCTTAGTTTTAAAAAAGTATAACACCTTTTCTTTTGTTTTCTTCATCACCCAAATAATCATTTTTTTATCTTTTTTTAGTATGGTTTTTACGTAACTGTAGCATATACAAACCATCACTGACCTTTCTTCAATGAGATAAAATAAATTGTCTTTTTCTCTACTGGTAAAGCCAGTTTCTACAATTGGGGCGTTGTCTTGTGAATTTGCATGTTATTTCCCCACGTTTGTAAGTTTTATCAGTTTAAAAAAGCCTAAATATGCTTTGTGGCCAGTTGGACATCTATTTCAAGTTTCTCAAACACCATTTGCTGTAACCAGGTCGACAGTTATTGTTATTTTTTGAGTTCGAAATCCCACGTCGCCAATTGTTGTGGGGTCCGTTTTGATGAAAAATATTTAATGTTGATGCTGTATACCTTTTGTAAGGTCGAACACCTAACAGTGAATTGTTATACCTCTGTAAAAGGTCCGGAATTAAGCCACGTTGATAACATGCCTAACAATTCAGTTCATATGTACATACAGGTGTTTATTCAACCATAAACAGAAGTCTGTTTTCTAAACACAGTTCTAGCAAAATGCTAAATATCTATGAGTCAATTGTAACAAACTCCCAAGAACCATCGATTTCGACATTGTATAAACTTTCTCCTATGTTCAAAATTGACATGCTGCCTCACACTTGAGAAAAACGTATTTGACAAGAAGACAGTTTAAATCATCACACGTGATTCGTTGAAATGTACACGTGCAACAGATTATCATCCAAGGAATGCCCTGAGCATCAGGTTTTTCGGTAATGGCAGGAAGTAAATTTGCTCCAACTTGAAGATAGACCGTGTGTGACTTGGAATGGGCATCATATTATGTACGTGGTAACATCTGCGTGTCGAATGTTGCTGCCTTTGGACGACAATATCTAGATTCCTTTGGTGCCGCAAACAGTTGAGAGAAACGTAAGCATTTCCACCGTAACTTACAGCACACACTGACTGACCAGTTTTAGATATACCCGCTTGTGAATAAAGCTATTAATAAAGTGTGAGCATAACTTTTAACGAATTCTAGATGTATAAATAGCAAGGGTGCTATTTTTTCCTTAAGGAAATATCACACATGTATGAACGAATGCAGTGGAAATACTATATGCATAGGCGAGTGATGGTTTTGTGGCGGTATAGGATACTGGAAGGCATGCTATGTTTTCTCGATAGGTAACCGAGGGCGCCACTTTTTAAACAGACTTTGTAGTATCTTTTATGCATTAAATCTAATAATTATTACTTGTAATTGTGTATCTCGAGCATATTTAATGTTATACTCTCGTGCCCGGTGGTATTTGCCGTTTGTAAGGTTTCTTATAATTGAACAAACACAGCTTTGTCTTCATAGCATCAAGTGTAAATGTATATATATATATATGAACATATATACATATATAAATATATATATATATGTATATATTTATATATACATATAAGATATATGTATATATATCATATATATATATATATTTATATATACATATAATATATATATATATATGTAGTCATCTACTTATCTTTCTATCCATCTATGCATGTATCTATCTATATATCATTCTAACTCTCTCTCAACATATATATATATATATATATATATATATATATATATATATATATATATATATATATATGTATATATACTCTGTCAGGCAATTATACTTCTCTGAATGAAGGAGTGACACTCGTCTGACAAGACGTATCTGTCATCATATATCGTTTTCTTAAGCTTTATTAATTTGCATAGACCTTAAATACACTTTTCACTGCTATCTACTGCATCGATAGCACACGAATTTCCCGCCTAGATAACTTTTTGCATTTTTGGACCACCACTCACCATTTAGATTATTTCTTAATCACCCTTTTGTATGTCTTTCCGAGAGCTATTTAACACTTGTTGACGAGGATGAACTGTATACGTTTAAAAAAAGTATGTTTTGGGCCGATATATTTGATATTTTATATACCTTTATTTATTTATATATATATATTTTATATATATTTTCAAAGTTTAATTTTTATCAACTGCACTAATGTCATTACGGTAATGGCCCTCTGAGGAGAAGATTTTCTTTGAAAACTCATGAGTTAAGGACTTTAACGAACTTTGCCTGAACATTGAATTGTAATAAAATTTGATTCGCACCTTATTCTATTCTTTCACTTTATCTATTGCTATATATATATATATCTATATATATATATTCATATATATATATATATATATATATATATATATATATATATATATATATATATACCAACGTACATAATGTGTGTGCTGAATATTGTAAAAGTGAACTATGCTGTTACTAGAGGTTCGAGAATTTTAATTATACTGCTTCTATTGAAGCAGAATACTTAAAATTCTCGAACCTTTTGTTAGCAATTATACACCTAATTTAGAAATTCATTATTACCTCAAATAATATATGCCAGCCAAACCTGAATGACAACTGTTCATCTTCATAAAAGTATATGTTTTTCAGCCCAGCCAATAAGACAAAATATAATTAAGTGCACATGTTTGTGAGTTTTTTAGGTTTACAGATATGAACGACTAATGTGAATACAGTAAAGCGTAATCGTAGCAGATGCTAGTCGCTAGGAAAATGTAATTATTACATTGTCACAAAAGAAGAGGAATGTTCGCTGCGAAAATATAGTAAACAAAGGACAAAGAAAACCCGCAGAATAAGAAGACAAACTATCAGACATATTTTAAATAAAGTATTAAGTAAGAGTTATGTTTTAGTAATGTTTTATCTTTCTTGTACGATTGTTTTCCTTTCCCCTTATGAACTATGTCTATATGTGTCTTACTCTCGCAGTGGTGACTGTTTATGTGTTATATTTGGTAAATCTCGCCACTATGTCTCTAACTATACACCTACCCTACTCTTTCTTTCTACTCCTATCTTATCTCCTGTTATCATGTGCTCTTATGGCCTTCTTTATATATTTAGTTTACTCTCTCCAATCTTTTTACACGTGTGTCTACATTTTTTTTACCTGTAGTTGTATGTTAAAAAGAGTGTCAAAATTAAATATACCTATTTGGTGTTTAACATTACAATTATAGCAGTTAGATATAAAGATAGTAGGAGGCGGTATAATGTAAAATCATGAATGTTACTTATTATGCAAATCTCTTTAAATTTCGCAATTATATTGAGCATCGACGAGTTACCGAATGTTAACGTAAACACTGGAAGCACGTCAAAATAGTACAATCTTCTGTACAGGATGTGTAATTTTCAAAAAGTGTAGTTACTATTATCCGATTTAGAAGATCCGATTTTAATTTCGCATCCAAGAGGAAGAAATAACAGCAAAAACATATCCGAAGAAAATAAAACATACAAAGGAGTAATTTGTAAAGTAAATTTGCAATTTTTCTTGTTAGAAACGTATTGCCTTATTTCCTAAATATTATATTATCCCACGTGTTTTACGGTATCGTTTGGGTTTATGCTGAACGTAAGCGGGACTTCTAAATACTCTCTCAACCACAGCAGTTTGCAAACTGCAAAAGTATTCGAATTAAAAATATATATTAGTTGCATTACATAGTGCAATGAATAAGGATATATGATTGTTCGAAATCGTATTGATATATAACACGGATTGCTATTTAGCTGTGATATCAGAATTAAATTAATATACTTTATATGTGTTGTATAATCATTCTTAAAGATTTTGGGAAATGCAAATTCCACGAATTTTATTGAACATTATTCGGGCTATTGCCATTACGAATATTATTTCTCTTCAGATTATTTAGAAAGATAGTGAGGATAGGGTTAGACAAAATCACGATCACCCGACTGCAAGAACCTACGTGTTGCGTTGCGCGGGTAGAATACTATATATGCTACAGTATAACATTTGGGAAGTTTTATATGTTTACAGAAAAGTGTTTAATATCATAGATAGAGTAGGTGTGTTTAAACACTACGCTGTCCGGTAACAGTATCTTCAAAGTGTTCTGAACACGGTTTCATTCCTGGTACATCTAATCTGTAGAACAAAATAGCACGAGCCTAGTTACCAAACAGACTAAAACATGATAGTCTTCAAGTCTAATACAAACAAATATTGTTAAACCGTCCCCGTTTGATAATACATACCTCTTTATAATATTCTGCCCATAAACTACATGTATTCGAATCATCTTGCAGTGGTGTGCATCGTTCAATTTAATATATTTTAAATTCTGATTCCAGAGTAGAGTCTTGGCCTTGATAAGTTCTTACCAAATATCCGCAAACAATGTAGGTGAAAATGTACACACCCTGTTACCGTAATACTTTCCAAACAATCAAATGAACTCATTTTACCTTGCACTGCATTGTCACATTTCGTCAACTGCTTTCAGAATAGTATTCTACACTATCGAACATATTTGGTATTACTCCAGTGTTATTGGCATTCGTCTTGTTGTTGCCATACAGTTGCTGTATGGGCTTATATCCACATATAAGGTTAATGATGCGCTTACATGGCTATTTACTGTTGAGCATCTATCCTCGTGCAGACGACGAACGTCTGTAGCATTACTGTTAGCTAGACTATAAACGAAGTAAATATTTTCGCTATACTTGTTTCTATAGACCGCAGCTTGCATTAGACATTCAAACTCAATAAACTAATGAGAACTCGTTACTAATCAATCTAACATTCCGGACCGTGACTTAGACAAACGGCATCAGTAAGAAAAATAATATGATTCCGCAGTTGTTTCTATTGCATATAACTCAAAACACAAAGCGTTTCCAGCCCTATGTTTGTGGACACGTTTAAATTAAAAATACATATGTCATATAATCCCGAATCTTTGCCTTCAATTCCCCTAAAATTCATTATAGGTGCGTACAGTATTAAAATAACTGGGAATAATGTGTGTTGGTTTAATTAATCAGATCTACTTGATAAATAAAATTCCACAAACTAATGTAATTTTCAGTATTTCATATTTCGTGAATACATTGAATATATTATTAGTACTATTTAGATAAAATTAAAATTGATTAGTAATTATGATTTGTGAACAAGGATCTCTATTTAAACATTAATTATCATGATACTGCTATTTACTACAAAATGCAACTTGAGCTAATCATGCTTACATTCGAATAATGAAAATGTGTACATTGTCTCAATTAAATATTCGGAACTTTCTAATCAAAGTAGAACCTCCGTCTTCGAACCGAACCAGGTTTTACTCATATAGAGTATTGTAAAAAAGATTAGATCATTATTCAACTCCACAGATAAAAGTTTACACTATCAATTTTTTTTAAAGTAGGAATACAAGAAATGCTTCTGAAATAAATCAAGATTGTGTTTCGGATATATTTTTTTTACCTGCGGATTGATAATTTGTATAATTTTGATAATTTGGATTGCTGTTTTAATATTTAATGATAATTTCACAACGTGTCGGCCGATATAATCTCCAACATTCTTCCGGTTTGTCTTGTCGAACTCGGACATCTTTATATTGAGCTCGGGAATCTGTATGGACTTTCAATAGGAAATCTTTATTCCATAAGGAAAGCATGCTGTCGTTCCGTCAGCAATGACAGGGTAGAATTCTTATATACACCGTAATTGTATTTATGTATCGGTCGCTCAGTGGATTGAACCTTATACTTTCAATAGAATGCCACACAGAAATGATAAGAATACGACCGTGCAAGTGGCACCCACATTTCTGGACATAACTATTGAAAAGGTATCTTTAACACGTGTGTGTACCTCGATAATTTAATGACGCTTAACTGAAAGAGAATAACACACATCTTGAACTACTCCTAAAGGTAATGATGAAATGAATATGAAACGTTTTCATACAGCAACCGATAACATGCAACATTCTAGTCAGTTTTCAAAAGTCCAAGTTAACTTGAATGTTCCAGATTGGGAATGTGTTTTTTTTATTAAATATGCTCATGATACTTGTATAGTGTATTTACTCAAACTATCTTGAGAGAATATTAGTTGCAATATGTTCAGCCGGTTTTCATCGGGTTATATATTTCGAAGTTTGTAAAAAAGTTAAATTTGGTGACTTTGTATGTTTTGTAAACTTTTGTGAAATGTTATATATATATATATATATATATATATATATATAAAGATGATGAGTGTATGAATAACTCATTGCAGCGACCAGTTTCTGAGATTGCGATTTAACCCTGTTGTTCGTCTGAATATTGCCATATATTTGTGAGCTGTTAATGTATGATATCGACTTTTATGGTTCAGACAATGCCATCGTTCTATAATGCAACGATGTTGATTGAAAATCTGCCAAACGAATAGAGAAGTATTGGATGAATTCGGTGAGTCACCAGACCGAATACCGGCAGATTTTTATGAGAACGAATCAACTAAAAGAATTAGCCCACAAAGTTAGACAACTAACTCAATTGAATATCCAATATGTTAACAAATTCATTTCTTCTGCTTTATTGAAATTATATTAAAGAAATGCTGCTATGATTCTAATACATCGATAATTCTATATTTGTACTGTTTA
Source organism: Sepiola atlantica (assembly GCA_963556195.1). Lineage (NCBI taxonomy): Eukaryota > Metazoa > Mollusca > Cephalopoda > Sepiida > Sepiolidae > Sepiola > Sepiola atlantica. The sequence continues at coordinate 189,739,904 of OY744516.1, forward strand.
AAATAAGAAGAAAGTATCAGACTAAAACAGGGACATATACTACCCATTCAGTATACCCATCAAAACATACAAAATATACTCTCGAACACATCGATGGAATGCAAAACATGTTATGCTCAAAACATGAGTAGATTGAAAGGAGCCAATTTATTATTTATCTCAGACTTTTATAGATGAGCATCCTAAAGAGTTTTTTTTTTCAATCCCAGCATTTCATAAAATGTACAAAGTCTATTTAATCTATAATTTTACTATGGCTGTAATCAATGAGAAACCCTAAGTAATTGCACTTTCAAACTATGCAGATGGGTCTTAAATACAACTGACCTATACATGTAATTAAAAGATGAACAAACAGACCGATCTACATGTAATGTTTACGAAGCTTACATGAATAGTTACGTCCAGATTGGTGATCCCTGTGCTCGAAAATTATGTGTTGTATAGAAACTTCAATATGTAGATATCACTGGAACAGTTTAAAAAGTGATGTAGTCTTTATTTGTTTTGAATTTTATTATTCTGGTATTGTTATTCTATATGTATTTTATTTTGATAAGTTCCAAATTACTTTAAGCTAAAGCGTGTAATAAGTATGCTTAAGTGTATATTAGCCTAAATCAGGAACTGATAAATATACCAACAGGTTTATTATCAATTGATGCCTCTCGTCACAATATTGAATGATTCGTCGCACACACATTGACGTCAAAAAACACTATTTTGATGCATGATATAAGAAAAAGAGCCGACTAGTATACTTAGTAGTGGTTATGCGAGCGACATCTAAAATGTTAACTAATTGCCATTTTACCGTGTAAAACGCATTCATATGACTCGCTACGCCTCAATCTAATCGAATAGCCCGCTTACACACACATTTTTACGATAATGCTTCGTAATACCTACTTGCAGATTTTACTCGATCGTTCGGTAATAATTAATTGGCAGTCTTTAGCATTCAACATTAAGCTGTTATATACCCAGCTTGACCCCTTAAAGTATGCTTTTTTCTTTCCTTCGGCCAGGTAAGAAACACATCTAAATCATGTTATTGAATGTACCTGGTCTTGAATAACTGAAGATTTGTTTTTTTGCATATATATATATATATATATATATATATATATATATATATATATATATATATATATATATATATATATATACATATATATACGCTTACGGAGTGAGGCAAGGTGTCTTTGTGAACCGGGTCCGCGCCTTCTGACAATCCAGGATTGTTATTTCCTTGTGCTGATTAAAGCCGTATGCTTGAAACGACGTCGTACGTAAATAAAATATAAACAAATTCAATTTTATATTATTAGAAGCTGTTTTAAGTGAAATTAAAGTAAGAGCACTGTTGGAAAAATAAACAAAATCATGCACCCTAAGCCAGCTATGCTGTTGGATTCTATCAAATGTATTGATATTCATATTCACCGCTTAAACTATGAATATAATTCATCACGTGACAATCTCACATGGCCTATGGGACTAATGTGAACGCTTACAAATTCGCAGTGTCTCTGTGAACTTAGTTCAGGCCCTGCGTCAGTACGGGATTGGTATGCCCCTGCGCTAGTGATAGTAATTATCTTCAAACGACGTCGGACGTAAGTAAAATATTAAAAATATAAAGTGGACATCATATATATATATTATGCAATTAGTTTGTTACCTTTTTTCATTAAATACAATTGTCACTCTAGAACTATTACATATTTTGACAATTCAATATTTAAAGTAAATACTAAAACCCTAACACGTTATTGTTGTGTTAGGTTCCCTTATTTGTAAAGCTTCTGACAAACGTCGAAGATTCTAATGGAGAAAGGAAAACAGAAAAGTTAATAGAAAGGAGAAGAATACAAGCGTATCATACCAACTCCGTAGATCGCATAACATACATTAAATACATCTTACTAAGCTACGTTACTACTACTAATTGTAAAATGAAATCAAAACTTAGAAGCTACACAAATATTGGCGTTAATCGCAATCAAATTATCATGACGAAATTCTGACATTACCAACGTTCTAAAACTACTGATAATACTAATATTAATGCTGCTGGCAATCATAAAATATAGTCATTGTTAAAAACCCATTGTACCTCACTCTGAAATAGTTAGCATATATAACGCTTCATAGAAGTGTAATACACCATAGTCTCACTTATAATTATAGCATTTTTACTGTTCCGAGTATTACTACTATAACTACTTAGAATAATAGGTGTTGCGGTCTAAACTCGGGAAAAAGGCGAATTTTGTGTATATTTGCCTGTGGATATGCTTAACCTGATACGTGAACTCCCGAAAAGATAAAATGGAATAGCAGATTGCATGTGCCATTGGATAACCGACGCTTATTCAAATGCAAGCTCTATGTTTCACTACATACAACTTAGGAGAGATAAAAGAGTTCACCTTTGTCGAAATACGCATAGAGAGATCCATAAATATGAGAGAGTAGTTGAATCAACAAAGAAGAATAAGTACTAAGAAATAAAAATATATACTTGAAGGCATGGTGGGTAACCTATGACGACTATAATAAATTACGGTTGACTAGAAAATAAGATATTTTTCAAACATAACCAAGTAAACCGAGTCAAATATATTTTCGCATTGAGTTTGTGTCATTGATGCATATAGGTTTGTATTACTTGATTTAATGGTGTACTCCAGAGACCTTCTCCCCAAGATTGGGAACACAATTACGTTTTTAAGCTGTCAAGTGCGGTATGCCAGTCTACATCTTTATCTGGTCAGCTCATCTCTTTGATGATACTAATCTTTGCCACTCTGTAATTACATTTTCTTGGTATGATTTCCTTATACAGATCGAGCCTGCTGATCGGGAAACATGACCATGTTTATTTATTTTTTAATCGCGTATTTGTTAGAACTGTTAATGTCAAGCTAATCACTGATATCTGCATTTCGTAGTTTATTTTACAATGGAGCTTAATGTATAGTTTAAAAATATTTTAAGAAAAGAATATTGAACATGTTTCTCTTGTACATACAGCGATAAACACGTCATTACTTAACAGTTTATATGTGCTTCCTGTTCAATGTTTTTACTGTTAAATGTTCACATCTAGATTTGTTCTTTTCATATCCTTCTGCTAATCTTAGATGGGGATCTTGAAACGACGGAGCCCGGAAACGCAAACTCTTTGTTTCTAAAGATGTGTTATTCTTTTTTGAGATACTATATTCAGAAATTGAACATATTTAGCATTTTCCAAATTCATTTTCCACGTGCCAAGTCTAGAATAGACTTCAAGTGATCAACATAACGTTATTAGTTAAGAGTGCATTACTAATCACGAATTTTAGTTTCATGTTTTGTGCAGATAGTTTTGTGTTTTAAATTTTGGAAATGAGTATCATTAATAATAGTGTCGATACACCAATACTTAGCAAAATGGGATATTTTATTAGAATTAACTTAGTTGTTTATCAAGCACATTATATTAGTAACCCCTTTGGTAAGATCAATGTTGTATTAGAAGAGTAAGCGGATATGTTGTCTAAAAACTCGACTTTGGATTTGAATGATAATGAACACAATAGTTTACATTCAGAAATAATAATTATAAATTAAATGTATTCGTATATGTTCTTAACTAAGACCGGCCATCCTTGTCTCATGGTATTTTTCTATGGTAAGTCACCTAATTTATTGCCTAGTTTTACAATTATACTATACTGCTCTTTAACGTAGTTATAAGAACCAGTATGTGTCACTCAAAGCGCAGCGGGGCAAACGCTCACACACCATATTCCTTACTGCGACTACGATGAATAGGCAGCCTTTTTTCTCTAAAAGTAGACAAATGTCGGAAAAATTAATTTTAATCAAACGTAAATGAAAAATAGTATGTATTGTTTATTAAGTATGAGATTAAAATGTATAATGTTAGAAGAGGTGTTTATGCATAATCTAAGACGAATATGGAATAATGTTTATTTTTGCGTATTATTTGTAATTTCAGTGCTTACATTCGTAATATGTATATATATATATATATATATATATATATATATATATATATAATGTGGCGCTAGTATAATTTCCCCTTATTTGCGTTAAGATTGTTTTTGTCAAATGATGATGATATATTACTCTGAGAAGTAGTCGCGCTAACCCGGTCGCTGTAAATAGTAAGTTAAAAGAACATATCTGAGTATATAATATATAGACATCGGTTAATAAAATAATATATATATATATATATATATATATATATATATATATATATATATATATATAAAGATATTGAACAAAACGCAAAAAAACATCCTATACGTCGTTTCTATTTTTCAGCTATACTGGTCAACCGCATAGAAATAATCTAATTTTACTTTATTATTATTAACATGAATATATATATATATATATATATATATATATATATATATATATATATATATATATATATATGGGAAAGGAAGGATGAAGGTAATCCGACGTAATGGGAAATGAAAAAAGAAAAACCAAAAAGGATGGTTTTTTTTATGTGTTCATCAACGTTTCGGCTTTATTTGTGAGACTTTTTCATGATGATAATATTAAGAAAAATGTCATGCAAGTACGTGAACATACATGGGTCGACATGATGGGTTGATGAGAAGGCGTATTAGCCACTACTAGAAACAGTAGGACCAACGTCCGGTATTGGTGATGTCAGTCGCGTAGAGTATATATACATATAAGGATTATATATTTCATCATTTATAATGACATACACTCATTAAATACAAGTATAGATTTGTTTTATTCATGCCATTTCGACTTTGACTATAATATTTCCTATGTTTTGCAAACAAAAACATGTATGTGGTAATTTCACTAAATATATGTTTGTATATTAGTCTTGTCATATGAAACTTTTCATATTTTCTATTTCAAAGTTTTTCCATATTTGTCACATAAATATAATTTGCGATTACTTTTTATGAACTTTTTATTCGCGAACATAAATAAAATGTATCGATGAATGATAGCGTTGCCTATTGCATGCCGCTTTATTACTGCTGAAAACGAATGTTCAGTTTTTATTACATCGTAAGTTTACGTTTTACACCGCAAAATTATAGAAAACTGTCACTAATCATTTCGTCACAAACGTAATTACATTAACTGTTTGTCCTTACAATTTTACACAAGTTATGAAATATATTGCAAAAAGTAAGACTTTTTTATGATCAGCAATGAATTGGAATATATTTTAACTTAACGATAAATCGTAACATTAATAAAAAAATAGTTAACGTAAATAATTTCATTATAAGAATTTAATTTAATCATAAACTAGCTGTATTCACCTAGTGTTGTTCGTGTCAAAATATTTGGCTTGTCGAAAGTAATTTTAAATATTGCCATGTTTATGAATATGTCGCTTTAAAGAAAAATTAAAAAAACACACACATTTGCAATAAGAGGTCAAGTAATAAAACAATTTAAGCGAAGTTGGGTTTCTTAAAAAATATTTATGGACGCTGCTTTTTTTACACGCATCTTTAAAACTGCAAATTTATTTAACAACTCGAAGCGAATTACTATTTTCAGTTTAAAAAATACCGCCGGAATCAAGTATGTAAATATTTACAATTCTTTAAAAATACATTATTCAAGGAGATTTTTTTCAAATGTATAAGAATTATTACCTTTAATCGGTGTCATTAATATATGTATATATATATATATATATATATATATATATATATATATATATATATATATATATATATATATACAAGTATCATTAAAAATAACGGACATCTTGTGTCTGGTTATTTTTTCTAAGATACTTTCCGTTTTTCTGATTAGGTTCTTAGTTTCAGACGGAAACTGGCTGATAAAATTGCCATAGCTTCCCAAAGCGCTTTCGGACCCTTCCAGGTCCATCGTCAGTGGGCAATGTTAACCAGGCATAGACCTAGAAGTGAATATATATTCTATTTAGGCGGGAAAATAAAGGACTGTGTTTAATTTAAATTTATATTAATAGGAATTTGAGTTTATTAGTACTAATAGTATAGTTAATCTTGTTAATACCTGGTTTATTGAATCTAATCAGAAAAACGGAAATGATCTTAGAAAAAATAACCAGATACAAGATGTCCGTTACTTTTAATGATACTTGTATAAAAGAAAAGATGCTGCCAAGATACACACACACATATACATATATATATATATATATATATATATATATATATATATATATAGGTTTGCATTACTAGATTATTGCGTACTCCATAGCGCTTTTCCACATGACTGAGAACTAAAATCAGCCACTTAGAGCGTTTATGGGTCAGTCTTTAAATTGTAAGGAGCGGCATGCCAGTTTCAATCCCTATCTGGTCAGCCTATCTCTTTGGTGATCGAAAGAAACGTATTTAAAAAATAATAATTTCGGTTCCTTTCGTTTAATTATCATGTATTTATTTTATGTACCTAATATATCACAGGCTATAGTGACGACACATGTAATCGAAGAAAATGTCAAGGTTGGCTAAAGATTATTTGAATTCTCCGTTATCATATCGATTGCTATAAAAACGAACACACTCTTAATTTACATATTATTAGCACGGGTACCCGGCGTTGCCCGAGGCTCTCTGTTCCCTGGTCGCTTCATTTCACTGTTCCCCCTCCCCGTTAGACCCTTCTACTTATTGCCTTGGGCGAACGCTGTTTGTTGCCAGCCTCGCCTCCGTCACCTCTCCCCATTGCCTGGAGCAATAGCGGTCTCTTCTCGGATCGTTTTCTCTCTCCCACCCTTCTTTGCGCTGGTTGTAGTCCTCGCAAGAAAACTGCAAGTGTTTTTTTGATAAATTGGAACGCACGACATTGTGTCACAACGCATCGTTCTAGAATGAATATTAAAAAAAAATAAACATAAATAAAAAGTAAATAAAAATATTTTGTCTCCGTCTTCCCAATTTTTGGGGGCAAAAGTAAGTATTACACTTGTCTCCCACTCCCCTTTTAAATGTATATTTCGGTTAGCGTTAAAATAACACAATCATCGAGTCGACCGGGATTGAACACTAACACTTTAGATAATGGACAAAGCGTCCATAACAATCGGACACGGTATTAAATATCACGAAAATAAGGCAGTTAAACAAAGTGTTAAAAGAATGAAAATGTCTTGTTGATGTTAACTAACTGATTATTTTGTTATCAGCGATTGTTTTTGTTACACAGTTTTGTTAGTAAAATAATGATCTGGTTTACCATCCATCAAATAATCTGTCCTAATTATAAAGCAAGCAAATATTGTTTATACTTTTTATTAATGTAAGCATGTAAGTGTAGATTTTGTTATCAGCGATCCGGTTCAAATTGCGTAGAAGTACACCTAGGGCAAATGTTGTATTGTGGTGATTTAGATGATTCTAGGATAGAGCAGGGTATACAATTGTATTAGTTTAGACCAAGGATGCCCAACGAATCGCCTATTCCCACACTTTTGATTGTATTGTGCTAAATTGAACCTGAATGTACATTCTTATATATGTTCTGCAAATAAAGAAATCAAAGTTTAGTAGCTGTTCGGATAGAGGCTACAGCCCTTTGACCTGTATCGTATTATTCAGGGGTTGCCATGTGCAGTTCTAGGAAGATCTACTTTTCCAAGTGTTGCTTTCTCACTCGTAAATAAGGAGTTTGTCTTTTGCTAATCGTTTGAGGCGCCCCTACCGGAGTATGCTTCCGATGCTGCCACTTAAGGTCGTTGCGTGTTGTCCTTCAATAAAAAGAGCACTGTTTTCATAAATTGGTTATAATAATAATAATAATAATAATAATAATAATAATAATAATAATAATAATAATAATAATAATAATAATAATAATAAGAAGAAGAAGAAGAAGAAGAAGAAGAAGAAGAAATATGTTGTGGACCAGTTTAGGGATACCAACAATGGAATAAAAGAACAACAGGTTTAGCGATAATAATAATGAATTGTATTGAAGAGAGCAATTATACACAAGTCAGTGTTGGCAGTGCTAGTGCCTAAATGTGCCTCCCAATGTTCTCCCGGCAAAAGCCGGTAGTTATGGTAGCCGGTTGCTACTATTTAGTAATTATTAAAGGGTAGGTAGGTTCACCCCCCCCCTTCTGAAACTCATTCCCCCGGAATCTCAAGGTATATCTTTTTCCTAGGATTCATCTCGAAACTCCCGGTTAATTTACGTTTTCTTGATGAACGTCTCTGTTCCGGAGGCGTTTTTGGTGTTGGCAGCTCAAATGCGTCGTATACATGATGGTCTCACTCTGATCCGATGGGCATTCTCCTGGGTCGTCCGACATGCGACGACGCATTTGGTTAATGTGTTGTTTACAGGTGCCTCTAGGACCATCTACAATGTACACCATCCGCCCCAATCTATTTTGTACCTTTCCCACTTCCCACACGGTTTTGTGTCCATGGTGTTCCTGGAAGAACACCTTCTCTCCATCCTCGTTACTCTTCTTTGTTGCCGTAATGTTGGTCGGTTTCACCCGTCGATTTTTCAACGCTCTCTTCAAAGTATCAACACATTTTTCCGTTTGACTTCGGATGGTAAGTCGGAGTGGTGATATGTTTAATTTGAAAGTCTTCACAAAAGGCTTTGAACTCTCGTGAAGTAAATTGTGTACCGTTGTCCGATACAACAATGTTCACCACTCCGAATCGAGCAAACTGTTCATGCAACGCGCATATTGTGACATCCGTTGTTGGGTTTTTACATCTAACAGCTTCTGGCCATTTTGAGTAGCTGTCGCCTATAATTAAATAGTAGAATCCTTCCAATGGCCCCGCAAAATCTATGTGAATCCGGGACCATGGTTGCTCTGCATTTGGCCATGGACAGTACTGAATAGGTGGTGCTTTCGCTGCCGACGCGCAGCCCGCGCAGGCCTTCACCTTCGTTTCTATGTCCCTGTCCATGTTTTTCCAATACACATAAGATCTCATTAGGCTTTTCATGCATGTCGCCCCGGGATGCCCCTTATTGAAATCCTTCAAGATTTTTTTTTTAGCGTAGCTGGGATTACTACTCGCTCCCGGTATAATAATGTGTCGCAACAGACTGAAAAAGCTTCTGCCGTTTGCTCATCGTCTGTTTGTAATTTATTTTTAATTTCGATAATAAAATGATCTTCTCTTGCCTCTTTTTGTATATCGCCAAGTGTGACTGGCAGCTCTTTTATGGTGTTACACAGTACTTTACTATAGTCATATTCAGACCGAAGGGATGCTATAACTGTATCCTCGAGCGATTCCGTGTACTTTGAGATTAGCCGCGATAAACCATCTGCATGTCCTAGTCTTTTTGACGGTAATACTTCCATCTCAAAGTCATAATTACACGAAATTATACCCTATCTCTGTAGGCGGTTTGCTGTGTAGGTTGGCAAGCCTTTTTTTGATCCAAACATAGTGATAAGTGGCTTATGGTCTGTGTGTCTGATAAAATGACGACCGTGTAGAATCTGTGAGATTTGGTCATTGCGAACACTATACCCAACGCTTTTTTTCAATCTGAGAGTAATTTTTCTCTGCAGGAAGTAAAGTTCTTGAAGCATGCGCGATGGGTTTCATCGAGCCATCCGGCATTTTATGCAAAATGCACACCCCAATGCCGTAGGAGCTGGCGTCACTTGCAACAATAGTTTTTCGCTCTGGATTAACATGAGTAAGAAATAATTCTGAAGTTAACTTTGTTTTTAGGTTGTCGAATGCAGATTGACAGTCGGCGGACCATTCCCATTTACTATCTTTCTTAAGTAACTCATTTAAGGGGGCTCGCCATTTGTGCATACTGGAATTGAATTTTTCGCAATAGTTTGCGGGACCTAGGGAGCTTTGTAGTTGGGTAACATTGTTCGGTTCGGGCATATTCTTGATGGCTATAGATCTTTCTGGGTCGGGACGTCTTCCATTTTTATCAATGACATGTCACAAGTATTAGATCTTTTCTAGAAAGAATTCACACTTTGACTCCTTGAGTGTGAAACCAAAATCGCTTATCCTTTCGAATACTTTGGTTACGTGCTCACGGTGCTCCCCGACGTTCGTACTTTTCATTAAGATATCGTCAAGGTAGCCGATCGACAAATCGAGCCCGCTCAACATCGTGTCGATTACCTGCTGAAAAATCGACGGGCCCACTTTAATTCCAAAAGGGAGACGATTGAACTTTAGTAGTCCCCTGTGTTTCGAAATATAGAGAAGCTTAGAGCTATCTTCCTCTACATGTATTTGCAGATAGGTTTCACGCAAGTCAATTATTTAGAACAGTTTTCCATCGTTAAATTTTGTGAAAAACTCTTCTGGATAGTAATAATCTTTCAGCACATCGTTCAAACCGGTTGAGAAATCGGCACACACTCTGATCTCTCCAGATCTTTTCTTCGCGTAGACGGTTGGGGCCGCCCATTCCGAGTAGTCAACTGGTGTTAAAATACCTTTCTTCACCAACCGGTCTATTTCTGCATAACTTTTTTCAAGAGAGGCAAATGGTACACTTCGTTTTCTCTTAAAAACCGGATTCTTATTTTCAATTAGTTCAAAACTCGCATTCATTTTAGTACAGCGTCCTAATTCATTAGAAAACACCTTGGTGAATGACTCTTTTAAATCCTTATTCAATTTTTCTGCTTCAGCAGAAAAATTCTCTATTCGTTGACAATAGGCGCTTATGGGCGAATCCCAGAGCTGGAAGTGCTGAATCCAATCTGAACCGAACACATTTCCTGTATCTTTCATTACGAACATGCGTAATTTTAATGTCTTATTTTTAGTGTCACTTTTGAAATAACTTCCCCTTCAAAGTTTATTTTCTCTCCGGTTTCCGATCGAGCCACTTTATCTGTGCATAGCATAGTCGGTCTGCCGATTTTTTTCCAGGTATAAATATCAATAATTGATAGGTCAGACCCTGAATCAAGCTGTAGTTTAACATCTTGATTGTTCATTTTTACCGTAACATACTTTCGTATGTTTAGGTTGCCACCATTAATTCTGGTTGTTTTTATGTAACTTTTTCTAGTGTGACTTCTGCAATGTGAGGCCTTGTGTCCCATTTTATGGCATTTGTCACATTTTTTTGTTTAAAAAGACACTTCTTGTACCAATATATGTCCCCGCAACCCCAACAAGGGTGGTTTGGCAATTTTTCATCCTTCCTTTGAGGCAAATCCTGTCTGAATTTTTCTTTCGATGAGTATGATTTCTTTGAAAAACGACGAGCATTTTTAATATTAGAAATTGGTGGTTCCTCTATTTCTTTAGCTTCCTTTTTCTCGGATATATTTCGTTGACAGCTTTCGGCCAGTTGTTGCAATGTTAAATTTGGCTCGGTTTCAAGTTTGTTTATTGCACGTCTTCTTAAATCTGCATCGTTTTGCGAGACGAGCCCTTGAACAAATAGTAATACCTTGAAATTGTCCGCTGTAAAGGATGATAACTTAAAGTCGTCACAATGTTTATTGACGATCGAAGCGTTGAGTTATCCGGCTTTTTTTTCGCGTTAGGTTCGCGTTAGGTTCATACATTTCCACATTTTTTGGAATAAACTTGTTTTGGGGCAATATAGTTCCATTAACATTTTAATGGTTTCATTGAAAGATAGTTCGCCCATTTCTTCGGCAGAATATAATCGACAAATTGTGTATGCTCTGCCGTACCTAGTCTACGAAGAACTAAACGAACCTTTTTCTTTTCCGACCATGTGCTACAATCAATGTCGAAAAAATCCTGATATCGACGGTACCATGATTCGAAGTTAAGGTCCTCTTCAGGCACATAGTTAAAGGTTTCTATAGCTGACCATATTGCATGTTGGTTGAACGCGTCGCTGTCGTCATTCGTCGTATTTATCATTGTGTGTGCAAGCTGTTCAAAGTTTCTCTCTGATTAAGTCTGTTGCTCTAATTGTAAATGTTTTATCCCAATCAATTGTTCGTCTAAAGATTTTCTATCTTCTCGCTTTTGTGCTAAATTCTTTTCCTCAAAATACTTCAACCAACTTATTTGCTGCGACTGAAATTCCTTCTGTAGAGACTAAAGTTTTTAATCGTTTGCCTTCTGTTGAGAAAGATGTTTTTCATCGTTTGCCTTGTGTTGTTCTGATTGAAATTTAATCACCTCCAATATCTGTTTTGAGAAATCTTCCATGATTAAAGAAATACTTTCTTGAAAAAGAATTAGTCACAAATAGTCCTTCACTATTTTTTTCTTTTCAAATGTTTACTGTTTAATAACAAACTCAACCTCTTCTCATCACTGCGTCATTCAGGTCTCGAATTCGACCGGCACTTGCTAATCTTTTTTTCTTCTTTCAAAGTTCTTTGGGAAAAAAAACGATTTTTTTAATCCGGCTTATTGGGTAATTAATTTAACAGATTATTTGTATTTTAGTTCGCATCTGGAACTTTTTTTCCCAATAAGTCCGTTTTCCTTTCAGTGTAGGCTGAAAATGCAAAATAGCAAGTAATGGCTATAAAAAAAAATTGACTAGTTATTCAAGAAAGTAACTTAGTTTCACTTGTCAGATTTTTTCCCGATTATACGATTTTAGAGTGACAAGTCTGTTCGCAAAATACGTTTGACTATATCAGACACGAAAAAAAGGTGTTTGTAGTATGGAGTTTTTTGGTTTTTTTTCATAACTTTCAGTTTTATAAGCACATGGTATTCCAATTTCATTTGTTGCACGAGGTAACACCCCGTATTGAAATACGAAAAACACAAATAGTAAAATATGTCTTACTTTTTTTTCGTCCAGTAATTGTTTAAACTGGTTATTTCTTGTAAAGAAGACTCGTCCAAAAATTGAATGTATTCGATGTTTCCAATATCATCCCGAAATTTTAAAGAACAGGGTTTTTTGGGTTTTTTTCAAACGGGTAGAATTTTTTTGTTCGAAGGTTGACCGTGTTGTAGACACTGGTTTATCACTCACAGGTTGCAAGGTCCAAGGTGTTTCCAACGAAGTCCTTTACGAATCACTCGCCGCCAGTTGTTGTGGACCCGTTTAGGGGTACCAACAATGAAATAAAAGAACAACAGGTTACGAGATGATAATAACGAATTGTATTCAACAGATAAATTATACACACGTCAGTGTTGGCAGTGCTAGTGCCTAAATGTGCCTCAATATTTATTTGCGTAAACTTGTACACAAAATGTGGCACAAGGCCAAAGAAAGGGGTGGGAAAAGGATCGGTCATCTCTAACTTAAAAAACTCAACTTAGCTAGTTTCAATCATAACCATCATTTACCATAATACCGCATTCATACTATACATCCATCGCTACTCACCATAAAAATTCATACCATGAAATCCTACTTAAAACCCATATAAGAAATATGCAACGGGGGGGGGGGACTAAACATTAAAAATATGATATATACAATGCAAAAGAAATAAAGATTAGTAAAAGCCCCTCTCGTTATTGAAATGTGGCAGAGATGCCGATTTGCCGGTCGAAATGGAAAACTCGAAAAAAGGTGGTTGATGCAGGCCCAACGTTTTATTCTGACCACCTCCTTCGAAAATATCGAAGGGTGACCTGCATCTCCTGCAAATATTGCACTAATTGGAGAGGGAAGGGGAGTGGGGCAGAAAATAAAAAGGGGAGTGGGATGAGGACAAAATAAAAGGGGACATGTAATGGAATCAATCATACACTAGCTAAACTGTTGAACTAAAACATCAACAGAAAATTAAACAGAAACTAACTTAAAATAAGTCTAAATCTAACTTAAAATTAAAGCATAGTTCGTTTCCTGAACCCAATATTCTCTGCCTAAGGCACGTCCAGATACCACTCTAATCTAGCGCCAGCCACTCTACACAGTCGTGCTCCAGTCACCCATCTTTCACTAAAATCTGCCGAAGAGAGTTTCACCCTCTCGGCCCTAATGCGAGCCTTCAGGTAATATTTGAAAATCGCAATAAGGTCGAGAGAAGTGAAAGTCTCAGCTCTGTAGACTGTCTTGCACCTAGTCTTCCAAATCGTAATTCTCATACTCGCTAGTATGCTCAAAAACGTAAACCGTTTTTGCCTATCGGTTGTCGGAGCCCAGTTGCTGCATACATTAATGGGTTCCAGGTCAAAAGAAGATACGTTAAAAATACGAACCATGTAGTCTGCAACAAGCTTAATCAGTGGCACGACGATGCGGCAAAATACGAAGACGTGACTTATGGTCTCGTCCTCATCGCTGCATCTGACACAAGTCGGAGAATTACTCAAGCGTGCTGAATGAAGCCTCTTACCTACCAAGAGTGCATTCCTAATCGTCAGCCAGGTCAGTGATGCCTCGTCATTGTCAAGGCACCTTGACCCAGGCGCCCAAGGCCAGATTGGGCGAAGCTCCCCCCTCGTCAAAGCGAGCCCCTCAGGCCTATCATTTCGGACAGTCCCCCTCACCATTACCCGATATAATGCCTTTCGAGACAACAGCGGGGTGTCAGAGAGACTTTCTGTCACCCTTGAAAGGAACTTCAACGCATGTCTTCATTCGCGATAGAAGGAGCACTCGTTTCGGGGTAACCTGTGTGCCTCCCCCTCATCCAAGTGCACACTTCTCAAAGCCGGAAAGGATTTCTTGGTGTCTTCCTTGCAAAATACACCGTTATCCTCAGATTGTGGACTCATGCGATCTAGATAAAACAGCCTAAGAGTGTGGCATCGAATTAGGATGCTAGGCATACCCAGACCGCCCTAAGAAGGATGAAGGTAACAAATCTCGCGACGGACCATAAGAACCTTACCAAGCCACAAAAACTTGAACAGAGCCCGCTGCATCTCCAGCAGTGTATCCGACGGGAGTGGGAGCACTGGAAGACGATATAGGATGATCGAATAAATGTGAGAATTACACACCTCCGCTCTCCCCTTTAACGAAAGATTTCTGCGGGACCACAGACCAGCTGCTGCCCTAATCGCTTTCAGGACTTCCGACCAATTTTTCTCCAGCTGGAGATCAGGACCAAACCAGACGACGAGTCGCTTGCAAGGCCCATCTGTCCAGCCAAAGGGTCCCTGCAAGGAAACACCCTTCTAAGCACAAATGCGCAAGCCAATAGACTTATCGCAGTTGATTTTGGCCCCTGTCACTGTTTCATACATTCTTATTTCTCTGTCGACGACACTAATCTCGGCATTGCTCGTTACAAGCACAGTCAAGTCGTCGGCATAGGCGGAGTACTTAAACATGGTGCAAGAACCTGCCAAAGTAATTCCACGCAGGGCCAGATTCACCCTTAGCCTGGTAAAGAAAGGTTACAAAACAAGCACATAAAGCATCGGTCAAAGCGGGAACCCCTGACGAAGAAATCTGGACAATCTGAAGGCACCAGACCTCATGCCATTCACTTCAACCCTAACACCGGGGTTCGCATACAAGAGGCGAATCCAGGAGCGGAATTGCGAGCCAAAACCGGCCGCAGACAAAACATCCCGATGGTCCACCGTATCGAATGCTTTGGACTGATCTAAATTGATCAGCGTGGCTTCAGTTTCGACTTTATCTATGATCAAGCGTATCGAGTGCAAGTTATCCTGAATGGTCCGGCCCTTTACAGAACAAGTCTGTTCGCGGCTAATTAGACCAGGCAAAACAAGTTGCAGACGATTGGCTAAGATCTTGGCCAAAATCTTTAACTCCGCATTAAGCATCCTTAAGGGCCGAAAATTATGTAACCCCTCCCCACCATTTTTGCTTTTGCGTAACAATTTCACCAAACCCATGGTCAAGTACTGGGGAATAGACCCGTTCCTAAATCACGAGTTAAACAAAACTGTCAGCAAGGGTACAAAAATGTGCGACATCCTCAAATACACCTCGTAGGGCAAACCATCAATTCCCGGAGACCTGTTAAGGCCGACCCGCCCTAATGCTTCCCGGACTTCTTCCTCTGTTATGCAACCTTCGCACCTAGCCGCTTCGGTCGCCTCAAGACGAGAAAAGTCGGCTAAATGGGGGTCGAATTGTGATAAAGACACACCGGGTTCTCGAGTAAAAAGATCCTGGAAATGAGAACGAAAAGCCTCCAGAATACCTTCGTTTGTGGTCACGAGTCTCCCATCCGGCAATGAGACACGAGCGATATGTCGATCAAATGCATGTCGATGCTCGTCTGCACGCAGTTCAGCAGCCATGTTTGTCGCCTCGTTAGGTACTCTTTTTAACCTAGCCCTAATCACTAAAGCCTGGTGTTCTTGGATAGCCAAAGAAGCAAGCTTGGCTTTAATTATAGTAACACTAGAGCTATCCCCCACCTCCACCGCCCGATCTAATCTAGACTATAGTGCCACTTTAGCTGCCCTAGTTAATAGATTGAGTCATCTGCTAAAATCGGCAGTAAAGGACCTAATAACCTTCTTAAAATGAATCCACTTCCAATTCCCAATTACAGCCCGAATCAATTCCCGCTGTAAGGTTAGTAATAGCTGTCTCTGGTAACCCTTCACATCGAACAACGAAGTGTTGAGCTTCCAGTACCCAGCTAAACTAGGCTTAGGTTTATCTAAGTTTACCCGGACCCGAACAAGTCTATAGTCTGAGTAAACTATATTATGAAAACTTGGACATTCAACTAATCCTACATCGACTCTCCTAATTTAGAATCGATCGATATAACTCGAAAGTTGTACCAAATCGGAGCCGCGCCTATTTGTCCAAGTCCATACCCTATCACGGGGCCATTCATTCCGGTACTTATCGATGAGATCGAACTTATCGAGGAAGTCCCGAAATAACATAGGATCCCGATCGGTGTTTGTACCCCTAGGTTGATTACGATCTAAATTGGGATCCAGGACCGCGTTCCAGTCTCCCGCTAGAATGACCGTCCGAGAAGTAGAATTCAAGAACTGCTCGATTCGCCGAAAGAAAGAACCGAGCTCAGAATGGCTATTGGGCGCATAAACCC
Source organism: Sepiola atlantica (assembly GCA_963556195.1). NCBI lineage: Eukaryota > Metazoa > Mollusca > Cephalopoda > Sepiida > Sepiolidae > Sepiola > Sepiola atlantica. The sequence continues at coordinate 189,756,870 of OY744516.1, forward strand.
CGATGAGCCGAAATGTCTTCTCCTTTATAGTAATATCCAGAACGCAAAGTCTCCCTTCCGGATCCATGAAGCTAGGGTCACACGACGCATCTAAAGACTTGCTTACCAGCCAGGAAACCCCCCTAGCAGAATAATTAAAGTACGCTGAATAAGCTTGAAAACCCTTAGTCAGCGCACCTAAATAGTCCCCAGAAATCAAGTGGGTTTCCTAAACACACATATATCCACTACGAGGCGCTGAAGGTCTGTAGCGACTCGAGATTTACGAGCGTCGGCCCTCAGGCCCCGGACATTCAAACTCGCTAGAAAGAGAGCCATGAGGGTGCCTTAGAGTTGGGTTCCAGAAACGAACATAGCAGTGGTCAGGATGCCGACGGCTTTCCCAAAAGATTGATTGCCCATCTGATCATTAATTTGACCATCATGGGAGATGGCGCCAACATCCAAAAGATAGGTTAGTTTCACTATCCTATACAGGGCGGGGTGTAACCTTATGAGAACCCTCCCAAAACAATCTTTCCTTAAAACGACTAGACCTTCATCTTTGAAGATGGCCATTAGAACGGTGAAATTGAAAGGGTTGTTCGCCTCTTCCAGCATCTGCCATAGAGCCTTCGCTTCTGGTTTCTTCCTTACCACTATAAGGACTCTAGGGGCGTTGGGGAAATTAGCAGGGTCTTCAATGGTTATACCACCGACTTCATTGAATTTAAGGAGCTCATTTATATTAGAGAGGTGGTAATGCTTTACTGTTTCTATTTGGGTGCATGACACTTTGCAGATATCCTCCCCAGAAAGGATGCGTTTTTTTAGTTTTTCTTTCCACAGAAGGTCCCCTCTGCCTCTTCTGTGTAATAGATGGAGGGGGAGGCATGTCATCCATTGGGGAGGGGGAAGGGGAGCTAGGCCCCATAGGAGATGCTGGAAAAGGCGAAGGGGAGGGGTTTTTTTTTGTGGGTGAAGCAGGTGGGGTATTTTTGGGGGTATTAAATGTGGAGACAAAGGGAGAAGGTTTAGGAGAAGTGATTTTTATAGACGATTTAATCGGACTTAGAGGGATAAGCTAGCACTGTTTGTCTAAAATTGGGCCAGTGATTGGGGGGGCATCACTTTGGGAGAATTAGAATTTTTAGAAACTATTGGTTTTGTGATCGGCTGGGGACTTGGATTGGGGTAGAGATTTTATTTGAAGGGCTGAATTTTTTCCTTCTTTTTTCTCTTTTTTTCCTACTTTCTTATCTAATTTAGATTTAAGCTCTTTTGCCTTAATGTAACTGTCTTTTCCCGGGTCGTTTTTAAGCATTTCTTTTTCTCTCATTTCTTCGAGAGATATCCGACCCGGGTTTTTTTCCCGGAACAATAATCCATCCCTCGTCTTTTTCTGCAGAAGGTAAAGCAGGGAATTCGTCTTCGTAGTCATCAGATGTAGATGTAATAGGTAAACCCATTGTAGCTGGAGGATCGAGGTGGGGGCTAGCCTTGGATCGTCTGTTAATCGGGGGCGTCGTTTTCTGAGTGGATTTTTTCTGTGGGCAATCAACAGTTACATGACCTAGTTGCTCACAAAATCAACAAACAGGTCTTCGTCCGGCCAATATAATAGGTAGTTTTTCCTCCCCGACTTGTAAATAGTAGGGGATGTTGTCATAAGCTTTCTTGTCGATAAGTATTTCGAAGTTCCATGTACCTGGAAATTCGTCAAAATTGACGTCTGTGATTTCGCCAAATCTTAGAAAAAAGGCACCAATTTGTTCGCCTTTTACATAAAAAGGCACATTGAAGATAGAAATTGAAGAACGTCTTCTACCCATGTACTCGGTTCGTAAAACATAGTCCTGCGTGATAATTTGATTAAGTGAGAGATTAGCACGAATTTCTTCGTTAGGAAACAAAGCATTCCATCTGTTAAATCCCTTACACTTGATCAACCTTTGCGGTTTGAATCCTGCAGTTGCCAATAACTTGAATATTAATTCAGGAGAGGCCCTGATGGATTTTTAAATTTATTTTTCGACAACAAACATGGTTACTGTTCTTTTTTTAATTTCTGCAACCATTGGTAAATCCACGGTAATTTCTTGTTCAGTAACCATGTGTTCGTATTTTTTTGCTTCTTCCACGAAATCATTGACATTTATAGACATTTTTGGTGGTTTGCACCATTCCGAATTTTCAGTCGTTTTGGACGCCATCTAGTTAATAACTAGAGACACCAAAAAAAAAAAAAACTTTGACAGAGAAAAAAACGTGGCAGGAAAAAAAACGTCGTAAAAGAGAAAAGAGTTCAACAATAACAGTCAACGTGAAAACAATAAAAACGATAACAATAATCAACAACAGCAGGCAAAAACAGATTTAAGAAAAATACTAACTTGACGCAATAAACTCACTCAACACGTAGAGCCTAAATGTGCCTCCCAATGTTCTCTCGGTAAAAGCCGGTATTTATGGTAGCCGGTTGCTACCATTTAGTTATTATTAAAGGGTAGGTAGGTTCACCCACAACAACATATTATACAGTTATTAATTAAAACAAAATTATATTTTTTTGTATATGATTTTGTTTTTACGAAGAAAGAATTCCATCTATTGTTAATGTAATTTGCGATGATAGTTTTGATTGCGCATTAAGTGTATTTAGAATTTTGTAGAAGCTTGCGTAAAAACAATTTAGTATTACATGTTATGTAAAAATATATAAACAGTTTTTGAATGACTAATTCCATTCGCAAACAAAAGAATTAAGTACTTTTTACATCACTAAATACATTGATAATGTACAAGAATTTCAGCAAGTTTTTTTTTCTAGGCAATTGTAACCAATGCAATGTTTTTGAAAGTGCCGAAACTGATGTTTTGTAAATAAGTGTAAACATTAAAGTAAAGAAGAACTCCGTCTAGACTTTTGGAGGGTACCGTACACACACACGCAAATATTTGGGTTATTAAAAAAACAAAACATTCTCTTCGCTAAGTAAGAAGCCTTCACCGTCCAAACTCTCTTCTCTAAATAAGAAAATTGAAAATGATTTCAACCTTACTGATCGGGAACAGGAAATGTTTTGACGATTCTTAAACAGTAGTTTTGCTTTTTTTAAAGTAAGAGTGGCTTTTATTCTTTAGCATATGCAAAGAAAACGTATAAAGTAATAAAATGTGTCAATTAACTCTAGCAGCTCCGACGTCGAAAAACGAAAGTTCCCAAAATATGTGCGCATGCGTAGATAGTTCATATAGTTAAAACACGATCAAATCTAAACACTCCCTGCCATGTTTATTGTCCGTTCTACTCAATAACATCGATGGTTACTTCTAATTCTGACATATTATTCATCCGAGAGTCGTCCGGTAAGACAAATATCAAGTTTGTAACGGCCTCTTGGGTAGTGTTTGACGAGTGTGAGTGCATACATACATGCATACATACATGCATACATACAAGCAGACAGACAGAAAAATAAACAGGTAGCATTTATATATTATTAGTGTTATTATTGTTATTATTATTAATTTACTTATATATATATATTTATATATATATTTCGTTTAATAACAACTGACTTATTTTTTACATTTGTTTATTATAGCAGTTGAAATTTGATCAGTAGCACTGGAGAGTACTAAATTTATAGCTGGTTTGTTTTTAAATTTCTGAAACAGTTAGATAAGAAACAGCCAATCATTTATCTTTAATATTTCACAATTTAAGTCAAGATTTCGTCTTTTTTCATTTTTTCTTTTTATTTTATATTTTACAAATACAAAAAGGGATTGAAGTATGACTTGAATCCCATTTTGTATTTGTAAATTTTCGAGCAATAAGTCTATCCCACACCGGATTTCTTCGGGGACGCCCTCAGAGATACACCGTTTTTCTGTCAATGTTCACGCCATTCCCTGTCGGGCGTGACTACAATCGTTTCAGCTTGCCGATGATTCAGCTGGGCACGGAGATTTACTAAATATGTCTAAATCTGCCCTTTTGGATGAAACCGCGGTACATTGCTGAAATATGTAATATACAGTATCTAAATAAATTATATTAGCTCTCTTATATGATCGAGCACTTTATTTGATTTATTTTATATACAACCTGACCCTCTCTCTCTCTCTCTCTCTCTCTCTCTCTATATATATATATATATATATATATATATATATATATATATGGGGTAAGGTACACGATAAGTCATGAACAAGAAATGTCGTGGTGGAAGAAATGTGTGAAATAAATATGACAAACGGAGAGCAAGTTAAAGCGCAGGGGAAAAACAAAGACAACAAATGTTGACCGGTTTCGTTATGTTGGAGAACACCTTCAGAAATGAAGATGATAAAATAGTTTTATTTTGAAGGCACATACATAGGATGAGGGAAGGATGATCTGATCGGAGAATGTGAGAAGACATTAGGTGATGTCGAAATATGACGGGTGGGTTGCACATTCTTCTATATTTATTATTGTTCTGTTCATATTTCTATTTATTCTTTCTCTTTTTTACTTTCACACCTAATGAGCACGTGTGAAGAAGGTGGTAGGAGAGGGGGCAAGGCGACAAGAGGAGAGATAGTACGAGTAGCTGACCAGGGTGAACAAGTGGGAGTGGCCATGAAATTGATACATCTGACGCCAGAACCCAAAGATTAATCAGAATAAATCGGGGATAGGTCTGCCGGTTTATCACACATTAGGTTTTTAAAGAGTAATTAAAAGGTGTATCACACGACATTCTATATATATGTGCACATATGTAAGTATATATTCATAAATATCATCATATATATATGTTTACCGAAACAGTTTTTCATGGTAAACAACTGATGATCCCTTAAATAATGTTAGAAGCAAACTAATATAATAACTGTAAAAATTAAATTGACTTACATGAGTGATTTTCCACTGAACGACTTGGGACTTAAAGTTTTAAAACAATTGTTATTATATAGTTTTAATGGTTGAGACACCGAGACTATATATATATATATATATATACATATATAAGCAGCATCTTTTCTTGCAGGCAAGTATTGTTGAATATAAGAGACAACTCATGTCTAGATATTCATTGGTAGATCGGGATCTTAGTTTCGGAGGGTAATTGACTGTTGAATTTACCATAGTGTAGATCTGTGCCCCAAAGTATGAGTCTGAAAGTATATGGGACACAAATCTAAACTATGACAAATTCATCAGCCAATTACCCTCCGAAACTAAGATCCTGATTGGGACTATTGAATGGATCTACCGAAGGATATCAATTAATATCTAAACATAAGTTGTATCTAATATTCAACAATATATATATATATATATATATATATATATATATATATATATATATATATATATATATATATATATATATATAGTCAGCGAACGTTTATATTCTTCACTTTCACCCCTGACAATGCTTATGACTGGTCGAAAAGTAACTGCATTTTCGTAGGCCATTCTAAGTGTTAATCTTATGTGTATTTATGAAGCTCTACCTCGTATGGGAAACATTTTTTAAAATTTTAAACCATCTTTAGTATTGAATTACGTTACGAACGATTTGAACTCCAGATTGCTTCATTATCTATCATTGCTTTCTAACCGGTTGCGCCTTGAATTGCAGGTATATTATGGTAATGTAAATACAGCTAATCTTATTGTAAAGAGGGTTCTAGCTCCGAAGGGGGAATGCCAGACAACATATTTAATTCATGAATCATAATTTTATAATATAATATCTCGAAAGGGTTCACCTTACTGGGAGCTTAATAACTAGTATTAATAAATAACGTTTTAAATCAATGGATAGATATGTTTCACGGTTTTAATATTAGGAACCACAGTATGGT
>OY744516.1:189767713-189842713 GCA_963556195.1 Sepiola atlantica
GCACATTTCGGTTGCGTACATAATAGTCTATTTCGACCTTATTTTGGTCTCCTCAGATGTGCCTTCAACCACGATACCGACATATCTCTCTCTCTCTCTCTCTCTCTCTCTCTCTCTCTCTCTCTATATATATATATATATATATATATATATATATATATATATATATCCATATATATATAAATATATATATATATATACAGTGTGTGTGTTGTGTGCATGTATGTGTATGAGGTGGTACACATTGTTATAAAATAGATCATCTATTACTATTTTACATGAGTGGTTCCCCTTTCTCGAAAGAAAACAATTAAATAAAATTAAAATTTTTAAAAAATCGATAGTGAATAAACTCTGGATTTTTATAATATTTTACTAAAATTATAACTGCCTTACATTGTTTCAGAGTAAGTGGATGATGAATATAAAATATAAATAAAACATACTTAAGGAATTTGTTTCGTTTAGTACATTAATTTCTTAAAAATATTAAATAAATAAGATTAGAAAAAATAAATTAACACTGCACTATGCTGTTATCTCTATCTCCTCTTTCCACACACAAAAATATTTTTTTATAAATATATAACACTTCATCAGTGGAGTCAAATATATATATTCAGAAAAAAATAAATAAGTAATTGAAATAAAAAAACGTAAAAATATATTTTTATTTTCATTACATTTTCTGCGGATATTAATATTTAGTGCGTTATGAGCAATATTGCCATTCCACACGTGTTTCTGAGATTTAAAACACCAACCATGTGACAAACATGTCTTCTTCGAACTATATTATAGAACAAGTAAGATTTGCTATCTAGAAAAACACTATACAAATGTCTTCTGGAAAAAAATATTTTTAAAAATCATCACTTGTTTTTGTCTTACTTCTCAACGGCGACATATTTCCATTTTACGCATTGTGATAGCCTTCAAATATTCCTCTATATGCTTATTGCACACAATGCTCCAATCAAAGTACTTCTCTTTATATATATATAAATATATATATATATATATATATATATATATATATATATATATTGATTAATAGAGTATGAGTTAATTATAAAATGATCTGAAAACGTTTTGACTAAACAAAATCAGATGACTTAAATGAGTGTGTCGGTAAATCCTTCTATAGCCTAACAACATGATATATTTTATGATATATAATAATATAAAAATGTGTCTACAGTACTATGGTTCCGCCAGTGAAATTGCGTCTTGTTAGAGTAACCTATATTTTTTATGCGCATCTGTCATGCGAAACATCCCTGCAAATGTGTTTTTCATAGTGATACGACATTTCATAGATTATAGTGGTGTGATGTCATATCCGTCTGTAAGTGACGCAAACCCTCTAGTATACAAGTGTGATTGGAGTATATACAAGATGAAATGTGATTAAGCATGTCAAAGGTCATTTATTTAAACTGAAAATATGTGTTAGCTAGTTGTTTTATTTAATTACTCAGCAAAATGTCAAAGTTCTTTTTTATGAAAATAGAAAGAAAATAACGCTATCCTTTTTTAATGAAGTAAACACGGAGTATTATCATTATTATTATTATTATTATTATTATTGATATTATTATTATTATTAGTAGTAGTAGTAGTAGTAGGCGTAATAGCAAATATATGCTCCTTTTTATCGCATATTTTTCCAAGTTCATTTATTTAATTTCTCAGTAAAATGTGTTTGTTTTTCTGTCTCCCTATCTTTTTCTCTTTCTTTCTCTCCCTCTCTTTCTCTTTTTCTTGTTCTGTTTCTCACTTGCTCTCTCTCTCTTTCTTGAAATAGAAGTGACTGTGCATCCGAATAATCAGAGGGCGGGTAACCAAATATTCCCATGGCCGCCGGCTATTTCGTCATATGCCATTACAATCTAATTTAATTACGTAGCTTAATCATGTAGATTTGTAAAACAACAATGTATCTTATCATTTCTATTCATAATTTTTATTTAGATAATTATTATCGATGGAAATATTTTAAATACATTTGGAAATCTGAAAAAAATATTCATGGGGGTATATTTGCGAATATTAATTACGTTAAAACTTTAACAAAGTAATTATGTAAATTTGAAGGAGTGTGGTGGTGAGTAAGCCTTAGAATAGGTATATATATGAGTTGATAATTAGCAATCGAAACTAGCGATCAAAAGTAATGATATAGTTTCGGCTTAAGACAGACAGTCAAGCAGACCGGCAGATAGACATACACACTCTATATTATTAATAGATCGTATAGAAACATGTTTTGTTAATGATCAGATCACCGCCATTTAATTAATTATACAATTCGTCATCAAGATAATAAAAATATTTTCATCTCAGAAAATATAACCCAGTTAAGTCAATACGAATCTTACAATTTTACACAAAGTTTAGAATTTATTTTACTAAAATCATGCAGAAGATTTTCGAAGAATATTTTATAATTATCTTACTAATGAATTATACCTCAGCTCTCATGAGATAAGTACATAGACACTGTCAAAGTTTTATATACTTTAATGCAGTATACTTTTTAAACACTTCGTGATTTATAAAGGCATTCCATTAATTGAACATGCCGAAACCGTTGACATGCAGATTATGTATGTATTTTTTGATTATTAGTTATTCGCATAACAGTTATTTCAAAGTGTTGCTCGTTCGAGCACATATGATGTTCTACATTATGGTGTCGCTGTACTCTATGTTATGATGGAAAGTTAAACATTTCAGAATGAGATATGATATTGGGTCTAATTATGTTTTTTTCAATTATTAAAAGGCATAGTATACACAGACTGTTATTTTGAAATTCAACTAAAATATACCGCATAGAAAGTTACACTCACATACAATGTATTAAAGTGCTACTAAACTTCCAACACCTGACAGTCTCCTACATATTAAGGGGCATGACCGACTTAGCTGAAAATAACATTTATTGTTTTTTGGTATATGATGTTTAAGTTACTTAGATAGATAGGTTACTCAGATAAATAAGTTACTCCCACGGTTTACAGTGGGCCGTAGTGATTTAATGTTTACTATTTTTTCCGTTTAAATATAAGCAGTTATTTAATATATTCATGTTGCGTGATTACCTACTCCAGGAAGTAAAACTCCATCTATTTATGTAGCTTGTTCGACATAAGGATTTCTTAATATTACTATTGATTACTCTCCTTATCTCATTAGCAATCACTTCATGTGTATACATACATATATATATATATATATATATATATATATATATATATATATATATATATATATATATATATATATATATATATATATAAACACATGTATATATGTATGTGTGTATATATTTTTTATGAATATGAATGTGTTAATATATATATATATATATACAGGGTGGGCCAAAATAAGGGTCCTATCTTTAAATTTGAATAACTTGAATTTGAATAACTTCCACAAAATAAAAATTAAACTCACCAAACTTTATGTGTGTGTAGACTGAGCCTTCCGAGATTTTTTGAAATAAACAAAACAAATTTTAGCCGAAAAACACTTCTTAAAACTTACAAAAACTAAAGTATTGTTTTTTACACTGTTTTGAGTTTTTTAAGCAAAAATAATGTTTTCTAAATGAGGGTACGTTTCTTTAGGGCTAATACGGCTCATGCTTGCTTTGGAAGGGGTCCTTTACTTATTCTAAAAAAAAATCCAAAAAAAATCAATAAATAAAAAAGTTATGAATTTTTAAAAATAGGACCCTTATTTTGGCCCACCCTGTATATATATATATATATATATATATATATATATATATATATATATATATATATATATATATATATATATATATATATATATATATATATATATATATTAAAAGAATACCCGTTCTAAGCCGAGTAATATTAATTTTCCGAACTTAAAAGCTTTCACAAATTTTATGTGCATATATTGGTATTTAAATACATATATAAGGATACCAAACCCTATGTCTAAGATACTTAGTGTAATTGTAATCAAATTCAATTACATGATCAAGATTCTGAAAAAGACTAAAATGTAAGGCTTAAATTAAATGGTGTTAGAAAAAATGAAATTCAGCTAACCTTGCGCAATTGATATCTACAGTGAATCAATTAAAATATAAATCTGGAATAGTTGAATTTACAAATTCGGGGGCATGTCCGTATTATTCTGATGTAAAAATAAATATAATTTAGAGATATGTTATTAATTGTTGCCTTATATCTGGTGCATACATAACACAGACTCCATGTTCTATAAATATTTAAGCAACCCTCTATCTTGTTTGAAGAAAGTTAAAATAAACAATATCTTACACACAGGAAACGTTTTTCAAATTTCATTGTGATAGGATAATTAGTTTAGTAGAGCGATCTTAAAATATAAATATTTAAACACATAAATATTAATACTACCTACATATTAATATATATATATATATAATAGTATATATATATATATATATATATATATATATATATATATATATATATATATATAAGAAACTGTCATTTTGCATTTATTAGATTTCCGTCAGTAATATTAGTTACAAGCTAATTTAGGTGTTGTATTTAATCAATGTTTTCCTGTAGATTTTATGAATATCTGAAAGTATAATTGCACATTAATAATTGGGAATAGCTATAAATCATGAGATAATTCAAAATAAATAATGCATATATGTAAAATTGTCCGAGTAAACATTTGTCTCCCAATAAATTAGACAGTGTTACGTTTATTATTGGACTTTAGCAAAAAGATATTATGGCTAATAAATTATGCGCTGTTTTTTTTCTTTCATTGAAAAAAATAGATGTGGATACGATTGTTTATGAAGAGAGACAGCTAAACAATACCGCGTTTTTAAATGCGAATGGCTATCAAACAACACTCTTATATGGCACTATCTCTCTTATTTCTTACTCCGCTATACACTCTCTCTCTATCTCTCTGTCTCTTTCTCAAGGTAATAATTAGGAAAATATCTCAAATGTTGTATAGTCCCCTTTCGGCGGGTGATGCCCTATGAAATAATTTTAGAACAGCTGTCCTTCTAATCGTAATGCAGAATAACAGATAAAATATATTTATTTAAAGAAATATATATTTAAAAAACTCAATAAATATACATATATATATATATATATATATATATATATATATATATATATATATATGTATATAGTCTTGGAAGTTTATCAACCATTAAAACTATATAAAAATAAAAAATAAAAAATACAACAAAAAACCTTAAGTCCCAAGTCGTTCAGTGGAAAATCACTGATGTAAGTCAATTTCACTTTTACAGTTATATTAGTTTGCTTCTAACATTATTTAAGGAATTATCAGTTGTTTACCTTGAAAAACTGTTTCGGGAATTTATGTATATATATATATATATATATATATATATATATATATATATATATATATATATAACGATAATATATAGTTTTAGTGATTGAGAAACTTCCTAGACTATATATATATATATATATATATATATATATATATATATATATATATATATATATATATATATATATATATATATATATATAACTTTTGAAACAAGGGGTGTAATAACAAATCATTTTGTTAATTGGACAAGTAACATTTTGTTCCGTGTTGTAAAAACAACATTAAGCTTTCGATTTTTATGTTTCCTAATAATTGATTTTTTTAAAAATATTACATTAAAATGAAAGTTACGAGATCTTACCCCCCTAAATTTTCATCGGCTTACACTGTTCTCATTACTCCGTAAAAATGATGTTTAATAGGAGACAACTCACTAGTTCTTACACTTACAACATATACATTTAACTTAATATCTTAGCGTACAGATAATAAAATATACACGTTTAAAATAAACAATATATCATTTAGTTATTCTGATAAAGTATATCGTAAAATAAACTCTGATATAGTATATCCTTACAATGTAGTACTCAATTGCTAAAAGCAACACAACAAAACACCAGCGCTGGAAGACATAAATATTAATATGGATTTATTGATTGATTTTCTCAATAGTCTTTAAAAAAGTATACCCAATATTGGTTACTTTATTTTTGCTTCCATCATTCATTGCTCGAATATCATATTTTGAAGGTAGATTTTCCCCAATACATGCGAATTCTAGCAGTATTATATTTTTTATTTGTTTTCTTTTAAAAACTACCCGATACATTTTATTAACGTTAATTTTTCTTATTTTTACCTCAACACGTAATCTTCTTATGATTTTCTTATTTTTACTTGAGCAACACGGCATTGCCTTTCTTATTTGAAAGCTCACAATGTTGCTAAATCGTATGATTTCATTTAACTGTTTACTCCATAGATACATTTGATTGATTAACAGATTAATGTGTGAGAGAGAGAAAAAGAGAAAAAGGTAAAGAGAAAAAAGAGATAGAGAAAAGGAGGGAGATTAATAAATAAGTGTCCGACCTACAAAAATAACAGTGGGTGATATTTTAATTGAACGCTTACACATATATTAAACCGTGCGGCCATTTAGTATGAAAAAAAAAATGCCGGTAAATAACGTCATTTCGAGTTCGTTTCCAGTCTATGGATACACTTTACATTTGTTCGTAGTTTTACATCGCTGTAATAATAAATGACTGACTTTTCACATTTTTGTTAGAGAAAAATTTTAAAAGCATAAATGTGATTCATAACGCAAAAATCATATGTTGACAGGTGAGAATATCCTATTTAATCAACGTACATTATTAATACAAGTAACAAAACAGCCTTGCCAATTGCATAGTAGCGCGCTAGTATATATAGAGAGAGTTATGAAGGCAAATGTAGCGAAATCATTATAGAAGTGAACAAAAAGTACACTAATAACAGTTATATGATGGTGCAGCATATGGGTCCAAGCGAGACTAAATTTTTACAACCAATGTATCGCAAAGGATATGCTAAGCCTAGAGTTATATGATTGTGTGGGTTAAGTATTCGGATTAAGTTTAATTGTTTTTCAGCCAGATTATTTGATAGCTGCCATCGCATGACAAGTCGCAAGGGCCTTTGACGTGTTGAAGACTTGCCCGCTCTCTAATGTCCCCAGAATGAATGACAGATTTGCTTTTAAATAAGAGACTAATCTTGCCGAATTACGCAAAGTTCCATTTTCCCATCCGCTGGGGAGCAGGTGCCAATACTTATAAGACTTTCTAAGTGTTTTCAACGTATATTCTCAACAATCAGCAACGGCAGGGACATTTCTTTTACTTTGTCTATATATTCATTCCGCCTCATCCTCGTATATTCTCGTATTGTAAGCAGTTGTTATACCTTTATTTATGGAATATTTTACAAGCTGACTACGCATATATAGATTATAAGAAACAGGTTCATCACATGCATCGCGGTACTACACTAACTATATATATATATATATATATATATACAAAAAACATCTGTAGAGCCCAGTATGCATTTTTGTTGTCAACGTGCACACTAGATGATGCTATTATTTTGTGAAATCATCTATTAATTAAAAGCGACGTTTGTCTCACAGGAAACAGTCGATGACGTCATTAAAATACAGACATGCATTACAACACTGAATTGTGGGGGTATCCGTGCACATGGGGTGACACCATAAAAAGATGGCGACATACATAAAACATAATTCACTATTACGTTTTATAGTATTACCAAGAGTCAGCTAATAAATGAAACGCCAATATATATATATATATATATATATATATATATATATATATATATATATATATATATATATACTAGTAAATATATGCTCCCTCCGGTCGCATACTTTTGCAAGGTTAGGAAGATGAAATACTGATGAACGAACTACATACACTGAACCTTAAAGAAGGAGGTATTAACGAACATACACTATACTCATCCTCAAACGAAGAGGTAATTACTGATAGGATGGTATAATGAAAACAGTCCCTGTACTACAATACCCCTTCCAAAATAGAAGAGGTAACATCTTGGAGGATCTTCCATGAAATCAAAAGGCTAATTCCTGTGAATATAGTATCATAGCAACAGAAAAATATACTACACTACCACTCACCCCCCCCCACCCTGCCCAAATAGATAGTCTCTGGGAAGATGATCTCATGACAATAAAGAAGATACTACATTAAAACTCCCTCACAGGAGGATGAAAGACCTTGGAGGATCTAAGACCTTCGAGCATTAAAAAAAGATGGCGGTTCTATGACAACAGAACCGATACTACACTAACCTATCTCTATTAAAAGATAATACAACAATAGATTAAGCCAGTTTTTTTTGGGGGGGGGGGAGATTCATTCATTTATAAATGCCGAGTTATAAACACATATATTTTTATAGTTTATTGGGTGTTTTCTTAAGATCCCACCCCCTTTTTTAATCAATTAATTTCTGTAATTAAATGTATTTATAAAAAAAAGTTTCATCAACCATAGTTTTTGTTGAGTGGCAAACCCCAAGAGTAAATACAGCATTGCGGAACTGAGATAATTCAAGTCAAGAGTAAGATTTTTAAAACGGTTGCCCAAGGATAACGAGCGACCACACTTTTTCCTTTCCCAAACAATTGGTCACCTTGTACTTAATTTGTTCATGATTTATTTTGTTTATTTCGTGCAATGAAAGATCATTTTGTTAATTCTGCCTGATGAGATCTCAAATTTTTAGAGGTGTTTATCGATAACATTGGCATGCCTGTGTCGCAGATTATGTGCATGTATGTATAAATAAAAAAGAAACACGCAAACAGAGAGAAATATAAATATATATATATATATATATATATATATATATGTATATATATATATATATATATATATATATATATATATATATATATATATATATATATATATATATATATAAATGATAATTTTCCCTGAAATGAATACAAACATTGCAGGGTAAATAAGTTCTCGAAAAATGAATTTTATATTGTTACCAGCGTCTATTTATGTATTGAGTACTGTTAATTTAAATATTGTAAACATAATAATAATTATATATATATATATATATATATATATATATATATATACACACATACAAATATATATATATATGTATATGTATATATATATATAAATTATATATATATATATATATGCAATATCTAATTTTAAAAATTTAGTCAGCAAAAGTTTAGAGCTGTAGGCACATTACATAATCATCTGAAATCTATTTTCAATTCATCAATAAATAACTAATGATTCGGTAAACAACACAGTAAATAACTCCTGCTCTTAGATTAATTGTGTCACGCTTAGAAGTGTTTGAGACGGGGTGAACGACAATTAAACCAACAAAATTACAGTATTAAATTAACATTATCTTGTAAATCAATATTTCTATGCTGGTCGTAATGTGTATAGCATTTTGTAAGAATTTCAAATTATTATTAGGAACATTTTTATAGGCAGTTATATAGACAAATCATCACACTAGTTTATGTACGCCACTTCTGCTAGAAAACCATATTTTAAATATGCTTTCTTCCTAATTCAGTATACTACTCGGCCTATCAGTATTATTCATTTCCCTGGGTCAGTTTCTCTTTTTATCAACTTACCAATGAATAAATAAACAAAGAAAAAATGATGAATTTAAGTACTGTTCTTCTGAGGTTCTGTTTAATATTTTATGTGCTATGAAGGATATAAAGGCATTCATTTCTTCAGAATAGATTATTGAACATTCAAGATTAAAAACTCGATTTTATGGTCGTGCATAGAGACATTTAAAGACTCGCAAAACATAAAATTCAACATTAAATCATTCTTTAAATCATCGCATTTTATTATTATGGCTTCTAATTATTGTTATTACTTTAACAATTGCAATGTGTTTGTCAAAATGGTTTTACAGTGTTTGATTTTATTGGTATTCCGTTTTTATTGAAGTTCGCATCGATTAGAGATATACTTCCTTATGGTTGGCATTTCACTTGAGTGGAGCTCGTTTAACTGAGGCGGCCTATTTATTTGATTTAAAGAATAAACAAAATGCTTATATGTTTCTATTATTATTTCTATTGTAGAAATGAATGAATTCAACACCGATCTTTATGTTTTCGATATCATCGAACTCTTGTTAAATAGTTCGGCTCGAGTCATACACACACAAATATGTGAATACACTTTTCACTACATTGTCGTTATAATATTATTCTTCGCTTTTGATATATATATATATATATATATATATATATATATATATATATTTAAGGCCGATTCAGTGTCAGCAGTTATGTTTCATGTTGCTTCTACCACCGTTACATTTACGTAAGACATATATTATGTTACTCTTGTAGAATATTCGCTTTCTTACTTATAAACTTATTCATTTTCCGGCGTTGATTGACTCAGCTCAATAATCCCCACCTTCTCTCTAGCCGTCGTATTTTTGTTACAAAGCCCGTCGCCTTAAGTGCGCACAAATGTATTACACCCTACAAAAAAGCAACTGACGCAACTCACCTATCTCCGCACATTTCTTATATATTGCACGCAGACGTTTTGATCAGAACTTCTATTAGTTCAAACATATATCTACTAATATCAACATTTTTTGTACAAACACCTCAAACAAGTATCGCCCACTCACATATACTAATGTATTCAAATACACTTTTCACACTATATAATACACTTATCTTATGACGATATTCGATACTAAAATAATTACACGAGTTTGACCGGTTTTAAACAAATTATTTTTCTATGCATCTGTTAGATATAATAATACCTAATTAGTTATTGTTACATTTGAAATTATTACTTATGCCTTGAATGCCCCTACAATGCGACTTATTGAATCGTTAAACAAATTATTAATTCTTAATGCATTTAAACAATATTTTGTAAAAATAGACTTTCATCTATGTCTAAATTACCTACTAAGACACAGCCATGGAAGTTCTACAGTCCTAGATTCATCGCCGTTCAATGAGATGTTTTAATATGAACCTCTGCGATAGATACACACAATAAGTCTGACACGTTCCGATCTTGGTAATGCACTAATTTATGATGTGTTCAGTGCATAAATATTCTAAGACCCTTTAGGTTATCTCGCAATATAAACAAAATTATGATTAGGATAAATGCAGATATACAACATACTATTCGTTTAAGTCTGATAAGCGTGTATCGGGAGGTGACGGTGGTTAAGTGGATAACGACACGGACTGAACACCTGGGTGTTCCAAGTTCGAATCCAGTCGGCTCCACAGTACCACTTTCACTAGACAACACTAGAATCATCTGATTCACACGAAAGAAGGAGATAAAGCGTGTATCACATTCGGAAAAACAGTGACAACTGATGGCATGATCATGAAAGTGTGTTCGCAGCCATTGAAACGAGTAATTTTAAATATGCATAGATACAAGGTCACTGGAATACTTACTGCAAATGCCACTGCAGATCATTAAGTACACTACAAAAATTCCAATATCAAATCATAGGATACTTACTTTTCGGAGATGAGATAAAGAGTACATTATGGTGAATACTGAGAGCTAACTAGTAGTCGTTTGTACTATTTTGCCAGTCTTAGGTATACAAATTAGGTGTAACCAGCAATTGTAAACAGAAGTGTACTAGATTTATTGAGAATTTGCATCTCGTATACATACTCTTGTAACGCAGAGTGAAAGATTTCGATCATATCACTGACAGTCTCAGACATTTATGATTGGAATTTATGGACATGACAGGCATAACGTTAAATCTTATTCTACCAAATCAGGTTAGATTGCAAAAAATGATAGTGAATTGTGTTAAAGATTGCATGGATGGAAACTATTTGGGAAGCCCTCATACCGATAGTATTCTCAATGAATGAACAGAGTGTTAAATTCCAAGTCCTTCGTTGAAAACTCTCTTTGTAGTTACGATATTAGTTAGCTTCCAAGAATTTACGCCAGTCTTTAAATTATTTAAAGATCCTCAGTTGTTTACCGTGATTATCTTTTTCAAGAATTTAAAAACGAAACAGTATTTCATCTCATGGCTTCGCATGATATTATATATATATATATATATATATATATATATATATATATATATATATATATATATATATATAAATATATATATATATATGCATATATATACACACATATATATGTTAATATATATATATATATATGTATATATATGAATATATATATGCATATATATATATATATATATATATATGTATATATATATCAGAGATTGTCAGATAACAGAACACATGTACATACATATATGAACACACACACACACACACATATATATATATCTATTCGAACTAATGAATCTGTAAATTTAATTCGGAAATATATACGTAATTTCGAACAGCAACTTTACTTTTTTTATGGAAATAGCTTCACACAAGGCATGACGTCACTTGATGTAAGGAGATAAAACACAGTACTTTAAAGTCAAAAGCTAACATACGATAGGTGTTAGATGGACAGGGTCCGACCCAGAAAACAGAAATACTTCCCCTTCTTTCATAAACATCACTCGTGTAATTTGAGGACTAAAGGAAAACATAAGAGAAGCGAGAGTAAAACAATGGTCAAGTTTATACTCTCCAAATCTAAGGGTATAGATTGTCCGTTTCTGTCAGTCTCTACCGTGTAAGAGTGTTATTCTTTTCTTTAATTTATTTCTTCTTAATTATTATCATGAACTAGAAAGTGTCAAACAAATTTAATTTAATAACAGACTATATATTTTGTATGTGCCTAAAAAATAAAGAATGTGCTAACTCGGATAATTCGGACATTTTTTATCTTTGTTGTTATATGGTGCTCTTAAAAATGGCCACAGATTGAATTTTGAACTCTTAAAATGCATTCTTTCAAACTCAGGATTTTAAATCTCGAATTTGGGATCTATACGGAATTATGAACTGCACTGTGCAATTAATCAAAAGTACTACATTGTCCTCGTTCCGTCAACCATTGTCAGGTTTAGTATTTTTTGTATTCTACTCTTAATTAGTATCGCCTGCAGTAGTCATCGTTATTCAGTTAAGTGCAGCTTTTAACATACAATTGTCTCGGCAGACACTGTCTCCCAATATAAGTAAGGCAAAGTATCATGTACTCACATATAACCTCTCATTAGTAAAAGTAACCGCACGCCTTGCAGACGAGCACGTTGCCTGGGCGGATTAAAATAAAAGTAAAAGTAATGTTAATTGTGTGGCCTCAGACAGTGGGCAGTATGTCAGCCGAGGTTAGAGAGTCTATCCCAAATTTGTGTAAAATACATATTGCTAAATTTCGTAAGTTTTGTTCATGTGATATTCTCTAAAGGACAAAAAAAGAAGATTTTGTCAAAATGAAACGGGGTTTGGTGTCGAACATGTCTCAAATATTTTTATACTATTTACATAATTTTAAATGAGCAAAACACATTTGGCGCCAGACGTTGAAGCAAATATAATGCAGAAAACATTACTATGATACAAATCTGGAAAATTCTATGAGTGGAAGAACACGTTATAGAATTTTAGTCGACTCATATCTTTGCACATTTTATGTATTCATTTTTTCTATAATAAAAGAGTCGTGATAACAACATCATATTATAATTATGTATTGTAAACTATATTAACAACTAGCAGGACCCGTGTCCCGGCGTTGCCCGGCGAAATTTAACAGCCTGATTTTAATTTTTAAGTTAAATAAATAGATTCAGAAAATAAATCATTTCACTGGAAGTAATTTAGGTAATTAAAATAGGATTGACGTTTTACCTTCTGGTGCCAATATGTATAGACATTGTGGAAGCCTACCCTTGAACATCCTACATAAAACAGGACATGGCTAAAGCAGGGTGAAATCAAGTTTAGACCAGCCACTGACAATGATTGTCCTTGGAACTTGTTAATTGTCATGGCAAAACACAATTAAACTGGGAACTGAGAGCTTTTAAATTGTATTGCAGAATCCGACGGAATAATGGGTATTCTGGGAAGGAATATCAGTTTTCTCCTTGCCACACCAGTTAGTATTACAGCTTCTATCACATGAGGTTTCATGCGTTTAACATACGGTCTCGTACTATTACATAGCCTTGGAGCATCAAGATTCCAGAGTAACATAATTGGGCATCCAGCTTTTAGCTTTAATTTGTGTGTTGACATACCAGGCTATTCTAATGAATTTAAACGTTCTGTATGCTATTGTACAGCCTGGTCGTCATCGAGAGTAGAATCCACAGAAGTGAAAGTTTGTTCATCACCTGGAATTTCATCAAGCAGTTGTTGATTGATGACATGTACCATGCCATTTTTAGTAGCTAGAATTGCTCTCTCCGTAAGCCATTCAGGATGCATATAGTTTTCGGCTATATTTGGATAAACTTTGCTACTAAGTTCTGTGAGTGATGAAACAATTGAGCCAATACCTGGAGTAATAACAATCGTCCCATTGTAGGCTGTTGCAAGCTTGCTATCACCTATTTTTAGGAGTAGAGAGGCAAACTAACCAGCCATTGGGTCACTATTGAGATGTACACGCATGTTTGTAAATAACGTTACAGTCTTAATGTACTTCCACAAATATGACGATTTAATGCAAGCATTTAGCTCGTCAGCGGGACTTCCACGTGGAACAATAGGAAGCGTTTGTCGGAAGTCACCTGATAATAAAAGTGTTATGCCACCCATAACAACATCACGTTTCTTGAAATCACGCAATGTTTTATCTAGAGCCTCGAACGCTTGTTTATGTGCCATTGCTAATGTGAAGGCAGACGTAACATAAATAATAAGATGTAAAAAATGTGTAAAGTATCCGTTGTTTAGTTGCACCCAGTGTAGACTGATAGAGTGGGAGTAGCGAAATGTTAGAGAGAAATGTTCTTGCTACTACCTGTATAGTGTATGTTTTGGGGAGAGTGATTGGTGGAGGAACAAAATTAATAATTAACTCGAGTTGGATTTAAGAGTGTGGAGTTTGCTAAGAACACGCTTGATGTTGTAGTGAGTGTAGTAACCTATTGACAGCGACTTTATTTTCCTATTCGACGCAAAAGTACAGGGAAAAACGTCTTTACTTTATATATAAGATAATCGTAAATAGCATCAAAAGTACATGAACTGTTAATTCTAGTGGGACTATCAAGTATATTCAGAAAAGCACTATTAATCGAATAGTTTAAAAACGGAATTTGAAGTTGGGTATCATTTCTGCGACAAAATGCTGAAGTTTAGGAGACTATAAACATAACCACGAAAAACATTCTTATATGATGAATGTAAGAAGTATGGGCACGTCTGTCATCACATAGATAATACATATGTATATGCATATTAATATTCACAGTGTATATATATATATATATATATATATATATATATATATATATATATGGGGAAAATAAAAAGGAAAACCAAAAAATGAATGTTTTTTATGTGTACATCAACGTTTCGTCTTTAGTTATAAGACTTGTCAGGATGATAATATAAAGAAAAATCTCATGCAAGTACATACATGTATAGGGTGTACATATCGGGAATAAGGAAGAAAATAGTAGCGACTACTGGGGAACATCCGTGCGTGGTGGAGTCAATAATGAGGAATGAAAAATGAGTGGGGAAGAAGTGGAAAGATGGGGGTGAGCAAGGATACTGTTGCTGGTAGTAAGAGAAAGAGGTGGGGGATGAGCAGGAATAATATGGATGGCAATGAGTGAGGGAGTGGAGGGGTGGAAGAGAAGGAGGAAGGAGGTATTTGAACAGGTGGTTGCGGTCAAGACTGAAAGGGAAAAAATAAGTTTGAATATTTGTATGCAGAGAAATGGAGGGTTGGTAGAGAAAGTTACGGTCTGAGAGAGGATTTTCAGAAAATGAGGGGATTTGAGAATGGAAGGTATGGAAGAGTGAGGGTACGAAAGAAGTGTTTGAGAGGGGGGAATGTGTGAGGGGGAGAGGAGATATTTGTTGTGATAGGGTATGAAATATTTGAAATATTTGGAAAATGAGAAAGTTTCATCGGCTTGCTGTGTCAAAAATGTGAGGAAAAAAAGCCGATGAAACTTTCGAATTTCGGAAGCTATCTTAATCTCTAAATTTCGTCCTACCTTGAATAACAGATTCGAGTTCTCATCTCCCTTCATCCTCTGATTCTTACATCCTCACACTCCCACCTCCTCACACTCCCACCCCCAACTTACTTGCTTTTTTTTCCCCATAGTCCTTCCCCTTCCCATAATCTCTTCCTATTCCCCCCTCCCCTGCTAAAAAGGTTCCATCCTTGGCTTTTATCCACTTCACAACTCAAATTCCTTCTCAAGTTTCTAATCTCATTTCTAAAGTCTGAATATATTATTTAGAATAAGTTATCTCCCTTTGACAGTAACAGACCACACGTAAATTTAAATTTAGATTTGAAGAGAATAAATGAAAAAAAAAAGAAAGATTAATTGATTAATCATGTAAAATGAAACATAATAAAATTATAAAAATTGATATATTACTAAACAAATGTTTATAATGTTTTAACCTTAGTTATATGATTGCTTAATGGAATTTTGACATTTTCTGCGTTCCTACTGCCAATTGTTTTCCCCTGTATTACGATGATCTGACACCGGTTTTTTCCCGTTCTTTTTCGACCCTCTCGGTCTTCTATTGTTGTCTTTTGATAATGAAAGTTTTTCTTTCGAAAATTTAAGATTACCCTTTGCCGATCTGTTACTTACCGAAAAAAAATACTATTTGGTATTTAATCAGTTTTCGTGAAATTATTAATAAATCGTTTTGAGTTTCACTTTCTCCCTGCGTTTATTTCTTTTCACTTTTCCATCTCACGGCAACCACATCGCATTGCTATAGCCTTGGACGACTAATTTACACTTACATTTACCAGCAATGCTTCAAGCAAACTACAATCTCCTTTTATATATATATATATATATTTATACATATATGTATATATGTATATCATAAAATATATGTATATTACAATATAAATATATATATATATATATATATATATATTTATATATATATATATATTTATACATATATGTATATATTTATATCATAAAATATATGTATATAACAATATATATATATATATGTATTTATATATATATATATATATATATATTATTTATTAAAGCCAATATATGTATTATCATATATCATCAGATCCTTTTACTTAGTAGTCTACTTTGAAGATTCAGCTCAATGTTTGTCAATTATTGATAACAGAGCAAAATATAGGACAGTATTCTAGAATCCTACAATATAGTTATGTCTAAAAATAATTTATTAAATAAAAGACAGGAGGTGATTCAGAACTGCTTACATAGAACCGTA
The DNA here is from genome assembly GCA_963556195.1 of Sepiola atlantica. Taxonomy (NCBI): domain Eukaryota; kingdom Metazoa; phylum Mollusca; class Cephalopoda; order Sepiida; family Sepiolidae; genus Sepiola; species Sepiola atlantica. The sequence continues at coordinate 189,785,067 of OY744516.1, forward strand.
TACATCCTATCCCGCTACATACTCATATAAAATACCTGTGCTGGTTACCCTTTTCATCAACAAGAGTACGTAAGTAACTAATGTATAGGAACAACATTTGAATTTCTTGACAATACAAAAACATAAACCGACTACTAGATAACTGAGTACTAATACATCAATATAACAGTTTCAGAAATAGAGCACATCACTTATAATCTAAAATAACCGAAGTAATTACAATTATATCTGACTTATAATAAAAATAGTAAGAAGGCTAGATTATGAGAACATCAATAAGTAATTGAAATAAGTTATTTCATCTTAGTTTTTTCGATCTGTTTTAATTAGGTGAGAAATGGTAAATAGTAAGTAAGATATCCCTTTGGTAGGAGTATAAACTAATAACACTTGTATCATCTTTAATATTATGCGAAATAAATGTCCAATGGATAAATGAAGAAATAAAATAAATAAATAAATAGATAAATAAATAATGTGTGTATATATATCTATATATATGGTGTATGCATGTGTATGTTTGTTTATTCTGATATTTACATATATATTGTGTGTGCATGTATCTATGTGTGCATATATATGTATGTCGGAGGTTTGGATGTTGTGCATAATAGTTCCAATTCACTTATATTGAAACCTTAAGCAATGGAAAGATGCACACATATTATAACTGAACTTCGATGTTAAGCTTTCTTTTTATGGGAAACGATTTTGATATCATATTACTTAACACAAATATTTAGAGGCTTGTAATCTGTTGAAATACTATCATGTCTGTAGTGGTTGTTTGTGGAGTTTTTTTATAGATGTTGATTGTACGTTTTTATTCGCGTTCGGATATCTTAATGTATGTATGCAGGTAGTCATGTTGATAGATAAGTGTAAGAGTAGGGACAACCTAATATTAGATTTAAAAAAAAAAACTTTCATCGTAGAAAAATAAACAGGAATGATCTAATTCCTATTTTAGTCAGGTTAATTGTTTAGAGTGAATTGTGTTTTTACATTATTTTTAGCCTATTTGCACTTAATTGTTTAGGTTTAGAAGTAAAAGAAATACTTGTTTTTTATCTTACATATACTGAAGAAATATTTCGATATGTGTGTGAGCGTATGTGTAGGTGTATACATGCAGGTATGTGTATGTATGTATCCCCTTCCCAGCTGTCCTCTTCATTTATACCAGCTGATATCCACATATGCAAATAAGAGACCTCCATAAAAATCTGCACCTACGATGAGAAGCTCATTTTTAATCTGCATACATGACATGCGAATCCCCTCATTCTTGTTCCTGCAGTGACTGTTCCTCGTTATTATCTCACTTATGAATATGGTAGATTAAATATTTGACGTTAATATAATTAAATTAATTACTTATATATAGATATGCAATCTTTTTTTAGTAGTATATATATTTTATAACCTAAAAGGTTTTACTAGAGGTGATAAAACTACGTTTGACATGTAAGGGAAACATTCAAATGTTAAGATAAACTTTATTGGAATTAAAACGCAGATATAATATTTAAAATAAAGACAGGCCATATATTGCGAAACTATTGTGATGTATTTCAATTTCTTTAATTTTAATGAAGATGACTACACCGAGCTTTTTTATTGAATACAGTATAAAAGATAAAAATCAACTATAGTATGTGGGCAATCAAATCGAAAAATATATCCTTGTATTTTGCATTCACACTATTTAATGAAAAGATAGACAATATTATTTATTTGAGCGCTTTTCCATTTTTCCTTCCTAATATTTTTAAGCTCCTTTTAAAAAGTTTTTTGTAAAAATACACGCACTAGTTTGCTGCACAAATAGAAAAATAAAGCTATAAATATATGAATTGAAAGCAAATTTCTCCCAGGATACCTTATCCTTTTAATCGAGCAAATATGATTGGAGATGGACTTTGAACGATAATTAAATGTAAATACAACTCAAAAGTCAATGAGTTTTGGTGCGCTCTTTCAGCTTAAACCCTATGCACAATTTATATTTGATCTGGTTTTTTTATTATATATTCTTATTATATATATATATATATATATATATATATATATATATATATATATATATATATATATATATTATTATAAGCTCTTTCAAGTAAAGTGAAAAGTCGAGCACTGTCGGAAAGATTTAGAAAATCAACATTCACTTACACACCTCAGTGTAATACTCCGACTCTGTCATCGAGTACTATAGAAGGCTTTCATATTTATGCTAGCCACTTACAGTGTAAATGTCACTTAATTTCCCCGTTACGATGTGACAATCCTTCTTTGCCTAATGCCACTAGGTCAACGTATACAAATTCAATGTGTCTCTGTGAACTAGATTTTCGCCCTCTCCCTGTCTTAGATGGTTACTTCACTGCGCTTATTTAAGTAATAAGCTCGAAACGATGTCGTGCGTAATTATGATATTAAAATAATATAATTGAATAGTATGTATGTATATATATATATATATATATATATATATATATATATATTGTATTTATATACACACAAACTACTACCCACTATCAGATGATTACTAATTTAAGTCTAAGTATATTTTTAAATATAAAATTCACATAACATAATTGTGATACATTATTTTGTAATTATAAAACTAATAATTTCAATTTTAATTTTTTTTCTTTTGATAACTACTAAAACGAATATGTGAATAAAGGTTAGGTAATCTACTTTTGGTATTTAATAACTTTAAATAATAACAGCTTTTATAATATATATATATATATATATATATATATATATATATATATATATATATATATATATATAAATATATATATATATAAATATGTGTAGTAAAATAAATAGTGCAAATAAATGACGCCAAATCCAATGTAAAATCCAGCCGGATGTATTGCATTTCATTACACTGTATACTACTGCAATGATAAGTGGGGACAACGTCATAAGATTTCGGTAAAATACTTACTAATATCTGTTGAAGCGTATTGACATGTTATTTCTGCCCCTATTTTATTACTTACACGTTGTGCAGTCGGGTACTCCAAGTTTCCGAAGTCATTTACTCTTCATCAGGGTATAATTCGTAACGTACCACGAGGACCTATTAATATGTGTTCATTCGTAGATGTACCCGAATTCTCTGTCCGGTGGCCTTTGATATATGAAAACTACCTACCCTTAACGATGGCTATCTACAAATCATTGGCTTGTCGTCAGGTTCAGTAACGTCAAGCTCATCTATTCTTTTTCATTTATTCCCGCCATAATTATCATGGCGTAAATTAGACTAATTAATAAAAGGAAAACGTGAATATATTAGATAAATGCATTTTGCGATTGATTTCATTTCTAGTGACACTGTATCCTCGATGTCAGGCTCCCGGGTTGAAAGACACACATTAATAGTGAGAACATAGTTCTCGCCAAATGTAATACCCATGTATCTAATAGCATACAACTATTGAGTATATATACACCTTCGCATACTCGCTTAAACAGGCATGTGTGATATATCATACGGTGTTAGCAAATCAAATCATATACACTCGTTTAAAATGCTACATTACACATTTCCAATCTACTGTTTCATTAAGTAGTACTATAGTTAATAAATGTATAAACCAAAAATTCAAGAGTAATCTACGTGTGTAATAGCAACTAGTGTACACGTAATTGCATGCAATGAACTGCTTGCTAAAGGTTTTGTGGTTCAGCAATGGGTTTATATAGCGTACATTTGCAAACAATTAACAGCTCTTACAAAATAACTACTCCGCGCATAGCACAAGACGTGTATCTTTCATATTATCTTTATATCTAATAAAATAATGGATGTTTACCCTTGTAATTACAGTCATTATAGGAACATACTTTTTCACTTCCCATGCAAAACTGTCCCGCTAAGCACTCATCTAAATCACTCATGAGTGCTTCAAGAAATTATGCATTACATTCATCCTCATTTCGTATTTATTATTTTCGTCCGTCCTCCCGAAATCTTCCATTCCAATATTGCAAACGTAAGATAGCATCCAATTATCACCAGACACTATCATTCCACTACCACATCCACTACAATCACCATGTGTTACTTTTTCAATCGTTTCAAAACTAATCCAACACAGGTTATTACAGAATAATCACCGCTCACTAAAAAAGGCGAATAAGAAAAACAACAACTGTTGAATATAACAACAGATTACTTCGTAGGTAAACTTCCCCTTACTTCCTATTTGAACTTACCCAGAAGCAAACAATGAACAGCTAAACAAGTTTAATTTTCACTAAAACAACCAATCGTTTAAGTTTTCACAACGGTATTTGTTACTACTTAACAACTCAAAATAATATTTTAATAATTTTTCCGGCATTTATAACTTAAAAAAAAACGAAAACTTGATTGGTAAATTTTAACGAGTTTGTTGGTTTCTACTAATAAAAATCGCCATGATATCTTAACGCCAAGGGTCTTCGTAACTCTGTTTTCTTTTTTATAAACCCAAAAGATATTTAATTTATTTTAAGGACATTTTCTTTACGAATAAACAGTGTTTGCTATTAGTCTTTTGTTTTTGTTGTTTATTTACTATTTTTCGACTGTTAACTTTTCTGCGCTTTTACCAAGTTAGTAAATACTTATTTTAAAATACGAAGGGGTAGACCCTTATTTAAACCTAGAAGGCAGACAACTTAAAGTCACCCACGAAATAAATTAGAAAAGTGGGTTATAGTTTTTGCTAAATAACAGAGTGAATACTTAATTAAAAAATATCGATTTTATAATATGGACGAGCATTTTATGTTGCCGAATAGCTTTCCTTCATGCCATATTTTCCCTTGAGAAACGTCGTGACACAAGTCTTGCTAGTTTCATATAAATGAGTTTGATGTTCTTTTACCGATGTTCCTTTGAAATTTTATCAAGAATTAATAACGTGTAATTCATTGCAAGACATTTCTTTGAAAGAGCCGTCTAAAAAGTCCTTTTTAGAGTAACACACTTTTCTTTTCGTAAGGCGAACGTATATAATTGCTGCTAAATCAGACCAAGGATTTTCTTTAAATGTTGGAAATCGATGTGACTCAAATCAAACCAACGATAATGAATTGAAAGCGAAGGGCTTTTCATAGGGATGTCTGAACATTTATTAAGGTCAGAACATACACAACTTCCCAATATTTTCTGCTATTTTGAGATACTTCCTTATCTACTTGAATAGGGCGATATCATTAAAGTTAATTCAGAAGAATACGCGTTTTATTTATGTTGTGCTGATATTTACTGCTTAGTATACCTTTATTTTTCTTATCCTCTTAAGAAATGTTTCAGTCTAAACTGAATTGGCACTGATTAACTGTTGCTTATAAATAAACTAAGATATGTTTGAGTGGCATGTACTCACGCAAGATTTTACCTGCATGAGGATATATAGAAAATAATGTAAGCATATTCAGAGTAGATGTTACAATATAACCGCATTTCTTTGATTATTTTGACTACATTTTAATTCTAGAGTGATATTCTTAAAATGTTTCAGTTAATGTAACATCAGTCTTTTTTAGTAGCATATTAACGAACTCGGGGAACTTCATGTAGAATACATGGATACGTCGTGCAATGTTTAAAGTTGCTGAGCAACCATCAGTTCTAAGTGACACTCTTCTGGATAATAAAAGGTAAATATTACCACAGACGATACTAACTTAGAATTAAAACTTAGTATTTACTTAAAACTTCGACGAGGCTGAATGAATGAGAACTCTCCAGCAATCTATATAAGTATCTAAAGGATTTCGTACGAAATTCCGACTAGATTTCCGATTTAAACGTACACCTCCGAAAGTCGAACAAGACACACAGAAAAGATGTCGGAAGTTACATCGGCAGTAACTTTGTAAGAATATCTGCTGGATAATAATAACAATATCAATACTCATATAATGACTTCCTTAAGATTAGATCATACTTATTTCATATTTATTTTGTAAGTTTTCATCTATATTACCTACTCTCTTGGCATTACATTGTCTTAAAATAAAGTGTTCATTCTACTAGTCTGGAATCTAAGTAACTTTTAGATTATTTATTGATTTTTTAGACATATATTTTATTCATTCACTATGTGTTTTATATGCATAACAATATTGCTATACTTATTCCAGATAATCTTGAATGGTAATCGCGGTGTCTATATTGGAAATAAATAACATGAAGTAACATAAATTATAGCATATACCAAGTTTGATCCTGTTGTCGGCATTCCCGCAAAAGGGGCCACGTAATTGTTGCCTTCATCCTAAAGATGTATTAATGAATCGACTGAATTCGAAATTGGCACTTCAGTTCTTGTCGTTATCCACTTAACCACCGACACTTCCCTATATTACAAGTTGACCTAAACCTAACGATTACAACATAGTGCGTTTATATTGACTTCACAATCTACACCTGCACAACTGCTAAGATGACGCTGTTAAATTTAAGCTCAATAAGCAGTATCCAAGACTGCTGCCAAATTGATTCTTAAAATGTATTTTTTTCGCATACAATAACATGTATTATTTTCATAATATAAGATGTATTGTTTTAAGAAATAACTAAGACTCGATAACAAATTAGGCTACATTGTTTTTAAAATATAAAATCAGCAATAATAAATTGTATATATTTCTAAACTCGTTGTTTGGCCAATGTATGAGGGTATCTTTTATTGTACAAGTTCACCCAGGAATTATTACAGTTCCGAAGTTAATAATAGAAAGCTAGCTGAAGTAATTTCCTATTCTAAACAAATATATAATCAAAACACAAAACTGACACGATTAAGCTGAATGTTGCTTAATAATTAGTATTTGACGTAGAGCAGTGTTCATGCTTTAAGAACATCACTATATGTTACTAATAACGATATATTGTAGTATTTGAAAATGTCTTGCTCATCTAAGCCTTAATAGATTTAATAATACATTTCTGATAACATATGTGTCTCCAGTTCTATAATTAGAAGATTGTATATTATCATTAAAATTAATCGAATTGCATATTTAATCCGATGAACAGTGTTTACTTTAGTGGCATATAACGTTGAGTGAGTCTGAAGGACTCCACCCCCTAACTGTACAAAAGTAATTTCCAGCAAACAATTACACCGATAATTTACTTGGGGCATATTTGATTGGAGTGCATTTTCGAATTTCATCGCTATATTTTTATGATAAAAAATAGCATTTCTTAATTGTTTAAATACGATTTTTCTCACGTTACACTGCGATTTAATTAAAACACCTTATATTGTTCCGTGTTGCTGAACTGCAATGTCTTCCTCTTCGCGCATACAACATTTAGATCTCATTGTGTTTTTTTTTTAATATTTAAAGTCAAAATACCATATTGGGGCAAACAAGAAACGTTTAGTTTACATATATATTGTATTTGACTAATTATAATATATTTTCAAATAAGCTATGATGTTTTTTGTTATATAATAAACAGTATGACATTTCAATAATTTTAGATTTCTGGATCTTATTTTAGTTTACTATGTATAGTTATGTTTTCATTTTTGATACGAAATACGATATATTAAAATATACATTATTTTTGTGTGTTATATTAAAAATACGCTGCACGGTTAATAGGATTTTTACTCGTTTTACATGAGATATTTCTGGCTGCAAAACTGAATGTCCGATCTATTAATAAGTGTATTGATTTATTTGATTTTTAAGTGGGAAAACCCTGTTTCATCCATGTAAATAAATCAAAACGGTATAATCCTCAAACCCAGCAACGACGATAAAAGTGGTTTTATGATCTTGTAAAATCTTTACCAAGTTTCAGTATTCGTTCAAAGCAAATATAATTAATATATGAAAATCATATCGTGATATATTATTAATAGATACATATTACTACCTCTGGTGTACATTCGTATATTAGGCTAGTTAAATTTTAAGAATGAAGAAAGAACGGAACAGTTTCGTTTTAGCAATCAACTATTATTTATGATAAAACTACAAATATGAAATCCTTATACATGCTTGCAAAAAATCCAAATAGATACTGAATATATACAAGAAGAGTAATAAAGTATCTACAATAAAAATGAATGCCATCTAAGGTAATTCGAGAGTATACTTGCTTAGAAATTGTTTTATGTATTATAAGTAAAGTGACGTGAGATTTTTACTAATTTGATTGAAAAGTATAGACTCATAACATATAAGTATAGCAACGTGTGTTAACTGTTTACGATAGTGCGCGTTTTGTTTCGCTGTTTGAACAAAAACAATTGTTTCTCCAATCGATGATTTACGTTGATATTCTGTTTTATTAGTAGTTCCTATTTCTATTTCTAATATAATCACCATAGACGGTATATATAATTGTCTCTTATTTAGAAGTCCGCTACCTGTAACAATGTGGTCTTCGCTTTACAGCAACTTGCAATGATTTCTCCCGGTTTTCACATTGGATGTAACACTCGAACACGCACAAGGCACACGCTTTCGTTCATTTACTTGAAAATATATAAAGCGATAACAGTTTAATCCAACCCGAAGCCATTACATATGTTGTGGCATCGTAGGTTAGTTATAATAGAGACAAGCACAGTAGAATAATAAACAAAAGTGTATTAACGGAATAATGTTACATAAGTATATGCCATAAGCTTCCAAACGTCGGTGCTCTTGTCGCTGAGATGTTATTGTATATATGACGTCTGGCTAAGTTTATTGTTTTCCCGAAATAGGTAGTTCAATTTACCCCATAACAACATCCAAACAATAACCCGTTTACTTTCGTCGTTCTCGCTATATCCCTAATTGTTAAAGGACGGCACACTATTAGAAAAAAACACCAACTCTCTTTTCCTCTGTTTGTGATTCTTTTAAATATAATTATATTACTTTAAACGACATATATAGTAAAAGCCCGAGTAAGTGAGGCGATGGGATAGAGACATCTAAAGATTAAAATAGTGAAATATATGTAATCTACATCGTTAAAATGCAAAAATGTTGTGTATTTATTTGGTTTACGGTAAAACATTATTTCGGCATTACAGCAAATATTTGCTGTCTAAACTAGTTCCGAATTTCTTATTTGTAATTAACTGATGTTTTACAAGTTAAAATAAAACATAAGATTAAAACCACTAGGTTTATGTAAATTTCACTTAAACATTGAAATTGGCACAGATACCAAAATAAAGTTCTCAAAAGCTCCGTGCAAATGTAGGATATTGATAAATGAACGTTAAAATGATCAAGATTATTTAGACATTTAATCAAATGAATAAAATACACTCGTAAAATCCTAATCTATATTCAATATTCTTATCTGTGTGTGACTTAATTACTTTTTTCGGCGTCCACACTTATCGTTAAATCATGATATATATATATATATATATATATATATATATATATATATATATATAGTGTGTAGATTTCAATTTTGTGTAGAGAATCTGAATAACAGAGCTCAATGTAATTTAAACAGAGCAAAACAGAATTATAAAAAGAAAAACTATACACACATTAAGGTTGTACACATAATAACTTATTTCGACCCCTTTAATTAGGTCTCCTCAGATGAGGAGACCTAATTAAAGGGGTCGAAATAAGTTATTATGTGTACAACCTTAATGTGTGTATAGTTTTTCTTTTTATAATTCTATATATATATATATATATATATATATATATATATATATATATAATAGTTTTAAATAGAATATATATATATATATATATATTTGTATATATGTATATATATATTTATATATTCTATTTAAAACTATTATAATAAAATAAAAACACACATATGTATATATATATATATATATATATATATATATACAGACATAAACTAAACTTTGAAGGTTTCAACAAATAATAAGCTTTGAATACTAAATGTGTATGCTTATAATATATATATATATATATATATATATATATATATATATATATATATGTATATATATATATATATACATATATATATCTGTATATATCTATATATTCAAGACAGAGAATATGGAAATAACACATTTTATTGATGCAATATGTATTTAAACAGCAGAAGTTCACAGCAAGGTGTTTCATATTCTTCAACGTATGGGTTTTTAAAGACAAACTCATTTTGATCACAGGATAAAAACCGGTAATGCTAGTTGAAGTGTTTTTTTTTTAACTTCTGATGTTTAAATAAATAGTGTATGTATACAATTTGTTATACTCACTATTCATCTTTTGAATTGATTGCTCTATTTAATATAGTGATGCTTTTATTATCACGATAGATGATTATTAAACGATACATCGCTTATCCTTAATTTTTTATTAATATATACATATTTATATATATATATATACATATGTATTATCAAAAATACCATTCTATTTGACAACTAATTATTTAGCTCTACTATTTCCATTAAATATACTACTTGTTTAAAATATCTTTAATATTTACTTACTATGATATAATAAAAAAACGAATAGTTTGCTCAATATTATAATTTAGTTTTATGGACTTTAAATCTTTATATAAGTCAATATATGAAAGGAAAATAGACAATTATGTACTGACAGTGTTGAGCTATACTTAACTAAATAAACACGATGTTGGTGTATAGAAAATGTATTTAGTAAAACAGGCAGAAAAGCGTTCGCTGCATCAAAACATTCAAACACAATTTTTATTTTGTATATAGTAACATTTAATAATTCGGAAACATCTCAAGTACTTGATTCTCATATTCTTTAGAATATTCCAATGCTGAGGAAATTCACCATCAATGGACAGAGTAGTTTTAGTAATAAAGAGAAAAAAATAAATGCATTTAATATGGTGTTTCTGATATTCAAATTCTCGTGGAATTGTAATTGATGAGGATAAATGTGAAAATAATTTCACAATACAAACTGACGCATAACGAAATAAAATACCGAAAATGAATAAAACCATACTTGGTCATGAGTAATTTTAATTGTTTTTCAGAAGGTGATAATAGCTTAGGGAACGATATCCCGACGAACAAATGCTACCCTCCAAAGCGGGAGGTAATTCCTCGGACGATGATATAATCACAAAAGAACATATTATTTACTACCCCTCATCTCTTTAAAAAATAGTAGGCCATTCTGGGAAGATTGTTACATGAGGAATTACTATATACTAAACTCCCCCGCCAGAAATAAGGTAATGCATTGGAGGAATGTATAGGAGAGAATAAAACTATACTACACACCTCTCCAAATGAAGGGGTAACGGCTGATAGGATAGCTAGTATGAAATTGTAATGCCCTGGAGGATGGTATTATGATAACTGAACTCATACGACAAATAAGGCATACTGAAGTGAACGATGACGTAGTCGAAGTAGTAGTAGTAGTAGTAGTAGTAGTAGTAGTAGTAGTAATACCATCATCGACAATTCTATTGCTATAAGCAACTTCATTTTTGTGGATGTGAAATTTATTTAGTTAAAAAGGAAAAAATAAAATAACAAAATTACCAATAAAGTGTACAGTAATAGTATATTTCAAAATTGTTAATAAGATAAGTATAGCATTTAATAATACACGTTGCTGTCTTTGTGCGTTTGCATACACTCTGTGTACGCTATTTTTCAAATGTTATCATGTTTCATTGAGTTAAATAACCAGAGCTTTGTATTTAAATATAGTTAAAATAAGTAGTTAAACTGTTTTATTTCATTATTCAGATATACACATGGAAATTGAAATCGATTAGATTAATATTGTTCACTTTACCACAATGATCTCTAGAGAACTTGCAAACACTATGGTAGCTGAGATAGAAGCGAGTTATATATATATATATATATATATATATATATATATATATATATATATATATATATATATATATATATATACATATATATAGAGAGAGAGACGGAGAGAGAAAGTGAGAGAGAGACAGACATAGACAGAGACAGAGAGATAAATAAACTGTGAGTGAGAGAAAGATAAAACGAGTAAGAGCGAGAGAGCGACATAGATATAGTATGAAAATATATTCATGCAAATGAAGACATACAGAAGCGTGTATGTTAAATCCCCTCAAGGAATCATCGGGCTATGTGTATGGATTTTTAATATCGATTGTTTTTATATATCGACGTGTTATTTAGTCTAGCTCACAAACCAATTATAGTCGTAGTTATTTTCAACTGATGAGTAACTGTTTTCATTGGGCAAACCGTAAACTCTTCTCAAACATAGGCCGGACCAAACTGTCCTTGTTATATTATAACGGGCCCTATATTCTGTGAACGTGTAAACTTAGCTAGTATTAATTATGAACTGGGTGACAGAAATAGGATTCAGTGCAAAATAAGTACAAATTAAGTGCATATGTGATGCGGGACACACACACATGTCTCATAGTGAGTCATTTTTTGTAATCATAACATATTGGCCGAAAGGAAACGCTCGGATAAAAAAGGGCAGACACAAAAGCGATTTGAGTTCTGTCATGACATTCGTTGAAAGGTCAAAAGGCTCTAACGTCACAGATCCCTGGTGAGAAATAAGTTATCTAAACAGTTCACCATGGAAGCGCGTCATGGACAGACGCCCATAAACTGAGCTCTGCAATGCGTAGTCTGGGTGGTATCGCCAGATATGGCCTAAGATGTAGAAGAATATAGCCTATTGCATCCCGTCACATCCCAAGAGCAGTATGAAAGAAAGACAGATTTTGAATGATCTAACCGACGGATGGAAGCCTCTCTGACTGAAGTGTGAAATAAACCAATAGAAACCTTCTCACAAAGTCTCGTCTTCGAATGTTTTTGTCTCCGTGCATGAAAACAGAATTTGCTCACAAAACAGGTACACCACTGCGATCACGAGCCAGCGACGGAGATGAGTGTGCCAACAAACCCACGACCAGCGGAGGCAGAAATCTGTGAGGTAACTTTATTTCTGCATAACCTTTTTAGGGTCCTAATCTGTATAACGGAAAGAACTAAAGATCAAAAGTTATGCCTAACTAACAATGTTAATGAACTGTGTTTGATGAATAAGAATTTATGAAAACGAACTATGTTAACACTCCGTAATTGTATGTCTTTAAAGAACAGTTGTTTTAACGAGAATTAATGTGTAATAGGTTGACAGTTTAAAGGCTTCAAATCGTCCTAAGAAAATGTCGCTTGAAAGTGCCTTACGAAATGAATGAAAAACAGATTGAAACCGCGTCATAGTCTTCTCGTAAGCTTTCGATCGTTTTCGGTTTCGAGAAGATTCATTCACGAGCGTTATGTAACAAATGTCTTTTTGGGACTGTAACAAGCTGTTTAATTGATGTATGAGAACTGCCGCGGTCCAGGCAGGAGTAGTGACTATGTAATAAATCCCCTGTGGTGCCATACCCCCTGAGAGGCTATGTAACATCCTGACATGTGGTTCTTTTTTATTATTAAGGTTTTTCGCATCTCATTTTGTATGTGTTGCACGCGAACAGATGACGGTATTTTTGCACGTGCCGGATTAGAATGATTCCTGCCTATTCATTTTTGTTATTCGTTTCTACTTTTCATGGTTATTTTGTATGATTTATGTTTTTATTTATTTATTTTTCATGCATATATTTACCCCGAAGTATTTTTTAGATATCTACTGTTCGATGCTATTACGCTTCTACACTTTAGTAAGTTTGTAAAATCTTTTAAATTTTGAATATTAAGCATCTGATTAAAATATTATCTAAACGTGTCGTCTAAATACTTTCCTGTGCTAGACTATCGATCATTGGAAGCGTCTGTCTTCTTTCTGATTGCCTTAATCAGTGTGTTTTTGTTACTTAATTTGTTCTTATAGTGGTTACAGCTAGTTTTAAATCGTGGGACGTTATTTCTACTAGTTTTTTTGTTATTTTGGTGTTTTTAATAGAATATTAACTTGCTTAGCTTTTAATTTACAAGTTTGTCTTGTTAATCGGTGATTCTATTACTTCTGGTATTCATCCTACTAGTTAGATATATATGATTGCATCTATTTGATTGTAGTTAATCATGATGTTTTATCTTTCTAATTTTACGTTTTCTCATGGATTTGTACCTGAATACATTTTCATATGAGTTTTTATTGTGGATTTTATGTTTTACTTTTTTACAAGTTAGACAGTTTAAAACAAATAGGCAATATGTAACAAATGTAGGTTTCCACAGCGGAACCATGAGCACGGCGATAATTCATCTTTTTTATATGGCGTGTTTCTTTGTTTAGAAGTGTGGACATCGTTTTTTGCTTTTAATTGTTATAAGGGAGAGTTGAATTTCGATGCATGACGTACTTTTCTAATATGTGCAATGCACGACTCTTCTATTACCTTAAAACCTGCTTAATACCTATAAATCTCGTGCGGTCTCCAGCTAATATTTGTAGTGTTACATTCAGTTCATTTTCTAATGTATTTAGAACTGCCCGTCTGATCGCAGTGTTTATCCTGATACCCCTTTTTGTACGAAAAGTAAGCACTTAAAATTATCAGCAAAAAGTTCGGCTAATTTGAACTCGTCACAGTGTTAATTGACAATTGATACGACTCTTGCATGGTCTTTGTTGTCTTTTCGACACAGTTTAAACACTTCAAGCGTTTGTGAAAAAAAGAAGTATTCGGGCTGATTAATTAGTTTAAAAAATTAACAACGTCAGCAAAAGTCAATTCGCTCGTTTTCATGGGCAAAATTCAATCCACAGAACTTAGTATGTTTGGTGGTGGCTTATTTTCAAGTCAGAAGGAATACCTTTTTAGTGTCTTACATATTTTCACAATCTATTTTGTAGGGAAACTAGTATCTTCTAAAATACGAAGTAAATCTTTGATCATCGTCCGTAGAATAAGTGAAATTGTAAGTTGCACTCTAAACGCCATTCTGCGAGGAAGCATTCCCGTTTCCATTACTTTGACACCTACACAATATTGCTTACGTTAATACTTACATATTTTGGTTGGTTTCTCTTTTTTTGTTCTAGAAGCTTTTTGTCTGTATCTTTTTCTGTTCTAAAAGTTGTATTATTCTGGTCTAGAAGCGTTTCGTCGGCTCCGTCATTTTGTTTATGGTAGAGGCTTTATATATCTTTCTTCAGTTGTCTGTTGCTTAAAAATCTTCCAAGTCTAAACTACTTCCTATTAGTACATGGCTTTTTAGAAATTCTTTCTTCTAATATTATCTGCTAAACGAAATCTTAGTTGTAAAAAAGGGTAAAACAGCTTTGTCCTTCTCGACCAAATAAAGCATTTTTTAAATCTTTTTTTAGTATGCTTCAAACATAACTGTCGAATTTGGGGTTGGAAATTTAGTCAACGGAGAACATTTTTTAAATAAGGTTTTATTTTTTTCGTTCGGCAGCAAAATTTTAGTCTCTTGGAGAAAAAAGAGAAATCGTATATGCCCTTCTTCTTAAAAATTAATAACAGTGTCGGAATACCAATAACACATCTACTGACTTTTCTTCAATAGGAGAAAAATAAGTTGTCTTTTACGTTTTCCTTCCAAAAGTCGGTTTTTAAAACAAATGTGGATAAATCAACGCAAGTTATTGCGTTGATTTATCCACATTTGTTTTTAAAGGTTCTCCCCCCAAAAGTGTAACATACTTAGTACCTCGTTGTGGCGTCAATTTCAAGTTTCTCCAGAATCTTTTACTGTAACCACGTCATGGGTTGTTGTGGTGTAAGTTCGATATACCACGTCGCCAGATGTTGCGGAGTCCTTTTTCACGTTCAACAGGGAAAAAATAACGCTGTTCTGCATTCCCGTGTAAGTTCTACTACTTCATAGCCAGTTGTTGTGAGGTCCTATTACAAGTGTTTATGAGTTGCTGCTGGGTCCAGTGTAAGTTCGAATACCTTTTTGCCAGTTATTGCTCGCTCCTATGCAAGGTTATTTGCAGGTTGTTGTGTAAGTTTCAATATCTCGTCGCGAATTTATGTGGCCCTATGAAGGGATAAAATTAAAACACACACCTGGCGTTTATGTACAACACGTATATAGGAGAAAATACAATACAACAGAGAAACAAGAGTGTTGACACGTCAGTCCTGACTGCACTTATAGATTAAGGTTGACTCAACACTTTTGAACAGATGCAACCAGTGCAAATCTCGTTATTAGTTAGGTACTGTTATGATATATATATATATATATATATATATATATATATATATATATATATATATATATATAGTAAAATACCTTTAAACATATGGTTGTATACCTAATTAGCATATTTATTTCATAAACAGTTTTCTAATTAATTACTATGCTATAAAATACATTTGTGATCAACATTATTTTGTATAATAGATACGCTATAGGATTGTCGATAGTAAAACACAGACACGCTGGTAATCTGTGAACATAAACACTTTGATATTAGACAAAAGTCAAAATAACCATAAAATAATGTTTTTATGGTTAGGACTGTTTTATGAATTATGAACAGGATATAATCTACTAGGGTAATATATTTTTATGATGGTGGATAGTGTAGTATCAGTTTTCTTTTCATAAACCTCTTCGCAAGAATGACGTTCGTTTTTGTCAAGGGGTAGTATAATATTTCCAGGTATGGCATCCTCAATTAAGTAATGTGGTAATGTACTATTTATTCTATTGCCATGTGAATATCTTTCCAGAGACAACCTTCATCTTATTTTCTCTGTGGTTGATGTGTAGTATCTGTTCTTTAGAAATTATACTAGACTAACATACATAACGTTCTCATTTTATTGGTAGATCTTTTAAGCATTACAATTTGTTTTACTTTTTTGGGGGTATTATTTCATATTTTCGTGCCTCATTATTCGATGCTCTCAGCATCATCTTCTCCTTCGGAGGGATTTTTAGTACGATCCGTTCTGTTGCCATTATATCAGCGTCACATGCATTAACCTTTCCTTTTTGAAGGGCGAGTGGTGTTCGCTAATAATGATACCCTCCTTTTAGGCATTACTTCTTCATTAGAGGTCTAGTGTAGTATATAATCGTCCATTATGCCACCATCCTCATATACTCGTAAACATATACGCAAAGTTAAAAGGTTAATGGTCGTACAAAAAGTTCTAAAATCTCACCAATCGATAACGAAGTTTATGCCAGTAATCTATTGTTTTTGATGCCAGACATCTTACTTTCCAAGAATATAGTTATGTCCATGAACTTTCTCCCAGTGTGTTAATCATCATATAACATAAACTGTTTTATGTGCAAGTAGTATGCCATACAGTTTCCAGGAATGGTGATGTTTGATTACGAATTGAATAGTTTTAAAATTTCCGGAAAACAACCGAGTTCTTCGTCATTAGTTACGCAAGATGACACCAGTGTGCAACACTTTGCAGCTTAATACGATATTGAATGAGTGATGGTAATAAATCACATACCTAAGTTTACGAGTTCGGATTATTTAAAGTAGCGCTTGTGTATATGCTCTCTTTCGTGTGTTCTGCGATTGTTTTATCATGATCGACTGCCTAGAAAAGGGGACACCCATTAAGGGTATTACTATACATCAGGATTAAGATGCCTGATGGAATCAATAAAATGAGATGCATAGCAAAGAAAAACAGCAGGTGGTTCCTTCATGGATCATTGTACGCTTGCTGAAAGTTGAAGTAGCTAAAGCCGCCAATTCTGACTTTGAAATATCATGCCTTCTATCACGCAACCCTTTGCTCTTTCATGATACATGTGAAAGTGTAGAATTGTGTCCGATTTCAATGTAATGCAAAAGGGATGTTCATACATTTGTCAATTTTATAGGAAAAATACGTCCGTGTACAACTAGCATTATGGATATTGACGCAATGAATAAACGGATGAGTAAAAATAATCTGTACACTAACATTTTTGGAAAACTTCGGAAATCGCTAAACCATACAAAAAGATCAATTGATTACATACAATCAATAATTTATTATAGGTATTGAGAAACATCATTAGCTAATAAATTCATGTTTAATTTGTTGTTTACAAATACACCAGAGTATAATAATAAAACCCTATTATTGTAATTTCGGAGATGAATATTATCAAAGGCAATAATTTTACATTTCTTTCTGAACAAATAAGCTTCAGTCTACAGCAATAGTAAAGCAATGTATGTATATAAAAAGGTTGAATGCCAAAAAAGATGGACCCAAATATTATACATAGAATATTTTAAAACAAAAATAAAGAACATATCTTTTCCAGAGTAAAACTAACACAATAACACATCATGTAAAACCACAAGTCAGTAATGTGGTAGAGTGTAAAAATGTAACAGTTTTGTGGTGATGACATAGCAAGTTTGAAAACCCCATATAACTTGGATCTCCGTGTTTGGTGACTTTCATTTACATTGAAACACACCCGTTTGAACTTTTAAAACCTTTTAAAAAGAACTTTAAAAAAAAAACTTTTTTCAAATTTTAAATATTTACTGTTCTTATATGTCAACTTATGAATAACTACTTCCTCTGATGATAAGAGTTTAATCTTTGAAAATCCTGGCTTAAGGAATAAAATTGAAAGAGAAGAAGAAGAAATATTTTTATTTACTAAATGCTCCTGGTTCTGAACAACTGAAGATACTGATCTGTTTCCATTTGCAGGGCTAATTATTTTTCATTGACTCACCTTATATATATATATATATATATATATATATATATATATATATATATATATATATATGTCTTTGTGCGTGTATGTGGGGGTAGCTGTATATATATATATATATATATATACATATATATATATATATATATATATATATATATATGTGTGTTCCTGTTAATCACTTTCACTGCTCGTGTAAAAATCAGCCGCCGACTCGCTATTTACAAAGTTAAATTCCTCTTTAATTATTAGCTAATTATCTATGGGGTTAACGCTCTTGACTGCGAATGAGTGGCGATTTGTGATCGGAGTTCGAGCCCGCCCACCGTTGAGAATTAACTTCCTGCACTAAAGATTGCGTTAGCATGATACATCAATGTCTGTAGGTAATACATAATTAATATCTATTTATAAATATTATTAAAAGCCCCCTTTGTTAAAAGGCTGGCCACTCTGATGAGTTTAAATACAAGCAGTACAAATAGCTTCATGCAAGATCCAAACTCAGTTTGTTAGTCACTTTCACTGCTCGTGTAAAAATTAGCCGTCGATTCGCTATTTACAAAGTTAAATTCCTCTTTAATTATTAGCTAATTCACTATTGTCGAGGGGTTAACGCTCTTGACTGCGAATCAGTGGCGATAAGTGATCGGAGTTCGAGCCCGCCGACCGTTGAGAATTAACTTCCTGCACTGAATATTGCGTTACCATCAAACACTGATGTATGTAGGTAATAAATAATTAATATTTTTATATATATATATATATATATATATATACATGAAAGGAAGGATCAAGGTAATCCGACGTAATGGGAAATGACAAAGGAAAAACCAAAAATGGGGGTTTATTGTGTATTTATCAACGTTTCGTCTTTATTTGTAAGACTTCCTCAGGATGATAATTTTAAGAAAAATGTCTTACAAGCACATGAAAATATTGGGTTGACATGATGGGTTTATGAGAGAAGTAGTAGCTACTACTGGGAGCACAGGACCGAGGGACGGGGTTAAGGAAGTCGGTGGCATGGAATGAAAATAATGTGGATGGCTGTGAGTTAAAACGTGGAGGGTGAGGGTGAATGAAATTAATGTGGACGGCTGTGAATGAAAAACTGTGTTTTTGGTGGGTAGGTTTTAGAAAAGATTTGAAAAAATGAAGGTGATTGGAAGTGGAAGCAGTGCGTGGGTAAGAGTGTTAAAGAAGTAGTCGAAAGGGTGAATTGGGTGAGAGGGGAGATTTTGTTGTGGTTAGGTGTGATATTTGTGGAGAGTAAGAATGTTTGACCAGCTGGCTATGTCAGGAATGTGTGGATATAAGTAAGTTAGAAGGAACATGTTGAAATGTTCTGAGAATGTGACCGTGCGTGGAGGAAAGAACAAAAGAAAAAGAATCAGAAAGAGAGAAGTGATATCAGTTTAGATCATTTTGGTAATTTTGTGCATGGAGTGATGATGGTTTGAGATTAAATTGAGTGCAAAAAGGAGTTTAAATATCTAAATATGTGTAAGGGTATCTGGATTGTGTTCACATGCGGGGACTTGTGTGTAAGTACAACTGAGAGCGAAGAGAAACAGAGGTTAGCCATGATCTAGGTTCAGTTTTGTTCGGACAGGATAATTTTGCTTTTTAAGGGGGAGATATTATATAGGCCATTTCCTTGTCTAATGGTGTTTGGAGCTGTGATTAGTGCCGTTTCTAGTAGTCTTCGCCGAGCTTTATGTGAATGATTTTGGCCTGTTCAAATTTAAAGGCATGATCGTGCTCTAATTCATGGGAGAAAAGTGCACTGAGAGAGTTATAGTTTTTTATGTCTCTTTTGTGTTCGTCCAATCTTTTTTTTTCAAATTTACGTGGAAGAAACACAACATACCTACAGCATAACATACAAAAATCATATAAAAAAAGCTTAGAAATGCAGTATTATTTAAAAACTACATTATGTCAATAATAGAGACACAACCTTCTATTGAGCAACAATATATTACTACATCTGTAAGTTCAAAGATGGTAATAGTCAACCTCAGGTTCTTCCAAAACATTGATTAAAGAAAACAGAGGTATATACTTGTGTAATGGTATTTTCTTAAATTATTCGTTACGTATTATATACATCTTAATCTTATTGTTAAAGAAAATCAATCGTGCCTTCCGGTATTTTACAATCATCATCATACGTGAGTGTTATAATGTTGATTGTTTAACTTGTAAGCACTTTGCCACTACTTTTTATATTGATATCCCTAAAATTTCCATGTTCACCTATTGTTCAAAAAGTAATAGGGGTAAACGAACGCACACATCATAATAAATCTAGTTAAATTTAGCAGCGTGGCGGTTTTTACAGATGAGGTTCACATGGCTATTTATTCTAATAAAATGCAAATGTATAACAGGTAAGTCTTTAAGGTAAATCTGTTATCAATTCCATTGTAACAATGTTTGCTAAAATGAAATATTTTGTCACTGTAATTAATTAAAACGATTTTATAAGACCTCCACTAAAGTATTCCACCAGACACATCGTAATATCATGACATTCTTTTCAAAACAGTGATATTTGTTAACCTTTACGTTGTTTAGTTTTTATGAGAATCGCTTCCAATACATGCAGCCATCTTGTTATTGTAATTTTCATTAGCAATGTTTACCGTTCCCATATGTGTGCTACTACATCAGCTTCATCAATGTGCTTGGGTAACTATGAATCTAAATAGTACCTATGTGATTAAATATAATATTTGATTTAAACAGTAAGGTAAAATAAACTCTCATATATTTGTGTGCGTTCAATCTAAAACGGAACATCTTTGAATTAACTTTTAAAAAATATAAATACGTCACTGTTTCCGCAATTCCTTACCTATCTTGGCCACATGATTAAATAAGTTCCGGCTTATTTATGGTTCTGTTAGTATTGCGCGAGCCTTTATTAACTATCGGTGGATTGAGCTGGTATTTTTACAAGGGGGATCAATGTATCTATAGGGGGTAAAATAGCACAGACTCAACATTGAAATGATAAACTACTGTGATGTGTCTATATACACACGGTGTTTATAGGAGACATGAACACTGTATTGCGACAGAAAAACATTCTATAATTCTGTGGTAGAGTAATTACATATTGATAAATATGCATATTGATGAAGAATATTGCATTTTATATTTGTAGTTCCGTCTATTACCCGGTGTATCCGATCGCTTCCGAGGTAAGTCGCATAACAACACCGTTGACCACCCGTGTTTTCTCTTTGAGACTCGACATTCTAACCTACGTAAGCATGAAACATGACCTCATGCTACGAGTAAAACCTTTCTAAAATTAAAGTACACTGCTTACTATAACTTAAGACATGTTATAAGTATCATGTTATTATTATTTTCTATTAAACACGATACATTTTCCAGATGATGTGAAATAGTTTTGTAGAATAAACGCATACAATTTTATTAAATGATTACAACATTAAATACAGGAGCATGTTATGAAATAAACCAATGAAATATTTACATGATAAATTTAAATAAATTTTGCTCTGAAAAGTACACATTCGATTAATTTATCTTCCAAAATAAATGGTTTTTTTTTCAACCAAATATTCCAAAGTTGTTTCTCTCTATTATTTGTGAACAGATCAATAATCATATAATATTCTATCTGACCTAGTCCCGATTTGATCAGAAATTTGTTTGGTTGACCTACACAATTCTTAAAAATATGTAATATGTTTTATTACTTTGCTTATCGAATGCTTATTTATGTGTGTAATGTTTTATGCAGGATATGAATTATTTTGTCGTAACGAAAGCGACACTATCATTAAAACAATAATTCAACGAGGATTTCACAGAATCTAACTACCGGTGAATATCGAAAATGTATCTCATTAATTTTACTTTATTTAATGAGGAGAGTAGGAATAAGTATGTCTTACAGAGTAAAACGTTACCCCTATTTCTTTTTTAAGACACATCAACAATTAAATATTGATTTAGGTAAAATATGAAAATAAATCAAATCGATTAAAAATACAATTTTGTTGGTATTTAAGAATATTGACTTTCATTTGGCATTAATATCTGACAAAACAATTGTTATGTTTCTTTTGTAAAAAGAGCAGTAACATGGAGCAAATCGTCATTACTTTATATGTATCTATCTATCTATCTATCCATCTCTCTCTCTCTCTCTCTCTCTCTCTCTCTCTCTCTATATATATATATATATATATATATATATATATATATATATATATATCACCGGATGAAGTGAAAGAATAAAATAAGGTGCGAATCCAGTTATATTAGAATTCAATGTTGAACATTGAATTATAATAATATTTGATTTTCACCTTACTTTATTCTTTCACTTGATCCGGTGCTATTAATGATCTATCCAGTATATTGAGCTTCAGTTTTATCCGGATTTTTACTAATAAGAGCTATTAGTTGGCTCTCATATCTTGTGTTGTATTACCTTATATATATATATATATATATATATATATATATATATATATATATATATATATATATATATATATACACATAAGGTTATACAACAAAATATATAAGAGGCAACTAATATATTTAATTAGTGAACATCCGGCTGAAATTGAAGCTTAATATACTAATAGCATTACATAAAATGAAAGAATAAAATAAGGTGTAAATCCAATTTTATTACAATTCAAAGTTCAAGCAAAGTAATTGGAAGTACTTAACCCATGGGTTAAGGACTTTCAATTACTTTGCTTGAACTTTGAATTGTAATAACATTTGATTCGCAACTTATTTTATTCTTTCATTTCATCTAATGCTATATATATATATATATATATATATATATATACACAAATGGCTTTCAGAAAAGTTTATTTGAGTATAAGCACGCGAGAGAAAAGCGCCACATATATTTCATATTCGCACAGATGCACCTGCCGTTTTGTCGCGTAAAATATTATTTTTATATCAGATATATGACATCTTTTATATGTTACATATTTTATAGGTGCTTTTAAACAGACCAGGTACATTGAACTGTTTCAATAGTTGCGAGCATTTCACCATGCACTTTTAATTTTCAGAAGTTATAAGTAAAACAATAAAGCCGGGGAGACTGATGTTGACGTGTCTTATCATTACACATGGACGGGTATAATCTTCACCGTTTATTATAACAAATGTTGTGATAGACTTAACTGCGGCAAAGTAACAGATGAATACACGTTCACATCATCCTCTTATGTAGACACACGTGCATATATAAATAACATACACACAAGACAAGATATCGTTAACAGAATATGGATAAAACTGCACTAAGATAGATCTATTCAATATTCTAAGTCTTGCCAACTGACCAACTGAGAAACGCTCGACCATATTTAAACTATGCTTTCGTGCGATTCGAATTTTTAGCGATATCACATGCTTTCTGGAACACACATGATTGAGTGTATTATTTGATAGATAAACGTAAACGAGCTAAAATACGACGTGACTGTCACATTTTGCTTTTAGCGTTGGGTGATCTAATTGTAACTTAAGCTAGGATCGCAAATACACAAACAGAGGGGTACATGACGGAGCAACACACATACTGATCGGAAAAAGGCATATTATACAGGTATTTATTTTTCTATATATATATAAAATTCCTTTCGAGAATTATAGTACATGTTTACATTTGGTTTTATTTTCAATGTGCAGAATGACACTATGATAACTTAATAGTCATGAACCAACATGCCACCACTTTTAATCGGCTTGAGTCTGACTGTTGTTTATTTCGAGGGATTGCAAAATAAAGAGAGCCTACATATAGTTTATGAGTATGATGCTAATAACTTTTAACCGAATCATTTTCAAACAAGAAGATACTGCATGAAGTTTACCATGATTCATATTACAAGTGGTGCTAATGATGATCCCAAATTAATTTTAAGACAAGGACATACCACATACAGTTAACCGAGTTAAATATTGAAAGTGATGCTTATGAAGTGACATGATCGCTCCCATCGCGATTATAATTAAGACGTAATATAATGTGTGATGTTTGATGATGAACTTTGTTATAGAGTTAATAATGTAAAAACAAAAATTATAAATGAGGAACTCAGATATTTATAAGGAGACTAATGTATTGTCGATTTAATGCTGAGTAATATTATCATACTCTTAAAAACGACTAATGGAATGACCACAAAATGTAAATAATGTAAACCCTAAAATCTCTCTCTCTCTCCCTCTCTCTCTCTCTCTCTCTCTCTCTCTCTCTCTATATATATATATATATATATATATATATATATATATATATATATATATATATATATATATAAATATATATGTGTATATATATATATATATATATATATATATAAGAGGGACTCAGCTATTTTAATGAGACTAATGTATTGTCGATTTAATGCTGAGTAATATTATTATACTCTTAAAAACGACTAATGGAATGACCACAAAATGTAATTACGTATGAGGGCGATTTATGATCTGTATTGTTTACACTAGATTTGAATTCGGTCTCATTGTAGCATGAGAGGAACCAACACTGCGGTAATGTAAACCTCAGATTAAAAATTCTTGGAAGGAGACCTCGTTCACCTGGGGAAGAGGAACGTTTTTTAATTGTTATTACCGTACGTGCACTCAATGAACACTGCGTGCGCAACATTAAAGCGGGACCAACTATGGGCTTTCTTAGGTATCACCGCCTACCAAGGTTCAATGTCACCCGAACATTATAATGCACAGCAATAAAGAAGAGTAGAAACAATAATTATATTTCAAGGCTCGACAAGAATGCATAAACGGGACTTAAAAACGACCAATCCAGTACTCAGCTGGAAAGCTTCCCCAACGAATGAAAGACACTTTGGTACTGAACCAGATTACGACGAAAACTACAATCAACATGGCGTCGGTAATTCCCGGAGGGTTACATAGACAGCCGGACATTCCCGAATCAAAAGACAGTTGCATGCGTTCGAAAATCCAGAACAAGCCTTGATGAGCAACTGGAAAAGATTGGTATAATGTTCTATTTTAAACTGCTAGGGCACTTAACAAAACCATTAGGCATTGTGAACAGAGAATGCGGACGCTTTAAAATATTTTCCATCAGGGGTGCTCAATTCAAATGTGTAATTTCTGTGCGTGGTTTGAGATCGGTGGGGGAGGCTGACATTCGCACATGGATTTTGCCAAAAATAGAGAAAAATCCAGAAATTACATTGCAACAAGTCAGCGTGAAATGCAAGTCTCGGGAATCCAAATGATGATTTAACTATGGTACAACAAGCAACAGCAGCCACAGTAAACACAGTCCAAAAACAACGTCGGAAAACCTCAACGACTTGAACAAGTGACACACCCCCAACTGATTGCTGGAACTCTGCCAGCTGACATTTTGTACGAAACTGCATATTACAAACACACCGTTGTCGCAGCTGAATTCGATGTTCTTGTAGCTGAATGTTGAAAATATATAGATGAATGGATAGCCAAACTTGTGAGAAAAAAGTTCAAACAACCCTCGATATGAAACCACCTCTCACCGCCCTGAGATGTACACGATATGATTTTTTTAAATGAGTAATTTGCAAAGTAGCCCATCTTCTATTAATGTCAGCCAAATGGCTGCCAAAATGAAAAAGACTCCCCAAAGTATTAAGTTGAGTGTGTTGTTATTTAAACTATCTTAAATGTATTTGGCCTTTTTACTAATTTCTAATGATGCTACCAAATTTACTTGTATTTTCTCGTTTTTTAAATTTCATTTTGGGTTTCAATTTTTATCCTTTTTCTCCGTATCCTTCATCGTATAAATAATTAACTAGTTTTCTCAGTCGCTAGCCTACTGGCTGTCTATTACTTTTCTGTACAAACTTGTGGCAAGGAAACACATCTTGAAATTCCTGTTCTCTCTGTTATGTGTACAGTGAACTCATTCTATCTACCTATGTACATATACATATATATATATATATATATATATATATATATATATATATATATATATATATATATGTGTGTGTGTGTGTGTATGTATGTACATATGTGGATGATTTTTGTAACCAGCGGGGCTCGGAAATACCGGACCACTACACGGGCGCAGGCTATCCTCTCTCGGAGTGTTGGACCCGTAAAACTTTCCATGTCATCCCCCTACGAGACGGAACACTCTGATGATAAAACCTTGCGACTAACTACGTACGTCTTGGCAGCAAACCGTTGGGGAGGGAGGCGTCCGTAGTCTTGATCCACATCCTTTCTAAAGCTGGAATCATGAACAAAGTATCCGGTTTGCAAACCTATAATTGCTTAAGGAATAGATGGGCTCTGCCTATCGCCCGGCATTCGCACTCCTTCTCTGTCTATTAGACAGGCGTAGAATTACAAGCACTGGAACGCATCTAAATACACCTAGAGGGTGGCCTTGTTTCCAGACTAAGGCAATACACGCCGTCTCTCTTTCTCTCTATCTAGGCAATATGGGGAAAGTTTTTTGTCACTAAGTCCTACATTATTATTCTGGGTCGCTCTTGTTCTGATAGGTTGAAGGTACAAGTTAAACAGCTTGTATGGCTGCTGTTTCCGACTGGTAGTAAGGAGCACGACCTCTTAGGTAGCGCTACGAACGGCTGCTCCGTCAACAGTTGCATATTATCGTGAGTAACTGTATGTGCCATGCCGCGCATGGAAATGGACCTTACAGTTATCTCCAGAGTGCTTTACTGAGGTCACAATCCCCATGAGCATAATCACGACTAATAGACTGGTTGTATGAGCTTATTGGCACGAAACAACGACCCACTTTTTCCTCCTCACTCTAACTGAAAACAAACATGAATTTACAAAATAAAAAAAACAAACCCAAACTAAATACCCAACAACAAACATCTTCGCCTCTGCAATTGAGGCTCGTATTCACATATATCCTGGGACTTAGGACCACCATTAACGACGTAGACACTTTTCTCTTGACCAACTCCTCGGATATCCTAGCTCTAAGTGAAACACACTTTCAATCCTCAATTCCCACTCGCCACTTTTACATATCTGATTACCTTTCACTCTACCGTAAGAAGTAAGGGCTCTGACAAACATATGCATGGGATAGGAGTTAATGTTCGGAACAATATCCTCTTAACTAGAAAACATAGGTTAGAATCAGATGACCAAGCCTGCATGTGCTTTAGATTGATCTGACATCACAGCGTTAGTTACTTATATTTTTATACCGTTCTCCTTCGACAAGACTGCACCTGCTTGATTCTGTCTAAAGCTTAGATAGAACGCTCGTACTTGACTCGAATGCCCAAATACATGTATTTAAGGATTGTAATGCACATCAACGTGACTGGTTGGAATTTTCCAGCGTTACTCATGCAGCTAGGAACTCAACGTTTAATTTCTCCTCAGTGTACGACCTCTTACAGACTGTCACTTTTCCGATCCGCTTTTCTGATCGTGCGGACCAGCAAGCCTCACTTCTCGACTTCTAATGTACCTCACCACCCGATGCGTGAGTGGTGAATGCCCATAGTTCGCTCCTTATCTCTGATCACGTTGTGGTAATGACACTTATTATTTTAAAAACTCGTCCTAAAAATAGAGAGCCGTTGCTCAAAACGACGAGAAAATATCAGCTGGCTGATTTTAAATCCCTCAGGGATCACATCAGCGACGTACAGTGGGGTAGAACCTTCTAACTCCCTGCTGATGTGTGTGCAAATGAGCTAACCGAATGGGTCAAAGCAGACATTGATGCTTATCTCCCCACGTGAACATTCTTTAGACAACCCAACTCTCCTCAATGAACCACCTCATAATGGGTAGCTGTTATTGACGAGGGGCAGAAGGTATTCCGAATATTCGGCCGCCATGAGTGAACTGCGAACACACACACACATTTGTAGAAGCAATAAATGAATGCAGAGTAGTGATAATTGAAGCAAAGAGAAGGTATACAGAGATAAAAAAAACAACGCATTCAGTCACAGACACTAGGTACTCGTGATTTCTTGAAAATCTACAATAGTGTGATAAACAATGGGCAATCACCAGTTCCCATGTTATCAAATTACAACGATCGTGTTTTCAAGGCAACTTATAAGACTGAACTACTAGCCAAGCGTTTTGTCTTAAATTCATATTTCGACTCGGTAAACAACCCCCTTCCCAAATGTCCATTGCTGACTGAAGCCACACTTTAGAACCTGGGCATCACCCCATCTGAGGGCAGAGAAATCATAAAAACCATTGACACCTCCAAAGCTTGTGGGCCCGATCTTATACCAGTAATACTAATACATACATTGTCTACCGAGCTGGTCTCTGTCCTCTCTAAACTATACAATAAATGCCTTGCTGAATCTTATTTCCCGGATAGTTGGGAAATTGCCTCTGTGGTACCAGTATTCAAGACTTCTGGATATAAAACAGATCCTCTAAACTGCTGTCTAACCAGTCTACTCTCGAGTGTTGCTTAACTTTTTGAATCATTAATCAATCTTGCTGTAGTCCGACACCTAGCTAATGCTAAAATTCTGTCTGATCATCAATACGGATTTAGACAGGCACAATATACCGTAGCTATCATAACGGTCATCGCTTACCTAACGTATTATACACTGGACACAGGTGAAGCTAAGACGGTAGCAGCTGATATATTCAAGGCCTTTAAAAGGGCTGGCATGAAAGGCTTTTCATAAAACTGTACTCATTTGGTATTACTGGACAAATATTTAATATAATTAAATCCTTTCCAACTAAAATAAAGGCACATGTTGTCCTCGATGACCGTTCATCTAAGCAACATGATATCAATGCTGGTGTACGCCAAGGATCCATCTTAGGACTGCTATTGTTCCTGATTTTCATAAATGACCTCCCTGATGTCATCCAGACTGAGATAGGAATATTTACTTACGACATCAAGCTCTACTCACGTCATGTGGGAAAAACTGACACGCACATATCTGAGGCAATGGCTGAATCCTTAGAAAATGACCTCCAGCCTGTAGTCGATTGGGATAAAAATAGATGGTAACTTTAAATGCCGCAACGACAAAACTTCCTCTCTTCAATAACTACAATAACCCTTTTCAACCACCGATTGTCATGGAAGATAACCCCCTAACTTTGAGTTCATCATTCAAACTCCTCAGCCTAAGTTTCGCAGATAGCATAAATTGGAACAAATACATTGAAGAAAGTGGGCTCCCTTTACCGTGCTAGTAAACGTCTCACACCATGCATTGTCCTATATCTCCACAAAGTCACCATCCGCCCAGGAATAGAGTATTGTTGCTACATATGGGCTGGTGCATCATCCACTAGTCTCTCCCTCTTATACAAGGTCCAAAAAGAGTCGCCAACTTAATAGGTACCTCAATATCCACCAAGCTCTAGCCCCTATCCCACCGCCGCAATGTTGCTTCCTTGTTCTTGTTTTACAAGTACTTCAATGGACTGTTCTCTCATGAACTTGCTGCTCTGATACCCTCAATGGCCTTTATTATATGGTCGTTGTGGATGCCTTTTCCAAATGGCCAGAAGTGTTTTCAATGCAACAGACTGCCACTCAGTCTACGGTAACAGTACTCAGACGGCTATTAAGTCAACACTTTAGTCTCAGACAACGAATCACCATTCACGTCTGAGTCATTTCAACAATTCTGTGAATCGTGTTGCAACCACACGTTCGGTCGCCACCCTTTCATCCTCACTCTAATGGGCAGACTGAAAGGTTTGTAGACACATTCAAACAGGCGCTACTCAAAGAAAGAGGAAGGGAACAACAGAGGAAATACTACATGATTTCCTCCTTTCATATCGAATAACACTAAATAGTCTGCCACGAGCAGAGGCACTCATGGGACGAAAGCTCCGTATTACACTGAACGCAGTATGTCCCCTGCGACAAAGGCAACAACCAAGCACTAACAAAATAAAAGCATGTTCAGTCGGCACACTAGTGTGTGCTCAGAATTACAGACCCGGCACGCCAAACTGGGAACCTGATATCATCCGCAAAATAAATGGACAATTGTTGTATGATGTTCAAGTCGGGAGTCAATCTTAGGCACGGTACAAAAACCAGTTACGTCACAGATACACTAGAGACAAATTAGTTAACAACAAAACAACCATTCTGTTCGATCTGTTAATAGACACATTCGAACTGTCATCCCCATCATCTCTCATGCAGACAAATTCAAATGAGTATTAGTAAAGACATCAGAAGAGTTGGCCAAACGCAGTTGCACTCGGCTAAAACACCTTCAAATTAACCCCAAGTGCATTCGGTATAGTTAATGACTAATACGAGGATATGTTACAGCAACCTAACAAAACAAAATTGTTATTTCACCTTTGATCAAAAGAAAACGTTATCGCCCTTGGATATAAGAAGACGTATGTCATTACACTTTAAAAGTAAACAAAACGGATCTCACAATCAAACAATCATCTCGTGTTCAGCGGGTGTGTACATTCTATTGTATGGTAGTAAGAGAACTAGCACTTTCATTTGAAAAGTTGTTATGTTATAAAAAGTCTAGTTTTATCCGATTTAGATTAATACTAGGGGTGGGACGTAATGGGTGAAAATTTCAGATTCATGCGAGTAGTATTTGTGTATTCATTTATACATAAATAACACTAAACAATCAAATATTTTGAAAATTCTGCAAAATTCAGAAAGTGCATGCCACTAGTTTTTGGCTATTTTACATTCATGAAAACCTTTTCATAGCCTGAAAATGGTCTTAAATTAAAGTACTATATAAGATTTAACCATCTATACCCATTCATAGCTTTTGAGATGTTTTAGGACCTGCAATATCGCATTAAACTACTTTTTGACCTAGAAATGATGGATTTTGAGTCCCGTGGAGCCCTAACGGCTATTTTTGGCCTGCACCTTCTGAATTTTGCAAAATTTTCAAAATGCTTGATTGTTTAGTGTTATTTATGTATAAATGAACACAAAAAATACTACTTGCATGAGTCTGAAATGTTCACCCATTACGTCCCACCCTTATTAATACATTCGATTTACGAAAGTGTTTTTCTAAAATAGAAACTACATTTCTATTGCAATGAATTAGAACACATACGAGTATGGGTTCCGCTTATTTTCGGGCTAATTCGTACTTATATTGATACTAATATTTAGACAAGTCTTCATTAATTCGTAGTAACGATATAAATCGATGTGTATGTATGTGTTGTTTCCAAAGTGATTGGAAATTAAAAAATGTATATGATTCTATTTACCCCTCATAACTTGCATTGAAGTGCAAACTTAATAGGAGTCGTTTAACCTTTCTTGATCTGAAGATTGTATTTGAGGAAGGGATATCGACACATTATTTGAGAAACTTTCTAATATGATATACTACGAATTCCACAAGGGAGTTGTTAAATTCCGTCTGATATATTTTATGGCGTAATATTACTTAGGGTTTCGAATCGTGAGCACTACATGTATTTAACAAGATTTTTCAACTAAGGTGACTGATCTTGTGATAAGTAAAATAGTTCGAAATCGAAAAATCTATACAATAGAAAGACGTATAGATAACGCTATAACTCGATACAGAAGTGTTTACATGCTATCATTTTTAGTTAAGGGAAATAATATTTCTAATAAATAACCATATAAATGCTAATGTATCGGTTTGTTTTCGAGGAGTGTTGATGAAAGATAGATAATGCTGTGTGTAATTTGTTTAAATTTATATTATGAATTTGGAATAGTCTGAATTGTAGAGAATATGTAAGTTTTTAATTAATTAATGTCTGACTTTTAATATACATACTTTGTCCTCTTTGATTCCGTTATCATATTGGGTTTTATAGATTATTTTTGCATGCTCGTTAGTTTCCTATTGTTTATTCCTCGTTCTTGAATATTGCTTTTACTTTTTCATGTTCGTCCTCTGGTAACTCGTATTATTATTGTCCAACGTTTTGCTCTATAAAATTCTAACTGGATGTGTTTTTTCCATATTTGCTTAACGGGAAGTAGTATTTGATCAGTACTTCGGGAAATACATAGATTTAATAATTGTTTTTTTTTAAAGCTCGTAAACAATTACCTGTCGCGCCTCTTTTGAGTATTTGAATATGTGTATAAATTGTAAATTACATCATTTCAGATGTGCATTTAATTCGTATCTACAGTCATATTACATCAATTAAGCAATATCCTATCAATTCCAACTAACATGATGATGCCTCAAGCTGAGACCTTACATTGTATACATTTGTAGAATTAAAACCATCTAATAGATTCAGATCAAAACTGAAAACTAATACTACGGTTTAGTGTCATTATATATCCATTTTCGTATACGAGTTGAAGTATTTTCATTGTATCTATATATATATATATATATATATATATATATATATATATATATATATATATATATATATATATATATATGCGTGTGTTAACATACATACCTAAATCAATAACTACGAAAATATTGTTCATTTACCACACCTATATCATCATCGAAACAGGTTACACTAATTTAAATCACGTATACCCTATATTACGTTTAAACAATCTATTTAAAGTTGCAATCAATTCCTAACAACTATTCTGTTTGCCTAATTTGTATGATTATATTTTAAACACTCCATAATAAATAATTGTTTGGTGTTATGCGATTTCATTTGAGTATCCTATTTGCTTATATATATATATATATATATATATATATATATATATACGGAATAGTTGTGTTGATATTAACAGTAATTATTTAAAGTTATGATACTAGAAAATGGAAAACATCGAAACCAGTTTTATTACTTTCACAATAACATGCGCCAGCCATAAGGATGAATAAAGTATTTTGTCAAATCAACAAGAAAATCACTTTTTTAAACTTAAAAAATTATTTTTATATTACTCATGTTTACAGCGTAGTATTTAATTGAAAACATACTTTTATAACTACACTCTTTAACAGTATGTTTGTATTTAATTTAAGTATTTAATTTCGTAGTTTTTACATTCATTTAATAACTAAATTTAATTAAATTTGTAAATAAATATTTGTAAAGTTAAACAATCTAGTTATTGTTTAATGTTTACTAAAACCGTTGTTTCGCTATTCTGTCAGAATTACGAAAAATATAAGATTCATATTTTAGTATAATTGTCGATTTACATCCTCCGCTTAATCACCCAACACATACAACAATAATTCTATATTTTGGGTGAATTACGTGTTAACACACACATAAACTTGGCGAGAAAAATAGAACAGAAAAGAAACGACCTTTTTGTAATTTAGTGTGGGCAATCAGTTTCATATATACACTTAATGTAAAATAATTTCTTTATCTTCAAACCCTTCTAGATAAACCTGGGTACACTCTAACTAATGTAACAGGTGTGTGTCCAGGTAAATTTCGCAAAAGACGTAAGAATAACAGACCAAGTGATTTGCGACCATTACTTACTCAGGTGGGATCGACCAAATATGATTCTATTTCAGTATTGAGTGTGATCAGGTAAGGATAATTATACGTAACATTGAAACGCGATATACCAAAAGAGATATTATTTAAAGCACTTTAGAATACATCCTCAAATACCGACTAATTAAAATGTATGCGTTACCGACATGATATTGCTAGCTTAAGCATACTATAATATAGTATAGCATGCCAAATTAAGTTTGGGAGACAAAATTTAATAATGTCTCCACAGGCAAAGTGACGCACAAAGAAAGATGTCAAACTTTAGCTAGAGGAGTAACACAATATTTTAAATTAAAAGTGCCAGACAAGAGAAACAGTTATCTTCAACTCTATGAGAATGATGCATAGAGCTTGAAATGGCTTTCTGTTTGTACTGACAGATTTGATAATAGACCTGGTTGACGGACCATTAGAGAAAACAAGTCATATTCATAAGAGGTTCAATTTCGAACATTAGGACTAACTAATTTGTTATATAATCATGCAGACTTCGAAAAAATAAAACGTGCAGAAAAATGCTACGTTGTTTCC
The DNA here is from genome assembly GCA_963556195.1 of Sepiola atlantica. NCBI lineage: Eukaryota > Metazoa > Mollusca > Cephalopoda > Sepiida > Sepiolidae > Sepiola > Sepiola atlantica. The sequence continues at coordinate 189,819,785 of OY744516.1, forward strand.
TTATTGCAGCATCACCAAATCGTGTATACATTTTTGGAGAAACATTTCTGACATATTTGCCAAGTTTGAATTCATAAAACAAACAGACACGAAGTATTAATTTTCTGTCATCAATTTCCATGAGATCAGGAAGAGAGCAATAGTGAAGAGTGTCTGCAAAGCAGATGTATAATAACTGAGTGAATAAAAGACGCAGCTGACAAATGAATAACAATAAAAATTAATCAACAAAAAGGTATAATCTTGAAGCAATTTGAGTTAAACAAAAAGCGTTATATATGATGAGATATGATTACACACACATACACACACCCACACCCACACATATATATATATATATATATATAGTTATATATATAGTTATATATATAGTTATATATATATATAACTATACACATATATATGAACTATATTTACATATTTAGTAGTTACGATTAGATTTAATATATATATATATATATATATATATATATACATATATAATTATAAATATTTGTTTTTGTCTACACACGTACACGGTTCATCCATAAGTGAATCATCAGTTTAAAGAATAATTATTCATACACGTCGTCGGACTCGAACCCCGGGACACAATTTGTATTTAAAACATAAATTCCGACGTCTTACGGCCATTATAAACAACCCGGTAACTCAGCGAAAGATAAACCCTACTTAAAGGCAGTCGTCGTTAAATAGTTTTCTATTTAAAGGAACATGCATTGAATCCACGATAACAGCTATGGTAATCCTACTCACTACAGCCTTAAATTTGGAACGACAAATAATTAAAATATGTGTTTTAATCTACATACGTATACGTTTTATCCTTACAGGAATCGCCAGTGTTGAGACTAATCGAGTCCGTCTTCAATTTTCGAACCAACTAGAAGTCGCTAAGGGCCATGTCTGGAAAGAACGAAAGTTGGCGAACCACTGGAATTACATGTCTGACCAAAAATTGTTAGATCAATTGGCATGAGTGTGTGTGAGTGTTGTCGTAGTGCAGTACAGGTTTTTCGCTGTCCACATAGTAGGCCTCTTACGCCTAACTGCGTAACGGAGACACCGGAGAAAATCTTGATTGTACTCCTTTGTAACCGTTTCTGCTTTCGATGCGTATTCGTGATGCCCCATTCCACGGATATCAAAGAAGGCAGTCAGCATCACCTTAATTTCGCTTTGCACACTTCGCGCTTATTCTTCTCTTTGAAACTCCGAATGCTTCCATTTCGACGACTGTCTTTCAGTTTCTGGAGCGTACCCGTACACCCATGACTCATCACGGTTTTCAGAAGCCCAGTATCGTGTTGGCGGTTTCTAGAATCTCCTGCACAACTTGAAAATTGAACTTATTTTGTTCCTGCGACTATAACTTAGGCACACATTTTGCAGCCGCTCAGTGTAAGTTTAAATCATCACGCAAATTTGCATGTGCGATATCTTTACTCACGTTTAGGCGAACTCTCGCAGGGTTAAACGACGATCTTCGATCACTAGATTTCGCACGCTATCAACAGCAGATGCACGCCGAGCAGGTTTACACCTGCCTATACGCTGGAAACTCTTCGCTGATATGCAACCATTTTTAAGTCGGTTGAACCACCCTTAAGTTGTGCTACACCCTTCGCATCTAGTCCAAACACCTACTTAATCTTACGAATTGTAAGCTTTAGTAATCACATAACTTTTGACAAAATTGTATGCAGTACATTTGCTCAACACGTTCAGTTATTTTGAGAGAATCAGTAGTCAGACGAACACGTTGTGTAGCACCTTGCTCAGCGACCGACATGCAGCGACTAACGGCGGCGACACCATTCAAACATTCGCATGAAGGTGGCTTCCTTCACTGTTTAGAGTTGTGCCGCTCCATCGTCTCGTTTTCGCAAGGAACAAATAAAGGTCGGATATCTTTAAACAAGCCTCGTATATATATATATATATATATATATATATATATATATATATATATATATATATATATATATAATGCATTTTAGCCTGAGGATTCCCACGGGGATGAAACGCGGGAGCCTCTGTGTAGCTTAATTGTCATAAATATATTTTCATAGCTTACTATATATATATATATATATATATATATATACATAGAGAGAGAGAGAGAGAGATATGAGAGAGAGAGAGAGAGAGAGAGAGAGAGAGATACATAATTTTCCAGACTGCGGTTTTGTCGATTTTAGAATACTTAGTTTATAAACTTCGTATTATTTACATTTTTAATTAAGTCCTGTATAATCGACGATGATGAAAAAGTTGAGTTGATTACACATAAACATTTTTGCAGAAGCCAATATGTGTAAGTCGCTAGTTATTTATTTTTAATGAATTCATCTTTAGACTTTGTTAAGCCTTCACAGAGACTGTCATATATAGTATATATATAAATATGCATATATATATATATATATATATATATATATATATATACATATATTTGTTCTCCTCTCTCTCTCTCTCTGTCTATATATATATATATATATATATATATATATATATATATATATATATAATATATATATAGATCAAAGAAAAAGTGTCTTCGAAACACATGAAAAATATACCCCCGCCTCCCCGTTAAATTCGATCTTTAAATAGCTGATTCTCTTTCTGTTACAATCATTCGTAGACTATGCGCACTTAGCAAGACCCAATATTTTTCCATGCCATCGAGGCGAAGATAAGCATTTTTTTATGTTTCTGTTCTCTTACTTTTTTGGCAATTAACCTATACCTTCTTTAAATTCAGATGCATATTATTTGAGTGTATTTAATTAGCAGTGTTTTAAATTCTTGTTATATATCTATATATATATATATATATATATATATATATATATATATATATATATATATATATATATATATATATATACTGTTTCATTTTCTGTTTATTGATTTTCACACTCAAGTAATTCCTTAACTCACACGCTGGTTGGAAACTTATTTAATTTATTCAGTTGTTTCATACATACCAATACTAATAGACAAGGCAGGCAATTGCTTCTATTGCTATTTCCAAAACAATATATGCCGACGACTATTGATACTCGGTCAACTATATGCAAATAATAATTAGAAAAACGTCTTTATCTGAAGCAAAAAAATGTCTTAAAACTTTAAATTAAACCTCCTCCCCGTTAAAGTACATACTCAAATAGGTGGCTTACCCCATTACAGTCATCCGTAGGCTAGGGGCTCTAAGCAAGACTCTATATTTTTCCATGCCATCGACGCGAAGATAAACAGTGTTTTAAATTTGTTCTTTCTTTTGCTTTTCAGCGTTACTGATGCAGCTGGGAACTCTACGTTTAATTTTTCCTCAGCTCACGACCTTTCACAGACTTGCACGTTTCTTACCCGTATTCATCATCGTGCGGACTAGCAAACCGCACTTTTCGACCTGTTATAGACCTCACTACCCGAGGATTGTGTAGCGAATGCCTATAGCCTGCTTGAAAACTCTAATTACGCTGTGCTAATTATAATTATCGCATTAAACACTCAGCCAAAAACTGAATAGCCGCTCCTAAAAACGAGGAGAAACTATGAGCAGGCTGATTTTGAATCCCTCAGGGATCACATAAGTGACGCCCCTTCTCACACCCCGCTTATCAGTGTGCAAATGAGCTAACCGAATGGGTCAAAGCAGGCTTGATGCTTATGTATCCCCACGAAAATTATCAAAAACCTCACTTTCCTAAATGGTTCACCTCAGAATGTGCTACTGCTATTGCTGATGGGCAGAAGCCATTCCGAGAGTTAAATCGCCATAAGTCACCTGTGAATAGACAGAAATTGATAGAGGCGCGAAATGATTGCAAAGTAGTGATAGATCAAGCAAAGTGAAGGTATACAGAGATGACCAAAAACGCATTCGGTTACAGAAACTAGGTACTCGTGATTTCCGGAAAATTCACTATAATTTGATAAGCAATGGACAATCGACAATTCCCCTGCTATCAAACTACAATGATGTCATTTGCACAGCAACTTATATGGCTGAATTACTTGCCTAGCGTTTCGCCATAAACTTCACTTTTTACTCAGCAACCACCCTGTCCGTAAATTCTCATTGCAGATTGAAGCCACCCTTGAGAACCTGGTCATCACCCCATTTCAGGCTAGTGAAATCATAAATAACCTTGACACCTCAAAAGCTTGTAAGCCTGATCTTATATCAGTAACAGTGATAAAGTAATGCCCCGTTTAGCTGATCCATGTCCTCTCCAAACTATACAACACATGCCATTGCTGCACCTTGTTGCCCTGATACTTGGAACATTGCCTCTGTGGTACCAGTCTTCAAGAATTCTGGTGACATAACTGATCCTCTAAATTACCGCCTAATCAGTCTACTCCCGATCTTTTCTAAAGTCTTTGAATCATTAATAAATCTAGCAATAGTTTGTCACTTAGTTAATGCTAAACTTCATTCCGATCATTACTACGGACTTAGACAAGCACAATCTACCGCATATATCCTAACGGCCATCTCTGAACGCATATATCATACACTGGACAAGGCAGGTAGCGGTAGCGTTTGATATATCCAAGGCTTTTGATAAGGTCTGGCTTGTAAAGCTCTTCTTAAATCTACACGCATATGGTATTACTAGACAACTATTTCATATTATTAGATGTTTCCTAACTAAAATGCAGGTCTAGGTTGTCCTTGATGGCCGTTCATCTCAGCAACATAACATAACTGCTGATGTACCCCAGGGATCAATCTTTGGACCTGTACTGTTCTATTGTAACCGATGTATCTATCTACTCAATTTTAATAACCTTTACAATTATATTACAATTGCACCAGAATGTAGGTTCCCATAGTAAATGCTGCGACTAAATATCATATTAATATATATATATATATATATATATATATATATATATATATTTATATATATTTATATATATATATATATATATATATATATGTGTGTGTGTGTGTCTACCTTTTTCATTCATTATTTAATACGTATCATATATTTGTTCTAGCATATCAGTTAAAAAGCTAAAGACATACAACCGAAATTAATTATTATATACATTCTTCGTAAATGTGGATTAAGTAACTGCTACGAACATTACAACGTTCAATCGTCTAAGAACGGAAATTGTTTAGAATTAACAAATGCATTATTGGTGGCTTAAGCCAACTGTGAGACGTATTTACCATTTCCAAAAAGATATACTTGCTATTTTACTGTTAAAAATGGCATTGCAATTCTTGCAGAGATAAATCGTATAGCTGTTTCTGATTATATAAGATTTCATGAATGTGAATACTGTTATACAATGTTTTTCATTTATGCATTCACAAAAATGTAATGTTACAAGATATTTTTGAATAATTTAATTTTTAAATATAGAACATTTATTTAATGAATTTAACTCTAATAATCAAAAACAAGAATGTATTTTAAAATTGAAATTGTGTTTGTTTAGCTCTAAAACAGAAATGGTTACAAAACGTGTCAGTGTATATTGTGAGTACACTTCTACAAAATAACGTAATCTTCTAAGGTTTCTAAAATACACCGGTCAATCGCATTGACATACATCTGACGATCAATAAACACATACAACCACAAAAAAGAAGAAGTTGTTCAAAGTGATGTCGTTATTCTAACAACAAAATATAGGTTGCATTGTTCATAGTGCACACACCTGCTGTTCAATCGATATCCGAAATCCGAGTATTTCATAAAAAGAAAAGTCGCATAACATGTCCAGGGATGTGAAAATACCTCGGGAACTACTAGCTCCATGGGTAACATTTCATCCTAATGTGAGATTTAAAAAAATAATTAATTTATATTTGGCTAGATTTTAAAAGACGAGAGATTAATGTAATCAAATTATGTAAATTAAAAATATTATGTAAGGCATACATTTTATTAGTTCATCACAATTGGGTACTAATAAGTAATTAGTGTAAACATACGATGAACACATTGGTGTTATTGATTTAGATATTGTCAGAATATTAAGTGATTTCATACTACTTCAAATAGAGTTCTTTTAAATGTGTATCAAGTAAACAGACGATTATAACATTCGTGTGAAGCGACTCTACTAAAATATTAACACGTAAAAAGTGGGTTTGCGTGAAGGTATATATGTAACTGGTTCATACAACAGAATTAAATGATTAAAACGTGTTAATTGGTAAAATAACGCAATACTATTCCAGAGAATGAATCAAGATTATCAGTGAACGTATGCCGAACATTCAATCTGTGAACTTCTTAATGTGTATTGTATTAATTAAAATCTACTTATTAAATTCATTGACTTTACTCGCGAAAATCTGCAACTTTTACAAGCATATATTTTGTGTTATATATAAGTGTACAATTCGTTTATTTGGTTTGGCGTTTTAAGACTTCCTAATATAACACATTTTACTCGTAACACATTTGATATTAAGAGAAACATTTTTTATACAAAAATGAAAGACGTAAATTCTAACTTATAATATTATTGGGGTTGTAAACAATGTACACATACATATATAACACTACAATGCTTAAACTAGTGTCTACGTATATATTTGACACACATTCTTAAAATCCTTTTGTCATTGTCTATAGACGACAGAAATATGAATATCCAACTGAGTAGTATGTTCCTGTCATATAACGATTGGTTTGATTAAGTGCTTTGCACCACTCTTGTATATTTGTCTGTGTAATGTTATCGCCTGGGTTATATAAGTAGTAAGACAGATAGACGTATAGGATAAGTTACAAGGTTTATTGGCGGTCAAAATACATTCTAACTGAGTCATCGCCAGGGGCCGAAACTCGTCCCCTCACCGGTGACTTGTCAGTGCGGTAACACTACATCCCCCTTTCGGTTGTAAAGTTCTTTACAAAGACAGTCTTTTAGGTGGTCGAACTTGTCGACCGCTACTTGTATATTTCCCTTGTTCAGGACATCTGGAACTCTCTAGTGGGATGTTTCTTTGGTTACTGGGAAGATCTGTTTAGTCATCATCACAGCTATACATATATCCATATCGAGTTGAACGTGGTAAGGTGTTTGCTTCCTGTTGGGTAGCCACCTGAGAGAAGCTGGTTTCTCCGTTCCTTAGGTGCAGATTACTTGTGTTGCGTCGGTGTAGTCCTGAATCTGTCTAAACTAGGGCTGACCTTGGTGACAGAGTTTTACTTACTACAGCTGTACTGGTATTAGGTATTTTGACCCAGACGGCTTCTCCTTTTTCAAAGGCAGGACGATCTTTAGCTCGATGACGTTTGTCATAGTTTTGCTTTTGTCTGGCTTTGAGCCGGGTGTCTGCCATTCTATGTTCCTCGATGTTTTGCTGATCAAATGAATTTCTTTGAGGAATGGTAGGGATCCGTGTTCTTTGTTTTCTATTCATTAACAGCTCTGCAGGACTTTTGCCGTGTTGCAGAGGAGTGCTTCGATAATTTAGCAGTGCTATGTATGGGTCACTTGCTTTCTTCAATTAGTGTTTATTGTCTGTACTGCACGTTCAGCTTCTCCGTTTCCTTGCGGATGATGGGGGCTACTTGTGAGGTGCAGGAAATCAAAAACATTTGAAAAGTTCCTGAATTCACTAAAACTGAATTGGGGACCGTTGTCAGATATGATTGTCTCTGGGATCCCATGCCTAGGGAATATTGATTTGCAATGCTCTATTACTCTGGCTGAGGTGGTTGTCCGTAAATGGACTATTTCAATCCGGCTGGAAATATAATCGACAATCAGATGATATCGGTGTCCCATGAATTCGAACAGATTCATTCCTATTTTCTGCCATGGATATGCAGGTAATTTGGTGGGTTGTAGTGGTTCTGGTGGATATTTTCGTTCTTTTTCACAGATACCACATTTCTCAACTTTGTCTGCAATTTGTTTAGAGAGGCCAGGCCACCACACACTCTCGCGAGCTAGTGCTCGGCATTTGACAATACCTTTGTGTCCCTCATGTAGACGCTCTAGTATGTCTTTTTAAGTACATTAGAAATGACAAGTCGGCTCTGGTACATTAGAAGTCCCTGGTAAATTGTTATGTCCTGGTTGACAAACCAGTACTGTTTTAGTTCAGGGTCCCGCCTTGCTCTTCCGGGCCAGTGGTCCATCTCATAATATTTGATTACCTGACTGCAGACCTGGTCAGTATTTTGTTTTAGTCGGATATCCTCCAATCGTTTATCGCTCGCCGAGATATTTCCAATGACTGAGCGGATAAATGAGTCGGTTTCTGTCTCCTGCTGGATATGCTGTGTAACGGGACTACTCCCAGGTGCTCGGGACAAAGCGTCTGCTGTTGTGAGGTATTTTCCCGCTGTGTATATGATCTACTAAGAGAATCTCATTAATCTCATGCGGAAACGTTGAATTCTTGGAGTCAATTCGTCGAGTCGCTTCGACTTCAACAGTGCCAACAGTGGTTTGTGATCTGTTTCGACTGTGAAGTTTGGCATTCAGACCAAGTAGTCCGCAAATTTTTCACAACACCAAGTGACTGCTAGTGCCTCCTTCTCAACCTGTGCATATCTCTGCTCTGTTTCTGTCAGAGATCGTGAAGCATAAAATACCGGTCTCCAGTCATGTTCTTGCTTCTGCAGTAGTACCCCGCCTAGGCCATAGCAAGATGAATCTGCTGATACCCTTGTCAGCTTGTTTGAATTGTAATGAGTCAGTACTGGTGCAGAAACTAGTTGCTTCTTCAGGGTCTGGAATGCTACTTACTGAGGTTCATCCCAGATCCATTCTGACTCTTTCCTAAGAAGCTATCGGAGTGATTTGGTGATTTCGGCTAGATTCCTAGCAAATGTTCCGACCTGGTTTGTCATGCCCAGTACGCGTCGTAATTCAGAGACATTCTCAGGTCTTGGCAAGTCAATAATTGAGGCTATTTTTTCGGGATCTATTTGTATTCCCTCTTTTGATAGAATGTGACCCAGAAACTTTATGTTTCTGACAGAAAATACACATTTATCGTTGAGTGTAGCTCCTGCAGCCTTCATTTTCTGCAGTACTGCTTTTAGCTGCTGGTCGTGCTCCTGTTGGTTTATTTCGACTTATTAGGACGTCATCTATATAACAGATGATTCCTGGTATTCCGGACAAAATGTGTGTCATCTCCCTATGAAAGATTTCTGGCCCAGAACTTATCCCGAATGGAAGTCGTTCGAAACAATACCTCCCATAAGGTGTTATAAATGTGGTAAGGACCTGCGATCTTTCGTGTAAGACGATTCGGTAGAAACCGTTGTTGCAGTCGAGCTTGCTAAACACTGTGGCTCTATCGAGCTCGGCCAGTAATTGGTCTGTGGTGGGTAAAGGAAATGTTTCCCGTTTCACGCTCTCGTTTAGCTTGGTAAAGTCGACGCATAACCTAACTTTACCGTTAGCTTTTTGGACGGCGACTATTGGGGCACACCAATCAATTAGTGGTTTGACTGGACGGATTATGTCCTCGTTCTCCAGACGTTTCAGTTCTTACTGAACCTTCTGTTATATAGGCAACAGCATTCTCCTAGGGGTAGCAATGGAAAAGGGCTGGGCTCCTGCATCCAAACGTATCTGGTACACATGTTCTAGTTTCCCTAGGCCTGTGAACAGTTCTGGGAACTCTTTCTTATACTGGTGCCCTTCGCTTGTCACTCTATTAACTGCTTTCAGCAGGTTGAGGGTTTTGATTGCTGGTCCTCCCAGTAGAGGTGCTTGTAGACTCTCTATAACATAAAGGTCTTGTTGCGAGCTTACTTTTTCCGTGGCCAGTTTTGCCTTCATACATCTTATGAGGTCCGTACAGTCTTTTGTTTGTGGGTTGGATGAGTGGGGAATTTTTCCTGAAGAAACGGTCCGGGATTACGGTCACATCTGCACCTGTATCCAGCCTAAAATTTATAATTTTGGTACAGGTCTTAGTGGTGACCTTGATTTTAGCCTGCCAATTTGTATTATCCTCAGTGGTAATTGTACCTATATTTTCGACAGTGACAAAACCTAAAAAATAGTTTTCTTCTTCCTCTCTTATTTCTCTAACCTTCGCCTTATCGGTTCTGCAAAATTGTGCATAATGTCCTTTCTGCGAACAAATTCTGCAGCGTGCATCTTTTGCTGGGCAGTCATTTCTATTGTGTAATAAAAATTTCACGCAGCGTGTGCATATGCTAGGCATTTTCGATTTCGGATGTGGTTGTTTGGTGAAGTTTGTCTTGTAGGGTCGCTTCGTAACCCGGTTGATTTGAGGATCCGCTATATAGGCACCGGAGGAAATGGTCTGCGTCTGTTGTTTCGAAGTTTCGTAGGCTCTACCTATTTGTAGTCACTTGTTTAGAGTAAGCTGTTTATCAGAGAGTAAAGTTTCTCTGACGGTATCGCTTCGATCTCCGACAACGACTTGGCCTCGAATAAGCCTATCCTGTAGCTGTCCGAAATTGCAGTTATTTGCAAGTTGTCGAATAGCAGCTATATAAGTCTCGATACCTTCCGATACTTCTTGCTTGCGAAGATGGAATGTATAAGATTCGTAAGCTTCGTGTGTTTCTCCCACGAAAAAATCCTCAAACTTCTTCATCACCTTCACTAGGTCTGTCTTTTCTTCCTCGGAGTTACACTTCAACCCTTTATATATATCCTAACTATCCTCCCAGATAGTTGGCTAAAATACCGATGTATGATATGAAGTATCTGCTTCTTTAGACAATCTACTAGCGATCGAATAATTGAGAAAATTTCGTTTAAATTTTCGCCAGTTATTAGCAACATTTCCAACAAGAGTCATTCGTTCGGGGGAGGGGTGGTATATTAGCAGAATATTGCTTTATGTCCGTGTGAGGCATTTTTCAAAAGTATACGATATATATGAGAAAAAATATTCTGTACTTACTGTTCTCTCTTTTCTTACTTTTTTATTTTGTTTGTGGGACCGTTTTCCGTACGTCGTTTGTTTATCGATAGTAGCATTTTCTTTCTCTTAGACATCCTTTGATTTTCTTACTACGATATCCGATCTCTTACTTTGTCTTTGGTCTCCGCAAATTTTATCCTTTATCTGACACCATGTAATGTTATCGGCTGGGTTAACTAAGTAGTAAGACAGAGAGAAGTATAGGATAAGTAACAAGGTTTATTGGTGGTCAAAATACATTCTAACTGAGTCATCGTCAGGTGCCGTAACTCGTCCCCTCACCGGTGACTCGTCGCTGCGGTGACACTATAGTCTGGAACACAAATATTTAACCAGAACCGACTAGGATTCGTGCATTCGGACTCTGGGCTTATCGACTAAATTATTTTTTTTTAATTGTGTGTGACATACTTTCAGAATAACTATTCGTAACTAAAACGGCACAAAACAATTATATTTCAAATTAAACTGCATTAAAACACAGTATCTAAAACCTTACCGTCACGGATCACACACAAGTGTTCTAAATAAAGAATAACAATGACAACCCTAAGAGTGAACAAACTAAGTTATTTGCTACTATTTCTATACTTATGGGTGATAAACAATATGCTATTCTATTTCAAATAAAGGGTGTTCAAGCAAGCATAATTATATTTAAAAAATGTAATCGTCATATTCCAAAGAAAATACTATTTAAAACACGTAATATTTACTCATCAACGACTGGCTAATAACAAAGTAAGCGTAACAGGCATAGTAAATACCATTTAAAACTTAAGCATGATAGAATAATAAACAAATTCTATTTAAAACGTAAGCATAAAATACTCCCCAAAATATACGTTCACAAATTACGTTTGTCAAACAAAATATAACATTGTTTCACAGTAAAAGTGAGAGACAAAATAAAATGTGAAACTTGCCCGTATTAAGCTAATAAATGATATTTCAAATGCGAACGTATTATACTATAAGAATTGGTGTTCTAAACTGTAAGACATAATTCGTAGACATTGGGATTATCTGATTAGATAATGAGCGCGGTACGCATACAATCAGGACATACGTTTATATTCCATGCCAGGACATTATGCCGCTAAGTTTCCCGCGTTGGGAAATAGTGTACCTCTATATCTTCTTGACGACGGCGAACAAACAAAAGGTGCTAAATTATCACAAAACCCAGAAAACCTCTTTTCAGAAACATTGCTTAATTTAAATCTATAAGACAACCAAGTACTTTCTGCACTGGTGATAGCGTAAGTCTGATACAACGTTGTGTGTAGGCAAACACAGTTTAATATTTAATAACATATATTCATTGTATATATATACACACATATATATATATATATATATATATGTGTGTATATATATATACATATATATATTATATATATACATATATATGTGATATATATAATATATAGATATATATATATATGATATATATCTGATATATATATATATATATAATATATATATATAATATATATATATATATAAATATGATATATATCTGATATATATATATAATATATATATATATATATAATATATATATATATATATATATATATGTGTGTGTGTGTATTACACATATCAATTCGTCTAGTGTATCAGCATTGATTTAATATTGAGTGAGCCAAGCTTTTCTTATGCTGTAAGCAGCCCCATAATTTTCTTTTTTATTTACCATGTGCATAACCCGTAGTTTAATTAATGATGTCATATAATATGGTGTTACCTACGCAACTCAGAATGTGGTAAAAATAATTAGCGCAATATATATTCCTTTCGTTCTTTTTGAAACTTCTTTAAAGTAATCCATGGTAAGTTTATACAACGGTAATGTAGGTTGTTAAAAATGATTTGCCTGTGTGCACATTTTATGTCTTCGAATGTTGCCAGATGTGCGAATACAAAGAAAAGTGGTAACACATCAGTAAAGGTATACGCTTGATAAATCACTAAAATACTGGAGAATTCTGTAAACAGCTCTGACCATGGCAAGAAAGGGGTGTGATGCCTCGTGTCATAATAGAAAGAACATTTGAAACAGGTTTGTTTTTTGTTATAAATGATATCCGCGACATTAATCTGTTAAATCTGTTGAATGCACCTCAAATGGAATGCAGGTGTAACTTTTTATTTCATAACAGTATTGAATTTGATTTAAACTATCTATGTGTGTGCGTACGTTGATAGAAAATACCGACAAATTTATTTACATTGATATTTACGATACACACTTTGGTATTGCAGGTAACGAATCGTCCATTTTGTTTTTGAAAAACACGTTTATATACATTAGAGTCGGTTAATTTCGCTGGATTTATTCAATCAAACTTTGATCAAGTTTTAATTTCAATAATAATAAAAATGTTATAATAACTGTTATATCTATATCATAGGATCATATATATATAAATATTGATTTTGTTAATTCATTGTTTATTCTTGATAAAGTTCGGGCTTAGGGCAAACACTTTAATTATATAATGCATTCGTGTCGAATTCCTGTTATTAAAATAAATGAGGGTTCATTGATTATCTTAAGTATCTATACATTTTGTCGGATTATCATTCTCACAATGTGCCCCCCCTTAACTTCATGATAGTAATAGACATGTATTTATCATATATATATATATATATATATATATATATATATATATATATATATATATATATACATGTATGTGTTTGTTCACAGAGAAGTTTGCTGGTAACATACACCCTCGAAATTATTTCAAAGAAAGCGAGGAAGCAAATATGCCAGACAACCTCCGTCGCTGGTAATGCATTTGAAAATGCCTCTTCCAACTTAACAGTGAATGGTGTATTATTTGTTTCTGCCATTAATGTATAGAAAACACATTTAAATGTGTTACGTTGTTCTATGTTTTTAAATAAATCATGGTGCAGACAGTTGTAAGAATACTTGTGTGTGTCATTTCTGTCTGAGTATGTAAAATAAATAATATATATATATATATATATATATATATATATATACATAAATATATATATATACACATATATATAAATATGTATATACATAAACATATATGTATATAAAAATATATACATAAATATATATATATATATGTATATATATACATACGTGATTTTTATGTACTTAACAAAACAATATTAGTCAATAGATAATGTTATGTATTCTATTCGAATAAATAATTCATATTAGCGCTTGCAGTTCTTACAATCGAGCACTCTAATGTGTTTCATAATTATTCATCTCTCTCTCTTTCTCTATCTATTTATCTATGGGTATCTATCTATATATCGATATATATATATATATATATATATATATATATATATATATATAATATAACATTGTTTTCCCCTCCAGCATCACTTAGAGTAGAGAAAAAATAATGAATCAAACGTATCGAAAAATCACTTCATTCGACTACTACCGTCGACTGTTTTTCCAGAAATGTACACTTATTTTTAAAACCTAACCAACGACATTATTAGTCGCCTTTGTAAGCCTCTCCCAACTAAGTAAACCAAAGAAAGGGTAGCACATTATATATCTGCTACGAATAAAGTCTTCTCACAAAACCCATAGCCGACATATTATTCAGCAAAGAACATATCACGTACCCACTGGTTTCAGAATTCGCAAATATCAAATCGGTATTTAGTAAACCACATTCATAATGCCGGACAACGTATTGATTTTCTTTATAACTTGGACTTGATTTTATGAAACATACAGTATCCTTTAGTACTTAAATAGTTTCTTTAAACCAAATTTATACATGTAAAAACAAAATTCTGATTTAGACTCGAATAAAAAAAAAACTCATCGGATTTGAGGGCTGACAGCTAAACGTTCCCACGCTCGCAATTGCATGTATTAAAAAGAAGGAATCGACAATCCTCTTTCTACCACACACGTAATACTTACAAAGGAAGTAAGAGAAAATGCAATAATATTTTGTAATTTGATGAGTATCCACGACTACATATTTTTAAGTACAATTGTATTTTTCTTCTATGATCTCTCACATTTTAAGTACCAAATTGACTTGCTTCCCTACGAGCGCAGACAATAAAAAGATCAATGAATGAGAAATAACTCAACACGTGGTAATTTCTATTTGTGTATATAAAGCTTCTGAAATGGTTATTGATACTCTATCTCAGTTTAGAACTATCAATTTACTTGGCTCCCACCGATGACACAGTTAGCCCTTACGAAATAGTTTAATGTGGCAACAATCTACTAACGTTTATCATATTTTCTAAAGTAACAACAGCAATAAAAAAAATTCCTGCAGTCTACAAGAAGTTGCTTTCAATGACCGAGGAGAGAATAGATGAAAGATCCATCAAATATCCTGGTCCTACAAGAGTACCCTTTTCCATAAGTAGTCAGTGGAGGATGTATCCTTCTACACTGGACATTTCTATATTTGTTCAAATTCAAATCCGAGGTAATCTTTTTCGTGGATATATAGATTTTCCACAATTCAAAACCGACATTTTTCATAGCATTCAAACTATCTATTGTGACATATTTGCGTTCTATCAGCTGTTTACACATTTTCGTTCGTTCCTTTATATTTACCCATTAAGTAATTAAATGGAATAAAATATGTGGTTTGATAAAAATTATAATCGTATTGTTTTGTATGCAGTGCTGTAGAAATAGATTTGTAAAATATGTACGTACATATATGAAGAGTTGTCGTAATATAGCTAACGTATAACATCATATAATTCTAGATTAAATTATGTTCACATTATATTACTACATAATATATAATGTATGTGTACAATATATGTTCATATATATATATATATATATATAGTGTACAGATGTATCATTATAATAACAAAGTCATGAAAATCGTGTTCTAAATTCGAGTATATAACACAACGCTAGTGTATGTAAACATTGAACTCATATATACGAAACAGGATCACCAAAGTCATAAATAAGTAAAAAATAGTAATATCATTTGGTTAGATTAACAATATGCCGAAAGTTTAACTACATGATATATATACAATTGATAATCATTTTCCTTCAACTATCTGTTTAGCATAAAAATGTAAGAAAAATTAATATAATGTATCGTAAATAAATATAAATAAAGGTAGTTCTCTTAATCGCCATATGTGCTCATCCGTCTTTCTCGTAGATTCATTTTCTTTTAGGTTGCGCGTTAGTCTTTCATGTATAGTCCTGAGGTTTAATAAGCTTGTATATGTGTATTCTATAGTGGGGTGGCTCTTTCCAATTTGCCATTTTTTTAGTGCTGTCTTGTGTTGTTCTTCAGTAAATCCGTTTTACCTTATTTAGTTGAACTGGCTTTTACTGTGATAAAAAATGGCATATTGTTCGCACTCTACCGAATTGTATCATCATCGTCTAAGTTTTCCTTCGTTTACTGCTATCGTTTACTTCTGGTCTTCCTGGATTATATGTGGTATTTCTTCTTTTGTAAGCCATATTTTCCTCCATTACATCGTGTTTAGTCTCTATTATTCTATCTAATGTGTCAGCTTCTCTTTTTAAGTATACTGATATCGGATTAAAGTCTCTTTTCCTATCCAGGCTTTGGCGGTAATATATTCAGCATTTTAAAAGCAGACACCCTGGCGTGAATAGAAATAAAAAATAGATTGCAAAATAATACTTGAGAGGAACAAGTACATTCTCAGAAACTATATCATATACAAGACAATTAATAAAATTAATAAACACCTGCAAAGCATCACTAATAAGATACTCTGGACGACTCATAGGCAATATAAAAGTAGAAATTAGGAAACTTGATCGGAAGGCAAATACAGTAATAACTATGTACAATGCAATACACACCGACTCTTAATTACGAGGATTGAAATAAAAAGAAGAATGGTAAGTATAAACGAGTGTCTGCATGAAACTGAAAGGAATTTGTAAAATACGTAATTCAGAATACATAAAGGCTTATAACCGTAAACATACAATATACAAATACAGCAGAAGTAGACACAAAAAGATGACAACGGAAGGTGTGCGGAAAAAACTGCTACGTGGACGATTTATAAGAATTAGTAGAGAACAGACTCCCGAACACACTTTGACATGAAAAGGAAACGGAAACATAGACATGGGAGAAGAAATCGTTACTGACAGACTCACAGAATAATGCGATTAGAATGAAACTGAATTGAAGCTAAAATAGATCAAAAATTTTAAAAAACAGTAAATGCTGATTCTGTGGACTAAAAGACGAAACGGTATATCACATAAGTGAATTCAACACACTTGCAAAAATAGAATACTAAAAAAAAACGACTGGCTGGGAGAAGAAGTGCACTGGGAATTCTGCCAACAACTGCATTGTGAAGACAAATGCAAATGGTACAGACATGAAAGCAATATAGTACTACAAACCGCAAAACACAAAGTCCTCTGCGACATAAAAAGAAAAACAGACTAACTCATCGAAGAAAATAGAACGGATGTCATAATAGTACATAAACAGATAACAGACAAAGAATTTCGAGATTTTACAAACAATAACGAACTACAGGATAATACAAATTAAATATACGGAACTTTCTAGAGAACTAAAAGTCTCATAGAACGTCAATATAAAAACAATAATCGTGTGGACACTGACTCAGTCCTGTAAGACATGGTAAACAACGAAAGAAATTGGAATGAAAGGAACAGGTGAGACAGACTTGATAAAACAACTGATAGCTTAAAAGAACGTCGAGTAGGGAAACCAACACACTTAAACTAGGAAACCTTACTTGCCTTATAGAAGTTGCGACAGAATAAAACCAAAGCCTGAAAGGAACACTGCATGAGCACAACGAAGTTAAAACTGCAAGAAATGGATCTCCCCCCACACAGAGAAAAGCACAATGTGATGGCACAAGTCACATAATAGAAAAAGAAAAAAAGCATAGGGGCTTATATCCAGCCTTGATTTACTACAAATACGCACAGCAAATATCTCCAAGAATAGCTAATTAATAATTTACGAAAGTACACCATACGTTGCAAGCTTAACTTTTCATCTACATCACTCGATATTGTTTCAAAAAAAGAACGAGATGAAAATAAAAGTTGAATATTTATATTATGTAGTGTAGTTATCTATTCATTATGGTAAAATATTTTTCACCTAGAGAAACAATCAAATAAAAAAGGATGTATTTACACATCATTACAAAGTAGACTGAAGATTGTAATATCATTGCCCGAATATAAAATTTGGGCAGGACTTTTTAACACTTGTTTAACCATTCATTTGTAAGTCTTTAAACTGTCGACATAAAACAAGTAAACTGCGCCTTCTTTTTTATATAGAATTTTACTCGCTTATCGTTACCGCGTGGACTTATGTGATCGGGTGGGAGGTCTCTTTTAACGGGGACTTTTGTGGGTGTACATTTATGCGACGACCAACAGTTATTACAAACATCTTAACTCCTTTTTTAACAATTTTCTCAAACTCTTCATAAATTTTATATTTTACCTTATTTCGTCTGGCCGTAATTTCACTTTTCGTCGTCTAGTGGTCTACTGGTTGAACGTTGTGCCGTGGGGTTTTCTTCGATTCCTCGTCGTCTTTCTTGGTCGTCTAGTGGTTTAACGTTTTACAGTTGGTTTTTACGTTATGAAAATGAACATTCTTGGGTACGACAAAAAGGCTTCGAAGACAGTTCGGGGGGTTCAGGAAGGTTTTATTTACCTTTAGTAACGCCTGAGAAAGAGGGAGTCGCTGTCGTTGACTGTTGTTACGTTTTGGGTACATTATTAAACTGCTAACTAGATGGGGGATATAGGTCGGATTTTGTCTCATCTTAGAAACCAAGTCCTAAACTTTTCCAACTGTCATTTTCTTTGGAAAAACCGTCCGCTTTTCTTCCAGGACAAATCGTTCTCATCAACTGTTCGCCTCGGCCTCCATGGCGAACTGTCTCTTAGGACATCTGTTTCCTTTCGCTTCCATGACGGGACTGTATTTGATTGTTGCTTCGGCAACAACAAGTGACGTCACAATCCAATGTACGAACATCCCTGCATTGTGTCTGACCTTTATTGACCCCACATCGTTTGAAGTCAGCAAGGCCCCATCAAACCTATTATGATTTACAAAACGAATCATTAGTGCTAACATACTTAATCATCCAAAATAAATGTCAGTTTAACCTTCACTGAATCCAACAAATTCACCCGGTCACAATTAATAATAGTTGACCCACACTCTTTTTAGTATGTGTGTGTGTGTGTGTGAATATATGTATATAAATACACAATAGAACTTACATTTCAGTCGCCATGTGTTTATTCAACTTTTGAAAAATCATAATAACTTGACGATACGTTTTGTCTTCACGAATAAGCAAATATAAATATATATATTGTTGATTTTTCAATTTTCCATACGTACGACTCTTCAGAATAAAAACGTGTGTCCAGAAAAATATAAAAGCATTTTAAAAAGACAAATTCGACTACTCTCAGACGATTCATAACTGCAATTTCAATAAAGAATATGACATTCTTCGAATTATTTAACTCCATAATTTATAGTAACGGATGTAGGGAATACAGTTTATATTAATATATATATATGTTGTTAAAAACAACTATATAGGGGTGAAGTGAATGAAAAGTAACAACTATACAATGGAATTAAAATAAACATTGAGAACAATATATATATATATATATATATATATATATATATATATATATATATATATATATATATATATATATATATGCCAACGTTTAATAAGACTTTTGCTTTGGCAGTGTAGGTAATGATATTCTCAGACACTCGCAAGGTTCGTACCGTTGCTACAGACGCAACCTAAACTCCGCAAAAGAGCTTCATAACAAATCGGCCACAAGACATTACCACGTCAAGACGGGAATTTAAGTTCTATTCATGCGAAGGGAGGCACATATGGAAAAACTGACTAGACAATTCAACGAACGTTGTCAGAAACATGCCTTATTGCTAAGTGCCAGTCTATATTTATCTTCCTCTAACAGGGATGAACTTCAATCTTATTAAAGGGGTGCATAACAATATTAATTTTAAATCAATAATATTTAATTATTTTTAAGTACATTTTACTTTTAGTGCTCCACTTATGCGGTTTTCGCGTGTATTACTTCTATTCACGTGTTAGTGGGTTTGTGCTGAACACGTGTGTGCGTATTTAATAATTTACTTCGGTAGGCGTGTTATGGGTGTGTTTCTTATACGTGTGTGCGTTTATGATCATTAATTTCGGTTAGATCTTTTTACGAGGTACATATTGAAATGTTTTACGCTTGTGTATCGGTGTGCATTAAATTATGTAGTATATTTATGTTTTTTACTTCAAACGCCATGCCCGTTTCAATATCAAAGCGTTTACCTTAGATTCTCTCTGTCGTTTTTATTCTTTTTAACCGCCGTGTCTATTCTACGTCGCTGCATTAATTCGTTGCCCATTCTTGTTTCTCTTTGGTCGCTGGTCGTTATAGCTGCATTCATTTCCTTTAGCTGCATCACCGTGATGATGATCATTCGTCCAGTGGATTATTCAGTTAAGTAAGCTTAAATAAAAAAAAATACATCGTACAAAATGATTCTAAACGACTCCTGTGGTGAATTTCAGAGTTTTTTTTTTATTTATCTGAGAATGCAACTTTAACTTATATAGAAAAGGACCAGAGTTTACTTAACAAACTGACTCATCTTATTAGATAGTAACTTAACGAGCTCGACGAACAGACATCTTAGGAGAGCACATCTTCGACCGACTTATGACTAGTCTTGTTAAAACTTTCCACGGATCTTACCGAAAACCTTTCGTTTCTCTGTCAGCGACAACAATGCTAAGCGTCGTAATCTCGACTAATCCCCCTTTGTGGTGTTCCTCTTGGTGTATGATCTGCCCCCCAGTTCATCTTGTCTTATTATCCACCGTGGAAATGTGTCGATTTCCCAAAGTGTATGTAATTCTAACTTTTACGAAAGTAAACCATCGTCACAGTTTACACTAGTTGAAATACTCTTATTCAATACGGGGCCTTCTACAATGTAACAGTATAAGTTGTAGTAATAGTAGTATTACTACAAGTAGGAGTATCACTAGTAATGTCGTACTAGTTGGTGGTGTGGTAGTAGTAGAGGTAGTAGTTGTAGAAGTAGAAGTATATTAAATAACTTCGTAACAGTGATCAACTTTGTGGAAAATGTTAACGTCTTAATTCAATAAAGAGATCTAATGTACGACAACATTTCTTACTGGTCACGTTGTGTTTTTGTAGAATTGAGAGAAATTCGACATTTCATCGTCCTCTTCGCATATTACTTTAAAAAATAGAAAAATAAGTGAATCGGAGTAAGTTTTTATTTTAAATAAACCCTGCTTGTTCGTTGTCTTATTATCAACAGGAACAGTGGATTTGTTATTTTCATCAGCGCGAGTTAAGTATTAGGTAAACACTATATAACATATTCGCAGTCTAAATTTGTCAAGTACATTCTTGCACGAGTATAGTATTACTTACGAAAAGAACTAACATTAACGATTTTGAATTATTTTATGTAGACAAAAACTACAGCTGTAATACGGCAAACACCTTTAACGAATCGAGACGAAGTCGTTTAAATTTTTTTTTACAGATGTAAAAGCACCCATGAAATAATTATTTAACTGTTAACGTTTTTAATACGTTTTCTATTGCGATACGCTTGTTTTGATTTTATTTTCGTTCATTAAAACGAAAAAAAAATGACTTTTTAAAATAAATTTGGTTTCATTAGTTTTAATATATTTCAGCAATTGTATGCAACTAAAGTTGAATTGCACCAAATTCGCCAAGATAAAATAGAAGAAAAAGTCAATGGTACATTTTGATTCTGTAGTCCATGAAAAAATATTGAAACTTATTTGTCTGTACTAATTGTACAACTACCTAAAACTGACATTGATTTGTGTATATAGAAGCACTACTGTTGGCTTGCGATATCCGGTAGTTATTTTAAATAGTGAATTGCACAGCCGACAGAACACAAATAGGTCACATCTTGAACAAAAATGAAATTGGCTCAATTTCTTAAAGATGTCTCTTATATTCGTGTTTTCGCGTTTTAATTTCGGCGCTTTGTATTACACTAACCGTAAAATGAGCATCACTTTTGGTTTTGTTCGGCCAAACTCGGTTATCTAACGGTGCCGGTTCAAATTCTGTAGAAGCACCGTTTGTTTTGTTAGGATCTTGTTTGTTTTTCCCGTTCGAACAAATTCAAAGGACTGTTTTTCTTTACTTTTTTTTCGATAAGCACACCTTTTGGGCTACTATATTTTGAAAAAAAATTAAATGAAACTGTATTTGTGCCTACTTTCATGTTCTTTAAGTTATTGTGTTTGACGCTTTATCTATTCTGTCGTTGTAGACTTATGCAATTTCCATTTCTGTCTAATTCCGGTGACCGAATTCATTAAGCTCTACGTTTGTAATCGAGCTAGTGTCTAACTGCCATCGTGTAGAAGAAAATACATAGGAACAGTAAAAAAGAAAATGTGAAACAATTAAAACACTGATCAACACAGAACTGATTTGTTTTTTTACACTTGTATGCCCTCCTCGTTCGTACACAGTGTTAAAGAAACGATTATAGTAACTGCCTCAGGAACATCGTATCTTGCTTTGCGGCAGGTAAGAACATTAATAATCCAGTTTTATCCGGTTCTTTCTCGGCAACCCTATCATTTAAACAAAAAATAACATCAACATTAGGAAAATGTCTTTACGTGATTTTCTCTTAAAAAGGTCAAATGTAATCAATTTACGATACGTAAAAAAACATGAAAGCAGTAATATTTTTTTATATACTTGTAATGAATAATTACGAGTACCTTTCCTTACTCTGACTTATCTCCCCTTTGGAGAATTCTCCTGCTTCTACTAACCTCATAAATAGTAGCACTAATACTGTACCGACATTGTG
>OY744516.1:189845213-190187713 GCA_963556195.1 Sepiola atlantica
TATATATATATATATATGTGTGTGTATAGATATATAGAGAGAGATAGAGATAGATACATTAATAAATAGATAGATGGAAAGATAGATACATAGAGTTAGCAATGTAGGAATATATACGATAATATTATATGGGTATACTTGAAAAATAGACGGATATACAGTTAGATAGATATGCAGACATATCGATAGACAAACAGACAGATGGAAATGCAGCCATATCGGTAGATAGACGTTTTCTAATGTTATATATATATATATATATATATGTATATATATATATATATATATATATATATATATATATATATATATGTATATATATGTATATATATATATATATATATATATATATATATATATATATATATATATATATATATATATACATATATATATATATATATACACGACCGATGTTAAGAATAGGTGTCTGAATAACAGCGTTATTTTTTAGAAAACTATTATTAACACGGAGAAGTGGGGTATACATATTTTAACTCAAAATAACATTAGTATTTAAATACATATTATTAACATGGGAAGGGGGCGTTTTGATATAATTCGTAACGGCTTACAGTAAAAGAAGTCGGACATTTATCACTTTAATTAATTACTACTGCGGTTACGTATTTTTTTGTTCGATTGCATAACACTCAGTGCCCCTACATCTTTAGTCATCTTTTGGGCGACTATTTCAGAAACGCCCCCTCAAAATGTTATATATGTTATATGAAATCTAAGCGCAGTTCATACAGGTACAAAAATGATGACTGACGGACAAACAGCCATACAAAATACATACAGGTATACACTATTGTTATGTGTGTCTGTCTGTCTGTATGTGTGTCCGTTGGTCGAACTTTTTCTAAGCGTTAGAAATATGTTTCGATCGTATACTTAAATATATGAACTATTCATTTTAATGTAAACAATACTTAACACAAATACATACACTTCACGCAAACACAGAAAATTGAAACGGGGCACCGTAAGTGTGCAGTCTTTTTCGCTACTGTCTGAACTAAATTTGAAAGATTACGAAAAGTCGTGCAATTTAAGTTATTTATTCAAAATATTATTGCGCGTTAATCCATTCGGTATATCGGCGTCTTGTATTCTGTCAGCGTTGGTATCTGAGCGCTGATTGGCCTTTTTGCTTAGTCTGAATACGGTTATTCCCAGCTTTGTACTCAGTGAAATAACGCCTGACCAAAGGTAACCGGTTAAATTTGTGTTGTAGGATATATCAAATAAAAATTTACGTATCAAACACTTCCACCAGTCATGGCTGACGTGAAGAGATCAAATTAATCTGCGTTGATATATAAAGTTTCCAGAGTTTTACATAAATATAAATGCGTTCTACTAAATGCATCTGAAGAATTAGACAGGTTATATCGGCCGAAACATTGTGAGGATCACATCCGATATCAAAATGTTAACTGAATCATCCAAATAGTACGAAACAAATTTAGTAATGCATTTATATTTAATTAGAGACAATCCAATATTAACACGTTGTCTTGTTTCATTTGTTCTGGCAGTGAGTAAATAATTTGTTATTTAGTTGTATTTATATTTCAGATCGAGGCCCTTTCACCTATATCGTTCAGATTAAACAGAGGTGAAATGTAAAAGAACATTGAACACATATATTGTATACGTCCATGCGTCCCCAGGAAATGCCCCATCCGTTCCCCACGTTGTCTGGCTGTCACTGTCTATTCTAAAATAACATTGTCTCTGTCTGTCTATCGGCCAGTCACGAATAGAGGTCCAACTCTAAATGTGCATACAATATAGTCGCAACACACGGACAGTATTTCATAGGAATTTTTGTAAATATATTCTATGTATTAAATGTTTTTTGCTTCATGAGACTCAATGTCTATAAACTATTTAATAAGTTTCAAATCAAATATCTGCCGATATAGATAACTCTACTTTATATTTGCTTTAATTGCTCACAGTTAATTTGTGGCTGATTTGTTTGGTTCTTTGAAAGGTTATCTGTTTCTCCAATAGGCGCCAATTCGTCTGAGTGAATATGAATTCAAACGACCGTATATTAAAACCACTCCTGTTATTTCCTTCTCTCCCTAAGTGTAATTTTCTTTTAATTAGCAGCAATGGGGTAATCATTTATTTTAATAGTAGGGTATAAAAATACTTCATTGGTTTCAGACACTTTTTAGAATTGTCTCAAAGACTAAAAGCTTTATGACTCTTAAATTAAACAAAATGCCACAGTAACAATTTTACGTTATCCGCCAATACAAATACACCTAAAATACAACTACAAACAGAAGACATCTCACATTATAAAAAATAGATATTGTAAGATAATTTCTTAGTCAAACGTAATAAGACAAAAGAACAACATGCAACATAGCGATATGTTAAAATAGAGATTTTGAAAGGCTTAGTTGTTTGTTTCACATGATAAGAAAGCAACATATATTTCGATTAATAAAGCTTACACGGATTTAATTGCTCCTGCCTTTTCGCAGAATATGAATAAAGACTAAATTCATGTGAAATAAATGTTATGATGACATCTATAAAACCCTGATGTTTTCAGATCATAATAGTATATTTAAGGTAAGTATATAACTTGATAACATGTTTACGCAAAAGGCCGATGAGGAACATGAGCAGGTGTTAAGGAGAACATCAAGGATACATTGCTGTTTTCTATCATAGAATAACAATTACGAATATAGGGCTTGCACATAGATATACCATTATTGTATATTATTATTTTTTTATAGAAAATTAAACAGTGTAGTTTTAATTTACTAAGGTATTATCATACATTTGAACCTTTTTTAATATGTTATTATGTTGTGTTTAAGTAAAATTATTAATAACTTAAAAATATACATGGAGTAGTCTATTATTTCAGTCTGTTTTTAGTTGCCAACAACTCTCTGTTATCATCATTATTGATGAGTTGTCAACAACGAACCAGAGCCGCATTTATTGTTGAATTGTCAGGAATAAAACCGTAGCTGTCATTATTGATTAGTTGTGAACAAAAATAGCATAGCCGCTATATGTATGAGTTATATATTACACTATGTAGCCGGCATTATGGATGAGTTGTCAACAACAATTAATAGCTAGCTTTGTTAACAAGACTATCCACTCACTATGAACGCTAAGTCTAGAATAATACTATATTCAGTCACAATTATTGATGTTTTTTCTAACAACATCTATTTAAGCACAATAATTCATTACGGAAGCAACACTATTATATTGTCATCATTCATGTTGGAAGTTTAAGATTACTCAGTAACTGGTATGTTTTATTTATTTTCTATGAAAGTCGCAACTATGCATATATATGGTATTTTAAAGACAAAGGTAAATATGTTCGTTCAAACACATTTCCAAAATCAATACAATACGAATATTCTGATAACGTTTACTACTTGTTTATACATAGAATGTTATAGATGGTAGGAAAAAAGAAAATGGGGGTATACTAGAGAGTGCTATAAGTAGTAGTAGCATTATCGAATAAGATAATTGTATAAACAAATACATAACGTAAGTACAAAATACAGTAGATATTCAAATTGGTGAATATTTGGAAATTGATATTGTAGTCTTTAATACTAGTAGCAGGAGAACATGTAAATCCTTATGGATCAGCAAGAAAAAAACAAGAAGGTAGTTGAGTGAAATTACTGAACATTATTTTTAACAGGTTTATTCAATTAACTCGTAATGTTGAAACATGCGTTAATTTTATGGCATGCTCTTTATATAGATACATTTAACAATATCCTTTATGAATTCATACTCAGATTAATTTGAGTATGCAGAGGGAAACGACAAACACACACATAATTTCTATATTTTCAGCAATACAACAAAGTACATGTTAACACCACTATACTTTATTTTCTAAACAATGTTAAATACTAGCGGTTTTATGAAAACTTATATTTTCTTCATTAAAATCATATTTCCTCTAAATTACATGCTTTTATAAATGAACTCTATATTCTTCTCTTCAGAATGCTATAAACGGCACTATTAGTCAAGCTTTGCGTGAAATAGAAACGAATTTTCAATTGTGAGTAGACACTAAATCGTTTCGCTTGTGAATGACGAGGAAATATTTGAAACATTCTAGAATTAGTTCGAATAAAATGTGGTGTTATCCTT
Source organism: Sepiola atlantica (assembly GCA_963556195.1). Lineage (NCBI taxonomy): Eukaryota > Metazoa > Mollusca > Cephalopoda > Sepiida > Sepiolidae > Sepiola > Sepiola atlantica. The sequence continues at coordinate 189,849,393 of OY744516.1, forward strand.
CGATTTTTTCAATCGTTTAGAATTTTATAACATTTATATTTGTATTTCTATTGTGTCATTATTATTATGAGGTAGTGAGCTTAATAGTTGGATATAAACAACCAATGATATGTGCTGGTAAGATGAATGTGTTTAATGTAGTTGTGACATACTTAATAAATGTATGTGTTCATTTTACGCGAAAAGATCAACACCTAGTAAGATGTATTTATAACAGTTGTTCAAACAAATGTTGTAACCTAAAAAGGCGAATCAATCTGTAAATATATTGAAATATAATTTAAAAAATATAATTTAATCTACAACATATAAACAAATATTTAATCTATCAACATTTTAAAATGAAGATGATGTGTAAATAGATTCGGGAACATCCGAAAATCTTTCCACATTCATTTGCACGTAATAGTTAGATAAAATACACATGTTTTCACTTAAAAATATAGACAAATTACTGCATAAAACCGGCGAAATTTAACACATTTTGTAAAAAATATACCATTTATTTATTAATTAGCAGACAGGTACCGAAATCAAAGTTATTTATTTGTTAATGAATATTGTGATAAGTTGTTTTTAACTCGATTTCTAAACGTAGACTCAAAGAGCATGCCGACCGTTCTTCCATGAAGACACTTTTTCAACGTAATAACATACAAGGTAAAAAAGCTGACTGAATTGCACTTTTATTATATTCAGAAGAGAACCCATTTGATGCTGTTGTCTTGGTTTATAATTCTGTTCAAACAACATTATCGCTGAGGTTGAATGCTCTTCTTGATTCAGAATACTTCTGTTATAAATATTCTGCCAGACCAAATTAATCAAACTTCAATAGGATTCTACCGAACATTGGTATGGCTTTGTATTCCTGAAAATCACACTCAATATATCACAAAACCAACACCAAACATCATCGGAATCTTTCCGATATATTCGATATGTAATACATTAAAACACTAAAACTTACTAAATATATGTTATCAGAAAACTCTTAGATAATTAAGTTAAAATAAAGTAACACTGTTTAGATATGTTTAGTAAATATTATATAAGAATACTACCAATAAATTAAACATATGTGTTTACATATTTGAATAATTACACTAACTTTTGTGTTTGAATGATGTTCGTGAGAATTTATTATTTAATTACATGCATTGTAAAAAGTTAGTGACCTGCTTTACGTCTGTTATAATATGGATACAGTGTGCACCAGATCCTATGGAGTTTCTAATTTAATAAAATATGCGAAAATGATGTTACGGTAAGTGTACGACCATTCCCCAGAGATGGAGTTATCATGGTTGTTTCGCATTAAAATAATATTTCCAAAATATGCTCTAAGTGTCCTAAGCAGCATCGGAGACAAATCTCATGTGCGGCGCAACATTGTTAATTATTCGAACACCTTTCTTCTTTGGTGATTTTTTGGATTTTTGTTGTTATGGGCGTGGTGCAAGTCTGGTGATAGCCCCGCTCGCCAACGTAAAATTATATGCTGATCAGTTCGAAAAGAAATATATTTCCTAGCTTAGTTATTTACTTCCAGGAGGTTAGGCACAAGGTCAAAGTAGTTTTATTTAACTCTTCTGCAGGAGGTTAGACACAAGGTCAGGTGTGGCCAGCTAGCGCACTAAAATTAACGCGTTCTAACCTAAAAAAATGACTGTGAAGCCTCGTCGCATTAGGATCGATTCAGGCGATAAGCAATAAATGAAATCCTTCTCAATAAATAAGGAAAAGCCTGGGAGGGTGGACCTCGTAAAACTGTACAGGACAATACCTCAAACTGGTAGAAGCTCAAAGCGGTATGGTCTATAGAATGCTAATACTACACTTTAATCATAGCAAACACTTAGGAAGTTAGTTGGTATCTGGTGTGGTCTTACTTAGCTGAGATCTCGGTTTATTCCGTATGTCTGTATGTATGTATGTCTGTCTATCGCTGTATGCATCTCTCTCTCTCTCCTTCTCTCTCTCTCTCTCTCTCTCTCTCTCTCTCTCTATATATATATATATATATATATATATATATATATATATATATATATATATGATTATAAATGCGTGTTTATCAACATACGTACATGTCACATCATTTCAGGAATCGTCAGTGTAGAGATACCTATTCGTACAAGTAGAGGCATGTCTTTTAAACGCAAATTATAACTTCTTAACCCACTCGGCGAGAGTTTAAACATATCATACTGCTCAATTAATGACAGAACATGGATTACACCTACGACGACGGCTGGTTAATACTACTCACTATAGTGCCCAACCTAGATGGTTGGCGACAAATGATTATACATTTCTGTTAAAGTATGTGTTTAATCCTTTCGAGAATCGTCAGTGTAGAGATGCTCATTCATACTGTTTGCAGGATTCGAAACCCCGAAACACGAGCCATGTGCTTTTACTACAAATGCCGACGTATTAACCCACTCGGCCACTATGAACAACCTGATTAATCAGCGAGACTTAAGAACGTATACTATGCAGCTGTTTTCTACAGTGCTACCAACATGAAGGACCATGCATTCAACCTACGAGGACAACTGTTTAAATGCTACTCACTACAGTGCCCAGCCTATATTGGGGGCGACAAATAATTGTAAATATTTTTTTAATCTAAATAGGTATACGTTTCATTCTTTCGGGATGTGTGTACAGTACTAACCGTTTCCTAAAACTCTCTCAGAACTGCCACATAATACTTTGTATAAACGGTCTGAGACTTTTATTTAGGTATTCCATTAGTGATGTGATTTCTTGACATTACTACCCATGCTTTACAATTTGAATAATTAACATAATAAGTTTCACAATGTTATAATATCTTTATATTAGAACTGAATATTAGAATCCGTTATGATGGAGTATGACGAATATCAACCATGTTTACGAACATGTGTTTGCACTACAGTGTAGGTGTTGTGAATTAAATATGCTCCAACACAAACGGACCTTTCCCTGCTAGACTGATGTTCAACATAGTAAAACACAACATCTAATGCAAACAGCCGAATTGTATTGCGTGAACAATATTTTGAATTTCCAATTTTAAACAAATAATAAGGTGCTATTTTTTTATGAGAGATAGGGTACCATGTACTGTTTTTAAGATGATGCATCTATTATTTATTGTTTTCATTAAATTTAACAAACTAACACTCTGTTTTCCTTTAATCAAGTTAAGTACGTACACACGAATAGACTCCACAAAAAATGATTTTCCATGAAACAGCAACAATAAAAATGATGCTAAATGATTTGAAACATGAATCTTTCCTCTCATGTATAGCCATAATATATGAAGACACAGTAAATAATTGTCCTTAAATAATGAAACGTCATTATATAGTATTTGATGATCTACTAAGTGTAGGACCAGTGTTTTATGTATATATATATATATATATATATATATATATATATATATATATATATATATATATATATATATATGTATATATATATATATATATATATATATATAAACACATTTATTTATTATCATAATTATTATTATTATGTACATAATTTATATTTTATTATTATTCTATTATATTTTACATTATTTATTCTGTATTTGAATTAATATATACTATATATTTTTATTAACATTAACCATGTTATAAATAGAGTGGTATATAATACTTAATAAAAGATCCGTAATCACTGGATACATGTGTGAATTATTCTAGAATTCTAAGTGTGTATTATATTACTCCGATTAGTTATGTAATAAAGGGGCAATATATGTATTACGTTTAAAACTGACACATGTACAGACAGACGGACGGGCAAAGTATTAAATTATATACAATAAATTAATTTAGAGAATTATACTATATTTTATATCAATAGCAAGGTGTTATATAACAATGTATAACAGAATAAGCAAGATCAATGTGGCCTTTTTGTTTGTCTAACAAGAAGAACTTATTTAATTATTTTCTGGGTATCTTTAATATAATGTTGCAATACTCGTAATTGCTTAATGATTAGCTACGTTCGACCAAGCACGAGACGAAACGTCATGGGCATTTAACAACCGTTCATTGAGCTGGAACGTAATTGAGTGTCTAGATAATGATTGACTTGCTAGTTAGGATAATAGTAACGTCGTGGAAAGTCATTGACATTCACGATATTCGAAGTGTAAGACAGTGCTTGACTTCGGAATTCTTTCCCTGGTATAGGTTTCCCTTAATACATGAACATACATAAATTAAAATGTAATGTGAACAGGCCTCTCGCTACAAAGCTCCCCACTTACGATTCCCTGATAAAATATGTCCACTGGTGTGAGTCTTAGTGGTAGAGTGCCATATTCAGAGAGAACAGAATATAAAAATGAAATAATATGCTTATTTTCTAAGAGAAAACTTAGTAAATAATACATGAATTTATTGATTTATAATGACTAAAACATTGTTGGAAATAAATCACATATTTTATTTTTATTACTGTGACAATAATTAATAACACATTTTTTTAAAAAATATATTAAAAACAGTAATGCACTTTTACTTCGGCCGATCGTTACTGCTTCGTAATTACATTCCTATTCACTATCAACATATTAAACGAAACTAAACGATATAAAAAAAACATAAAACTGCTATTATTGCTACCTCAAACCAAATATCTCCCTCTCTCTGTCTCTCTCATTCTATATAGCTTTCTCTTTTAGTCATATACATGAAAGCATTCACTACTAATCAAATGTTCCATTTTCCGAGCATTGAGAAAAGTATTTATTCTAAGAACTAAATAACATTTCAAGTAACTTAAAAAATAAATAAAATATTGATTCGTTTACAACTGCTATTCATATTTTAAACTATCGCCTTTCCATCTCAATCTCTCTCTATCTATCTTTATCTATATCTCTTTGTCTCCGGAACGTACTGTCAATAAGATAAACAGAACAAAAGGTTAGGCATCAGTGTACGACACATTCCGTACAACAATGAGAGAGAAATGTGCCATTTTATGAACATATATCAGTCCAGCATTGAGGGAATATTTTTATAAGGTGATGTTTAGTATTCGAAGCAGAACAGAAGCAACTGAGGCGGCTAGCTGAAAAAACTGAATTCTGAATAACTGACAGGTACCAACATTTGAGAAAAAACAGAAGAAGCAACCCTAATTCGGCCTACTAACTTATATGTACATCTTATTCGCGCCTTTCGATACACCTCCTCTACTAAATACATAGAATGTGATATGTGTGTGCTTCGTGTATAACAGTGAAGCTATCAGCTATTGGATTATACTATTATCAGAAGGGGACAACCTCGCAGTTTCGGCTTCACCCACTGTGACATATTTTTTTAAGTGATAGCATACTGGTGCCATATGCCAATAAATGCTATCAAACCAAATCTACTTCCCGGCCTCCTTAAACGGTTGAGTGACCCACATATTAGTTTGCGTCATGGGTGTATCTTCTACATATGTTATGGTATATCAACCCGCGCTATTAAGGAAGGTAAGCCAGGAAAATAAGTAATCTACTTTAAAAAAACATGTACAACGTCTTTCCATGTTGTCATGGCTCTGCCCCACTAGTCATCTTCTTGAGTATTGATTTACTCCTCTCCAGGAGTTAGGCACAAGACCAGTTTTTATCTTACTCCCACAAGTAAGATGTGACCCAAGGTCGGGTCGGGAAAGTGGGGTTAAAAATTGCCTGGGCAGCCCCGTTGGTATTCCCCGGTAGGGGCGCCTCAGGCTGTAAGCAATAAACTTACTCCTCCCCAAAGAGGGGAGGCGACGCCTAGGAGTGTGGACCTCCTGGAACTGTACAGGGCAGACCCGGCGTAAATCAAGCCCCGAAGGCCAAGACAATACCAGTCTATGGGGTGCAATCAAAGCAGAAGCAGCTGACGCCGAAAGCTTAACCACTTAATTATGAATTACTTGTCGACAACAATACTTTAGTGCAAAAAACAGCAGTAAATGCTATTCTTCCTACTGCAATGCATCCATTGTTATTCGTTCCCATCAGCCCACCTCTTATTTTTTATTTAGAATGTCCAATGATATACACAGTAAACATTAGGCACATTTAAAAAAAAATAAATATCAACGAAGAGGGGTTGTTTTCCAATTACATTTGTTCTAGTAAAACATGAGAAAATGTACGACACATTTTCACTAAAATACAAGCGAAATGTTTCATTTTACGAACGCATCAATCAAATATTAAAAAAAATATCCATTATGTCATATTGTATGTTCGAATCAGAATCAGCAGCAGTGGAACTAAGAGCTTTCAAACTGAATTCTGACTTGTTGAGCTGTACCAGGTTAAAAACAAGCAGCAGCAGCCGCCGCTTCTCTGTATACTATGTTTTTCTAACTGTTTTTCTATTCTCTTTCTGTTAACTTATTTCTTTATACAGCGAATCAAACCGGGGATACGTATGTTTACTTTTATTATATAAAAACGAGTTAATGTAATTTGTAGGAGTACGTCATAATTGATATGTTGTTGCCTCAGATCAAATATATAATTTTGCGGTGTTTGTTTAAAACCTGACAATAGGTGATTGGCTTTCGATACTGTAAACAGTACCTTCAAAAGGAATAAATTAAGTTGCATGCTAGGAAACACATATTAAGAATATTAACTTCAATTAAGCACTTTTAATTAACGTATAAGATATAGTATGGAACATAAATCATCTTTTAGAAAACGTCTCATTTAAACATTGATCGTAGCGGCTATTTTATTTCAGGGTATGCCAGTGACGATATTATGCTATATACCTTACACTGTCGTTAACTATTACATCACCATCGCCGGTTGTAATAGAATATACAATCCTCCGCATTAAGACATTCAATAGATAGGTACATATATAGTATGTGCACCCTTGCAGAGATAGGTAGGTATATAGTATGCGCACAAGGGCGGCGATACGTACGAATATAGTATGCGTACCGGGCCGGCGATAGGTATGTGCACCGAGGTGGCAATAAGTACGTATATAGTAGTGCATAGGGGTGGCGATAGGTACGTATTCAGCATTCGAACCAGGCTGGCGATAGGTACGTATTTAGCATTCGCACTGGGGCGGCGATATGTACATATTTAGTATTCGCACTGGGGCAGCGATAGGTACATATGTAGTATGCACACCGGTGCGGCAATAGGTACGTATTTAACATTCACACCGGGGCGGCAATAGGTACGTATTTAGTCATCATGGGTGGCGATAGCTACGTATATAGTATATGCACATGGGAGGCAATAGATGCGTATATAGCATGCGCACCAGGGTGGTGATAGATATGTATTTAGCATGCCCTCCGGGGCGGCGATCGGTACATATATAGCATGCGCATCGGGGCGGCCAAAGGTACGTATGTAGCATTTGCACCGGGCTGGGATAGCTACGTATTTAGCATTCGCACCGGGGCGGCCAAACGTACGTATGTAGCATTCGCACCGGGCGGGGATATGTACGTATTTAGCATTCGCACCGGGGCGGCGATAGGTACGTATTTAACATTCAGGGGGGGGGCGATAGCTACGTATATAGCATGTGCAAATGGGCGGTAATAAGTACGTATATATCATGCGCACCGGTGCGGTGATAGGTATGTATTTAGCATGCGCTCCGGGGCGGCGATCGGTATATATATAGCACACGCACCGGGGCGGCGATAGGTACGTATATAGCACGCGGACCGGGACGGCGAAAGGTACGTATTTAGCATTCGCACCGGGGCGGCGATAGGTACGTATTTAACATTCGCACCGGGGCGGCGATATGTACATTTTAAGCATTTGCACTGGGGCAGCGACATATACTTATGTAGTATGAACACAGGGGCAGCAATAGGTACGTATTTAGAATTCGCACCGGGGCGGCGATAAGTACTATTTAGCATTCGCACCGTGGCGGCGGCGATAAGTACGTATTTAGCATTCTCACCGGGGCGGCGATTGGTACTTATATAGTATGCGCACTGGGGCTACGATAGGTGCGTATATAGTATGCGCACCGGGTGGCGATAGATACGTATGTAGTATGAACACCGGGGCGGAGATAAGTACCTATATAGAAGGCGCAGATTGAGGTGTTACTTTTTAAAGAAATATGTCATACTATTGCCCTGGACAACGTAGGAGAAATGGTGGGGAAGAAACAGCTTTCGCAAAAAGCAAAATTAGAAAGTAGCGGTGAAATGGGGTGACCAGGGAAGAGAAAGGTAGAAAGATAAAGAGACAGCTATAGAGAGAGGGGGAGAAATAGAAGTTTGAATATACAGATGTTACACACGCGATTTTTCTTCAATTACATGTTTTCATGACCCCGAGCCACGCCGGGTAGCCCCGCTAGTGAACACTAAAACTCAATGTCGGTGGTAATATCTGAAAAAGAAAAAAAGGTAATGATTCTTTTGGAACTTCTTTTTGACAGCATATAATCAAACGTTTCCGTCATTTTATTTAAAGAAACTAATATATAGTTATACGGTAACTATTTTATCATAAATTGTACATTGCATTTAGTTGTTTTCTTTCATCCGCATCTATCCATTGTGACGGAAAATCATTAGCTGTTTTGTTTCGAATAATTGAGAACTGAATCACAAAATTCTAGAATATTTCTTCAGGCGGATCTTTATGTATTCCGTTGCTTTTATAATTGTTCTCGTGAAGAAACAAGAACAAATAAAGAACAAATAATACAACCAACATTTACTTCAAATTTGTAAAGACAAAGCATCTGCGAAAAGTGGTCTCTCTACCAACTGTGATGTTAAAAGTTGTCGACTATGGACAGCCGTTTGTAAAAGGATAAACTAGGATATAAATTCGAGAAGAAAAATAGGAAAAAGAGAAGGAAATAAAACTACCAAGAGAAAAAGTTGGAGGAGAGACACGAGAATATAATAATAGAAATAAACGAAAGAGTATTTTTTAGTCTTGTTTACAGTTGACTGTTTACAGTGTCTAATTCTGGATCGTAAGAAATCACCTTTTCAATTAACCCGAAAACAATATTGTAACGTTTGTTGCTTTTGGTGATTACCGAATGGAATTAAGTCGTTAAGTGCATACAGTTATTTTTTTCCTTTTTATCGTGTGTCCTACACATTTCTACTTTATATAAAGACTAGCGGGGCTACCCGGCGTTGCTCGGGGTCATAAAAACATATTTGAAGAAAGATCGTGTGTGTAACATCTTTATATTCAAACTTCTATGTCCGCCCCCTCTCTCTATAGCCGTCTCTTTATCTGCTACCTTTCTCTTTCCTGGTCGCCCCATTTCGCCGCTACTTTCTAATTTTGCCTTTTGCAAAAGCTGTTTCTTCCCCACCATTTCTCCTATTGCCCAGGGTAATTGTATGACATATTTCTATAAAAAGTAACACCTCTATCTGCGCCTTCTATATAGGTACTTATCTCCACCCCAGTGTTCATACTATATACGTATCTATCATCACCCCGGTGCGCATACTATATACGTACCTATCGCCGCCCCAGTGCACATACTATATACGTACCTATCGCCGCCCCGGTGCAGATACTATTTAAGTACCTATCGCCGCCCCGTTGCGAATGCTAAATAGTACCTATCGTTGCCCCGGTGTGAATGCTAAATACATACCTATTGCGCCCCGGTGTGCATGCTACATAAGTACCTATCGCTGCCCTAGTGCGAATACTAAAGACATACCAATTGCGCTCCGGTGTGCATGCTACATAAGTACCTATCACTGCCCTAGTGCGAATAATTAATATGTACATATTGCCGCTTTGGTGTGAATGCTAAATACGTACCTATCGCCGGCCCAGTGCGAATGCTAAATACGTACCTATAGCCGCCCTGGTGCGAATGCTAAATACGTACCTATAGCCGCCCCAGTGCGAATGCTAAATACGTACCTATCACCACTACGGTGCGAATGCGAAATATATACCTTTCGCCGCCCCGGTACGCATGCAATATATGTACTGATCGCCGCCGCAGAGCGCATGCTATGTACGTACTTATTGCTGCCCGTGTGTACATGCTATATACGTAGCTATCGCCACCCCTGAATTCTGAATACGTACCTATCGCCGCCCTGGTGTGGAAGCTAAATACGTACATATCGCCGCCCCGGTGCGAATGCTAAATACATACCTATCGCCGCCCCGGTGTTAATTCAAAATACGTACCTATTGCCGCCCCGGTGTGAATTCTAAATACGTACCTATCGCCGCCCCGGTGCGGAAGCTAAATACGTACATATCGCTGCCCCGGTGCGAATGCTAAATACATACCTATCGCTGCCCCGGTGTGAATGCTAAATACATACCTTTCGCCGCCCCTGTGCGCGTGCTATATACGTACCTATCACCGCCCCGGTGCGCGTGCTATATATGAACCGATCGCTTCCTCAGTGCGCATGCTAAATGCATACCTATCACTGCCCCGGTGTGCATACTATATACGTACTTATTACCGCCCATGTGCACATGCTATATAAGTACCTATCACCACTGCTGAATGCTAAATAAGTACCTATCGCCGCCCCGGTGTGGAAGCTAAATACAGACATATCGCCGCCCCTAAATTTGGGTAGACCCTAAAAAATTTGGCCTGACCCCTAAAATTTTCCCCGTCCCCTAAATCTCTCCAGCCTCTAATTTTTCACTCTCCCCCAACCATGAGAAATATTTTGACTTCCAAACAAAAAAAAAACAAAAAAATTTGGCCTGACCCCGAAAAAGTTCCGCCTGACCCCTAAAATTTTCCCGACCCTAAATGTCTCCAGCCCCCTAATTTTTCACTCTCCCCCAACCATGAGAAATATTTTGACTTCAAAACAAAAATAAACAAAAAAATTTGGCCTGACCCCTAAAAAGTTCCGCCTGACCCCTAAAATTTTCCCCGACCCCTCAATCTCTCCAGCCCCCTAATTGTTCACTCTCCCCCAACCCTGAGATATATTTTGAGTTCAAACCAAAAAAAAAAGAAAAAGATTTGGCCTGAACCCTAAAAAGTTCGTCCTGACCCCTAAAATTTTCCCCGACCCCTGAATCTTTCCAGCCACCTAATTTTTCACTCTCCTCCAACCATGAGAAATATTTTGACTTCAAAACAAAAAAAAACAAAAAAAATTGGCCTGACCCCTAAAAAGTTCGTCCTGACCCCCTAAATTTTCCCCGACCCCTCACTCTCTCCAGCCCCCTAATTCTTCACTCTCCCCCAACCCTGAGAAATATTTTGAGTTCAAAACCAAAAAAAAACAAAAAAATTTGGCCTGACCCCTAAAATGTTCTGCCTGACCCCTAAAATTTTCCCCGACCCCTAAATCTCTCCAGCCCCCTAATTTTTAACTCTCCCCCAACATTGAGATATATTTTGACTTCAAAACAAAAAAAAAACAAAGAAAAACAAAAAAATTTGGCCTGACCCCTAAAAAGTTCGTCCTGACCCCTAAAATTTCCCCGACCGCTAAATCTCTCCAGCCCCCTAATTTTTCACTCTCCCCCAATCCTGAGAAATATTTTGACTTCAAAACAAAAAAAAAAAAAAAAAAAAAAAAAATTTGGCCTGACCCCTAAAAAGTTCGTCCTGACCCCTAAAATTTCCCCGACCCCATAATCTCTCCAGCCCCCTAATTTTTCACTCTCCCCCAACCCTGAGAAATATTTTGACTTCAAAACAAAAAATAAGCAAAAAATTTGGCCTGACCCCTAAAAAGTTCGTCCTGACCCCTAAAATTTTTCCCGACCCCTCAATCTCTGCAGCCCCCTAATTTTTCACTCTCCTCCAACTCTGAGAAATATTTTGACTTCAAAACAAAAAATTGGCGTGACCACTAAAAAGTGCGGCCTGACCCCTAAATCTCTCCAGCCCCTCATCCCAACTAATTTTTCACTCTCACATAACCCTGAGAAATATTTTGAGTTAAAAACAAAATAAAAAAGAACAAATTTTGCCTGACCCCTAAAAAGTTCGGATTGACCCCTAAAATTTTCTCCGACCCCTCAATGTCTCCAGCGAAATATTTTGAGTTCAAAAAAAAATGTTATTTAACATGTATACAAATATTAGTGAAAACAGTGGCGGAGCATAATTATTTCTATTCTTACTTTATTTATTGAGATGTTTTTTAATATGTATACAAATATTAGTAAAAACAATGGCGGAGCATAATTATTTCTATTCTTAATGTACTTATTGAGACGTTATTTAATATGTATACAAATATTAGTGAAAACAATGGTGGAGCATAATTATTTCTCTTCTTACTTTACTTATTGAGACGTTATTTAATATGTATACAAATATTAGTGAAAACAGTGGCGGAGCATAATTATTTCTATTTTTAGTTTATTTATTGAGACGTTTTTTAATATGTATACAAATATTAGTGAAAACAATGGCGGAGCATAATTTTTTCTTCCTTTAAATTTACTGATTGAAACGTTATTTAATATGTATACAAATATTAGTGAAAACAATGGTGGAGCATAATTATTTCTCTTCTTACTTTACTTATTGAGACGTTATTTAATATGTATACAAATATAAGTGAAAACAATGGAGGAGCATAATAATTTCTCTTCTTACCTTACTTCTTGAGACGTTATTTAATATGTATACAAATATTAGTGAAAACAATGGTGGAGCATAATTATTTCTCTTTTTACTTTACTTCTTGAAACGTTATTTAATATGTATACAAATATTAGTGAAAACAATGGTGGAGCATAATTATTTATTACACTAACTTCACACCTCTCAAAAAGAAGGAGGTAATACCTGGGAGGATGGTATCATGTCAACAGAAGAAATGCGGTTAGGATTAAGCAACCCTTGCTTCACTATAAACTCGTGTTCAAAAAAGTTCCGTTAGGGATCCACTTTGACGTCATTTCCTGTTAAAATCGTGACTTTGCATTATGCCGACAATCCCCCATCTCCAAATTTGGCATGAGGCGCTTCACCGGCGAATGCCGACACTCCCCCCCCCCCTAATTTGACCTGAAGCAGTCACACCGCCGCTCTATCTCTACAACTCTCAAAAAGGAGGAGGTAATGCCTAGGAGGGTGGTATCATAACAACAGAACGGGCGTAGGGGAGGAAAGGAAGGTAGAAGGGGTGGGAGTGAGAGGGAAAGAAGAGTTTTAGTGTGAGGGATTTTCTTCCCTACACTCTTTTCCTCTGACGTCATTTCCTGTTAAAAGCATGACGGTGCATTATTTCTCAAATTCTACATGATGTCATTGTTTTTTTCTCAAATTAGTACTAAACAACGTTGAAAATCGAGGAAAAAGGCAGTCGACCCTCGAAGAGTCCATTTTTTTTCCGGTTCTGAGATAGTATACGTCCCGGGGCTGGCCGGTCATAATGACGTCAACCGTGTGACTGTTTGTTGGGTACTCTCGGAGGAGTATCTGGACATACAAACAGACAAACAGACAGACATACAGACAACTGGCCTTTATATAATAGAAGAAGATACAAATAAATGCACATTGGCCTTTATTATAGATACAAATAAATGCACATTGGTCTTTATTATAGATTTGCTTAATACCCCCCCCCCCAAGAAAAGATTTGGCCTGATGCGCTCACACCGGCGAATGCTGACACTCTCTCCTCGCAACAGATACTACACTGTCTCCACCCTCTCAAAAAGGTGTGAGCGCCGGCGAATGCCGACACTCCCCCTCCCCAAATTTGGCCTGAGGGACTCACACCGGCGAATGCCGTCACCCCCCCCCCCCAATTTGACATGAAAGGAGGAGGGAATGCCTATCATGATAACGGAAGGGAGGGGGAGGAATATTAGCGTCTATTAAAAGGTTGTAGTGTGAGTGAATTTCTTCCCGCCACTTTGCATTATTTTTCAAATTATCTGTCACTCTCTGACGTCATGATATAACCGGACACAATTTAGAGCAAGACCGGGTACATCCGGCAAGGGATTATGGGACAGGTGCGGATGTGATTGAGCAACCCTTGTTTCACTACACACTCTTAACGTAGGATTACTATGTTGTTATTGATGCATCCGGACAGAAGTTATTGGATGATCTGATACAACCGGACACAATTTAGGACAAGACCGGGTACATCCGGCAAGGGATTATGGGATGTTTACAGTGACTCTGCATTTTTATCGGATTAGTACATAAATACATTAGATTATTTCGAATTTACTATCGAATTTGACCTCCTAGAACTGCACAGGACAAACCCATAGACCGACGGAATGAAGCCCCGAAGGCCAAGACGATACCAGTCTATGGGGTGCAGTATCCATCGAAACAGATACTACACTTTGATGTTAGCCAAAAGAAGTGAATTAATGTCATTTTCGGTTATGGCGTATGAAAGCTATGTTGAATTAGAGAAAAACGGCCTAGGGGAGTCTAAAATTCATTGTTGATATTCCAAACTTATATAAGAATTTGTTAAATAGTAGTATACAATGTTTTTTGAAAGAAAATCCTAGTTATTATTACTTGTTAATTTAATAATGTAATTTAAACAGTGTCTAGTGGATAGACCGCTGTTCAGGTGTAGATTGGTTATAAATACCCCAGTAAAACCTCAGAATTTTAATTTCGGATCTTTACTTGGTCTTTTGGCTAAGATCAAAGTGTAGTATCTGTTCTCGGCATTTTTGCCTTGAGATAAAGTGTATTATCTAGTCCTATCCTATAGGTGTCGATCTTACACTCTCGAATCAAAAATCAGATTATCATTTTATTTTTGAATCCCTTTTCCTTTTGTTCACTTCCTCTCCCCTAAAGTACTGGCGTCACTCCTCCAAAGTTCGCCTTAGGCGCTCCCCTCCCCAAATTTTGCTTGAGGCGCACCACCGCCGAATGCCGACTGACTCTCCCCATATTTGGCCTGAGGCGCTCACACCGGCTAATGCCGCAACTCCCCCTCTCCCAAATTCGGCCTCCCCATGCCGACACTACTCCCCAAATTCGGCCTGAGGACCTCCTCCCCGAATTTCGCCTGAGGCGCACCACCGCCGAATGCCGACACTCACCCATCCCATATTTGTCCTGAGGCGCTCATACCGGCGAATGCCGCAACTCCCCCTCCACCAAATTCGGCCTTCCCAAATTTCGCCTGAGGCGCTAATACCGGCGAATGCCGACATGCCCCCTCCCCAAATTTGGCCTGAGGCGCCCCACCGCCGAATGCCGACCCTCCCCTCAAATTTCGCCTGAGCGCTAACACCTCTCAAAAAGGAGGAGGTAATACCTAGGAGGATGTTATCATGTCAACAGAAAAAATGTGGTTAGGATTAAGCAACCCTTTGCTTCACTATGAACTCATGTTAAAAAAAGTGCCGTTATTGATTAAACAACACTTGCGTCACTATAAACGTATGTATCAAAAAGCGCCGTTAGGAGTTACGCAACCCTTGCATCACTATGGACTCATGTTCAAAAAGTGCCGTTAGTAAGTAAGCAACCCATGCTTGACTATGGACTCGTGTTCAAAAAAAGTGCCGTTTGTGATTAAGCAACACTTGCTTCACTATAAACTCATGTTCAAAAAAGAGCCGTTAGGGATTTCCTCTGACGTCATTTCCTGTTAAAATCATGACGGTGCATTATTTCATTGTTTTTTCTCAAATTAGTACTAAACAACGTTGAAAATCGAGGAAAAAGGCACCCCCCCATTGGAGAAAAGTGCTCAGTCGAACCCCGAAGAGTCCATTTTTTTTTCCGGTTCTGAGATATTATACGACCCGGGGCTGGCCGGTCATAATGACGTCAACCGTGTGACTGTTTGTTGGGTCCTCTCGGAGGAGTTTCTGGACATACAAACAAACAGACAAACAGACATACAGACAACTGCCCTTTATATAATAGACTAGCGGGGCTACCCGGCGTTGCTCGGGGTCATAACAACATATATTTGAAGAAAGATCGTGTGTGTAACATCTTTATATTCAAACTTCTATGTCCGCTCCCTCTCTCTATAGCCGTCTCTTTATCTGCTATCTTTCTCTTCCCTGGTTGCCCCATTTCGCCGCTACTTTCTAATTTTGCCTTTTGCAAAAGCTGTTTCTTCCCCACCATTTCTCCTATTGCCCAGGGTAATAGTATGACATATTTCTATAAAAAGTAACACCTCTAGCTGCGCCTTCTATATAGGTACTTATCTCCACCCCGGTGCGCGTACTATATACGTACCTATCGCCGCCCCAGTGCACATACTATATACGTACCTATCGCCGCCCCGGTGCAGATACTATTTAAGTACCTATCGCCGCCCCGTTGCGAATGCTAAATAGTACCTATCGTTGCCCCGGTGTGAATGCTAAATACATACCTATTGCGCCCCGGTGTGCATGCTACATAAGTACCTATCGTTGCCCTAGTGCGAATACTAAAGACATACCAATTGCGCCCCGGTGTGCATGCTACATAAGTACCTATCGCTGCCCTAGTGCGAAAAATAAATATGTACATATTGCCGCTTTGGTGTGAATGCTAAATACGTAACTATCGCCGGCACAGTGTGAATGCTAAATACGTACCTATAGCCGCCCTGGTGCGAATGCTAAATACGTACCTATAGCCGCCCCAGTGCGAATGCTAAATACGTACCTATCACCACTACGGTGCAAATGCGAAATACATACCTTTCGCCGCCCCGGTGCACGTGCAATATATGTACTGATCGCCGCCGCAGAGCGCATGCTATGTACGTACTTATTGCTGCCCATGTGTACATGCTATATACGTAGCTATCGCCGCCCTGGTGTGGAAGCTAAATACGTACATATCGCCGCCCCGATGCGAATGCTAAATACCTACCTATCGCCGCCCCGGTGTGAATTCTAAAGTCGTACCTATTGCCGCCCCTGTGTGAATTCTAAATACGTACCTATCGCCGCCCCGGTGCGGAAGCAAAATATGTACATATCGCTGCCCCGGTGCGAATGCTAAATACATACCTATCGCTGCCCCGGTGTAGATGCTAAATACATACCTATCGCCGCCCTGGTGTGAATGCTAAATACGTACCTATCGCCGCCCCGGTGTGAATTTTAAATATGTACCTTTTGCCGCCCGGTGTGAATTTTAAATATGTACCTTTCGCCGCCCCTGTGCGCGTGCTATATACGTACCTATCGCCGCCCCGGTGCGCGTGCTATATATGAACCGATCGCTGCCTCAGTGCGCATGATAAATACATACCTATCACTGCCCCGGTGTGCATACTATATACGTACTTATTACCGCCCATGTGCACATGCTATATAAGTACCTATCACCACCGCTGAATGCTAAATAAGTACCTATCGCCGCCCCGGTGTGGAAGCTAAATACGTACATATCGCCGCCCCTAAATTTGGGCAGACCCCTAATAAATTTGGCCTGACCCCTAAAATTTTCCCCGTCCCCTAAATCTCTCCAGCCCCCTAATTTTTCACTCTCCCCGAACCATGAGAAATATTTTGAAATAAAAACAAAAAAAACCAAAAAAATTTGGACTGACCCCTAAAAAAGTTCTGCCTGACCCCTAAAATTTTCCCGACCCTAAATGTCTCCAGCCCCCTAATTTTTCACTCTCCCCCAACCATGAGAAATATTTTGAGTTCAAAACAAAAAAAAACAAAAAAATTTGGCCTGACCCCTAAAAAGTTCGTCCTGACCCCTAAAATTTTCCCCGACCCCTAGATCTCTCCAGCCCCCTAATTTTTCACTCTCCCCTAACGATGAGAAATATTTTGACTTCAAAACAAAAATAAACAAAAAAATTTGGCCTGACCCCTAAAAAATTTGGCCTGACCCCTAAAATTTTCCTCGACCCTTAAATCTCTCCAGCCCCCTAATTGTTCACTCTCCCCCAACCCTGAGAAATATTTTTAGTTCAAAACCAAAAAAAAAGAAAAAGATTTGGCCTGACCCCTAAAAAGTTCGTCCTGAGCCCTAAAATTTTCCCCGACCCTTCAATCTCTCCAGCCCCCTAATTGTTCACTCTCCCCCAACCCTGAGAAATATTTTGACTTCAAAACCAAAAAAAACAAAAAAAATTGGCCTGACCCCTAAAAAGTTCCGCCTGACCCCTAAAAATTTCCCCGACCCCTAAATCTCTCTAGCCCGTTAATTTTTCACTCTTCCCCAACCATGAGAAATATTTTGACTTCAAAACAAAAATAACAAAAAAATTTGGCCTGACCCCTAAAAAGTTCCGCCTGACCCCTAAAATTTTCCCCGACCCCTAAATCTCTCCAGCCCCCTAATTTTTAACTCTCCCACAACCATCAGATATATTTTGACTTCAAAACAAAAAAAAACAAAAAAATTTGGCCTGACCCCTAAAAAGTTCGTCCTGACCCCTAAAATTTTCCCCGACCCCTAAATCTCTCCAGCCCCCTAATTTTTCACTCTCCTCCAACCATGAGAAATATTTTGACTTCAAAACAAAAAAAAACAAAAAAATTTGGCCTGACCCCTAAAAAGTTCGTCCTGACCCCTAAAATTTTCCCCGACCCCTAAATCTCTCCAGCCCCCTAATTTTTCACTCTCCCACAACCATGAGATATATTTTGACTTCAAAACAAAAAAAAACAAAAAAATTTGGCCTGACCCCTAAAATTTTCCCCGACCCCTAAATCTCTCCAGCCCCCTAATTTTTCACTCTCCCCCAACCCTGAGAAATATTTTGACTTCAAAACAAAAAAAAAACAAAAAAAAGAAAAAAATTTGGCCTGACCCCTAAAAAGTTCGTCCTGACCCCTAAAATTTTCCCCGGGACCTAAATCTCTCCAGCCCCCTAATTTTTCACTCTTCCCCAACCCTGAGAAATATTTTGACTTCAAAACAAAAAAAAACAAAAAAAAACAAACAAATTTGGCCTGACCCCTAAAAAGTTCGTCCTGACCCCTAAAATTTTCCCCGAGACCTAAATCTCTCCAGCCCCCTAATTTTTCACTCTCCCCCAAGCCTGAGAAATATTTTGACTTCAAAACAAAAAAAAACAAAAAATTTGGCCTGACCCCTAAAAAGTTCGTTCTGACCCCTAAAATTTTCCCCTACCCCTAAATCTCTCCAGCCCCCTATTTTTTAACTCTCCCCCAACCCTGAGAAATATTTTGACTTCAAAACAAAACAAAAACAAAAAAAAAAAAAAAAATTTGGCCTGACCCCTAAAAAGTACGTCCTGACCCCTAAAATTTTCCCCGACCCCTAAATCTCTCCAGCCCCCTAATGTTTCACTCTCCCCAAACCATGAGAAATAATTTGACTTCAAAACAAAAAAAAACAAAAATATTTGGCCTGACCCCTAAAAAGTTCGTCCTGACCCCTAAAATTTTCCCCGACCCCTAAATCTCTCCAGCCCCCTAATTTTTCACTCTCCCACAACCATGAGATATATTTTGACTTCAAAACAAAAAAAAACAAAAAAATTTGGCCTGACCCCTAAAATTTTCCCCGACCCCTAAATCTCTCCAGCCCCCTAATTTTTCACTCTCCCCCAACCCTGAGAAATATTTTGACTTCAAAACAAAAAAAAAACAAAAAAAAGAAAAAAATTTGGCCTGACCCCTAAAAAGTTCGTCCTGACCCCTAAAATTTTCCCCGGGACCTAAATCTCTCCAGCCCCCTAATTTTTCACTCTTCCCCAACCCTGAGAAATATTTTGACTTCAAAACAAAAAAAAACAAAAAAAAACAAACAAATTTGGCCTGACCCCTAAAAAGTTCGTCCTGACCCCTAAAATTTTCCCCGAGACCTAAATCTCTCCAGCCCCCTAATTTTTCACTCTCCCCCAAGCCTGAGAAATATTTTGACTTCAAAACAAAAAAAAACAAAAAATTTGGCCTGACCCCTAAAAAGTTCGTTCTGACCCCTAAAATTTTCCCCTACCCCTAAATCTCTCCAGCCCCCTATTTTTTAACTCTCCCCCAACCCTGAGAAATATTTTGACTTCAAAACAAAACAAAAACAAAAAAAAAAAAAAAAATTTGGCCTGACCCCTAAAAAGTACGTCCTGACCCCTAAAATTTTCCCCGACCCCTAAATCTCTCCAGCCCCCTAATGTTTCACTCTCCCCAAACCATGAGAAATAATTTGACTTCAAAACAAAAAAAACAAAAATATTTGGCCTGACCCCTAAAAAGTTCGTCCTGACCCCTAAAATTTTCCCCGACCCCTAAATCTCTCCAGCCCCCTAATTTTTAACTCTCCCCCAACCCTGAGAAATATTTTGACTTCAAAACAAAAAAAAACAAAAAAAACAAAAATATTTGGCCTGACCCCTAAAAAGTTTGTCCTGACCCCTAAAATTTTCCCCGACCCCTAAATCTCTCCAGCCCCCTAATTTTTCACTCTCCCACAACCATGAGATATATTTTGACTTCAAAACAAAAAAAATCAAAAAAATTTGGCCTGACCCCTAAAAAGTTCGTCCTGACCCCTAAAATTTTCCCCGACCCCTAAATCTCTCCAGCCCCCTATTTTTTCACTCTCCTCCAACCATGAGAAATATTTTGACTTCAAAACAAAAAAAAACAAAAAAATTTGGCCTGACCCCTAAAATTTTCCCCGACCCCTAAATCTCTCCAGCCCCCTAATTTTTCACTCTCCCCCAACCCTGAGAAATATTTTGACTTCAAAACAAAAAAACCCCAAAAAAAACAAAAAAATTTGGCCTGACCCCTAAAAAGTTCGTCCTGACCCCTAAAATTTTCCCCGAGACCTAAATCTCTCCAGCCCCCTAATTTTTCACTCTTCCCCAACCCTAAGAAATATTTTGACTTCAAAACAAAAAAAAACAAAAAAAAACAAAAAAATTTGGCCTGACCCCTAAAAAGTTCGTCCTGACCCCTAAAATTTACCCCGACCCCTAAATCTCTCCAGCCCCCTAATTTTTAACTCTCCCCCAACCCTGAGAAATATTTTGACTTCAAAACAAAACAAAAACAAAAAAAAAACAAAAAAATTTGGCCTGACCCCTAAAAAGTACGTCCTGACCCCTAAAATTTTCCCCGACCCCTAAATCTCTCCAGCCCCCTAATGTTTCACTCTCCCCCAACCATGAGAAATATTTTGACTTCAAAACAAAAAAAAACAAAAATATTTGGCCTGACCCCTAATAAGTTCGTCCTGACCCCTAAAATTTTCCCCGACCCTTAAATCTCTCCAGCCCCCTAATTTTTCACTCTCCCCCAACCATGAGAAATATTTTGAGTTCAAAACCAAAAAAAACAAAAAAAATTTGGCCTGACCCCTAAAAAGTTCGGCCTGACCCCTAAAATTTTTCGCCGACCCCTCAATCGCTCCAGCCCCCTAATTTTTCACTCTCCTCCAACTCTGAGAAATATTTTGACTTCAAAACAAAAAATTGGCGTGACCACTAAAAAGTGCGGCCTGACCCCTAAATCTCTCCAGCCCCTCATCCCAACTAATTTTTCACTCTCACATAACCCTGAGAAATATTTTGAGTTTAAAACAAAATAAAAAAGACCAAATTTTGCCTGACCCCTAAAAAGTGCGGATTGACCCCTAAAATTTTCTCCGACCCCTCAATGTCTCCAGCGAAATATTTTGAGTTCAAAAAAAAATGTTATTTAACATGTATACAAATATTAGTGAAAACAGTGGCGGAGCATAATTATTTCTATTCTTACTTTATTTATTGAGATGTTTTTTAATATGTATACAAATATTAGTGAAAACAATGGCGGAGCATAATTATTTCTCTTCTTACTGTACTTATTGAGACGTTATTTAATATGTATACAAATATTAGTGAAAACAATGGTGGAGCATAATTATTTCTCTTCTTACTTTACTTATTGAGACGTTATTTAATATGTATACAAATATTAGTGAAAACAGTGGCGGAGCATAATTATTTCTATTTTTAGTTTATTTATTGAGACGTTTTTTAATATGTATACAAATATTAGTGAAAACAATGGCGGAGCATAATTTTTTCTTCCTTTAAATTTACTGATTGAGACGTTATTTAATATGTATACAAATATTTGTGAAAACAATGGTGGAGCATAATTATATCTCTTCTTACTTTACTTATTGAGACGTTATTTAATATGTATACAAATATAAGTGAAAACAATGGAGGAGCATAATAATTTCTCTTCTTACCTTACTTCTTGAGACGTTATTTAATATGTATACAAATATTAGTGAAAACAATGGTGGAGCATAATTATTTCTCTTCTTACCTTACTTCTTGAAACGTTATTTAATATGTATACAAATATTAGTGAAAACAATGGTGGAGCATAATTATTTATTACACTAACTTCACACCTCTCAAAAAGAAGGAGGTAATACCTGGGAGGATGGTATCATGTCAACAGAAGAAATGCGGTTAGGATTAAGCAACCCTTGCTTCACTATAAACTCGTGTTCAAAAAAGTTCCGTTAGGGATCCACTTTGACGTCATTTCCTGTTAAAATCGTGACTTTGCATTATGCCGACAATCCCCCATCTCCAAATTTGGCATGAGGCGCTTCACCGGCGAATGCCGACACTCCCCCCCCCCCTAATTTGACCTGAAGCAGTCACACCGCCGCTCTATCTCTACAACTCTCAAAAAGGAGGAGGTAATGCCTAGGAGGGTGGTATCATAACAACAGAACGGGCGTAGGGGAGGAAAGGAAGGTAGAAGGGGTGGGAGTGAGAGGGAAAGAAGAGTTTTAGTGTGAGGGATTTTCTTCCCTACACTCTTTTCCTCTGACGTCATTTCCTGTTAAAAGCATGACGGTGCATTATTTCTCAAATTCTACATGATGTCATTGTTTTTTTCTCAAATTAGTACTAAACAACGTTGAAAATCGAGGAAAAAGGCAGTCGACCCTCGAAGAGTCCATTTTTTTTCCAGTTCTGAGATAGTATACGTCCCGGGGCTGGCCGGTCATAATGACGTCAACCGTGTGACTGTTTGTTGGGTACTCTCGGAGGAGTATCTGGACATACAAACAGACAAACAGACAGACATACAGACAACTGGCCTTTATATAATAGAAGATACAAATAAATGCACATTGGCCTTTATTATAGATACAAATAAATGCACATTGGTCTTTATTATAGATTTGCTTAATACCCCCCCCCCCCCAAGAAAAGATTTGGCCTGATGCGCTCACACCGGCGAATGCTGACACTCTCTCCTCGCAACAGATACTACACTGTCTCCACCCTCTCAAAAAGGTGTGAGCGCCGGCGAATGCCGACGACACTCCCCCTCCCCAAATTTGGCCTGAGGGACTCACACCGGCGATGCCGTCACCCCCCCCCCCCCAATTTGACATGAAAGGAGGAGGTAATGCCTATCATGATAACGGAAGGGAGGGGGGAGGAATATTAGCGTCTATTAAAATGTTGTAGTGTGAGTGAATTTCTTCCCGCCACTTTGCATTATTTTTCAAATTATCTGCCACTCTCTGACGTCATGATATAACCGGACACAATTTAGAGCAAGACCGGGTACATCCGGCAAGGGATTATGGGACAGGTGCGGATGTGATTGACCAACCCTTGTTTCACTACACACTCTTAACGTAGGATTCCTATGTTGTTATTGATGCATCCGGACAGAAGTTATTGGATGATCTGATACAACCGGACACAATTTAGGACAAGACCGGGTACATCCGGCAAGGGATTATGGGATGTTTACAGTGACTCTGCATTTTTATCGGATTAGTACATAAATACATTAGATTATTTCGAATTTACTATCGAATTTGACCTCCTAGAACTGCACAGGACAAACACATAGACCGACGGAATGAAGCCCCGAAGGCCAAGACGATACCAGTCTATGGGGTGCAGTATCCATCGAAACAGATACTACACTTTGATGTTAGCCAAAAGAAGTGAATTAATGTCATTTTCGGTAATGGCGTATGAAAGCTATGTTGAATTAGAGAAAAACGGCCTAGGGGAGTCTAAAATTCATTTTTTATATTCCAAACTTATATAAGAATTTGTTAAATAGTAGTATACAATGTTTTTTGAAAGAAAATCCTAGTTATTATTACTTGTTAATTTAATAATGTAATTTAAACAGTGTCTAGTGGATAGACCGCTGTTCAGGTGTAGATTGGTTATAAATACCCCAGTAAATAACCTCAGAATTTCAATTTCGGATGCTTTTGTTGGCCTTTTGGCTAAGATCAAAGTGTAGTATCTGTTCTCGGCATTTTTGCCTTGAGATAAAGTGTATTATCTAGTCCTATCCGATAGGTGTCGATCTTACACTCTCGAATCAAAAATCAGATTATCATTTTATTTTTGAATCCCTTTTCCTTTTGTTCACTTCCTCTCCCCTAAAGTACGGTCACTCCTCCAAAGTTCGCCTTAGGCGCTGCCCTCCCCAAATTTTGCCTGAGTCGCTCATAATTGCCTGAGGCGCCCCACCGCCGAATGCCGACTCTCCCCATATTTGGCCTGAGATGCCGCAACTCCCCCTCCCCCAAATTCGGCCTCCCCATGCCGACACTACTCCCCAAATTCGGCCTGAGGCGCTCCTCCCCGAATTTCGCCTGAGGCGCACCACCGCCGAATGCCGACACTCACCCTTCCCATATTTGGCCTGAGGCGCTCACACCGGCGAATGCCGCAACTCCCCCTCCACCAAATTCGGCCTTCCCAAATTTCGCCTGAGGCGCTCATACTGGTGAATGCCGACACTCCTTCCCAAATTCTGCGCCCCACCGGCGAATGCTGACAGTCCTCTTCCCCAAATTTCGCCTGAGGCGCTAATACCGGCGAATGCCGACATTCCCCCTCCCCAAATTTGGCCTGAGGCGCCCCACCGCCGAATGCCGACCCTCCCCTCAAATTTCGCCTGAGCCGCTAATACCGGCGAATGCCGACACCCTCCACACCCACCCCAATTTTTAAATATGTATACAAAAAGGAGGAGGTAATACCTAGGAGGATGTTATCATGTCAACAGAAAAAAACTCATGTTAAAAAAAGTGCCGAACACTTGCGTCACTATAAACGCATGTATCAAAAAGTACCGTTAGTAATTCAGCAACCCTTGCTTCACTATGGACTCGTGTTCAAAAAAAGTGCCGACACTCCTCCCCAAATTCGACCTGAGGCGCTCATACTGACGAATGCCGACACTCCTCCCCAAATTTCGCCTGAGGCGACCATACTTGCGTAACTCCTCCCCGAATTTTGCCTGAGGCTCCCCACCGGCAAATGCTGACCCTCCCCCAAATTTCGCCTGATGCGCCCCCCGCCGAATGTCGATACCCCCCCCCTCCCCCAAATTTCTCCTGAGGCGCTCACACCGGCGAATGCCGACACCCCCCACACCCACCCCAATTTTTCAATATGTATACAATATGTATACAAATATTAGTGAAAACAATGGGGGAGCATACAAATATTATTGAAAACAGTGGGGGAGCATAATTATTTATTACTTTAATTTTACTGACTAACTTCCAACTCTCAAAAAGGAGGAGATAATACCTAGGAGGATGTTATCATGTCAACAGAAAAAATGTGGTTAGGATTAAGCAACCCTTGCTTCACTATGAACTCATGTTAAAAAAAGTGCCGTTATTGATTAAACAACACTTGCGTCACTATAAACGCATGTATCAAAAAGTGCCGTTAGTAGTTACGCAACCCTTGCATCACTATGGACTCATGTTCAAAAAAGTGCCGTTAGTAAGTAAGCAACCCATTCTTGACTATGGACTCGTGTTCAAAAAAAGTGCCGTTTGTGATTAAGCAACACTTGCTTCACTATAAACTCATGTTCAAAAAAGAGCCGTTAGGGATTTCCTCTGACGTCATTTCCTGTTAAAATCATGACGGTGCATTATTTCTCAAATTTTCTGAAATTAGTACTAAACAACGTTGAAAATCGAGGAAAAAGGCACCCCCCCATTGGAGAAAAGTGCTCAGTCGAACCCCGAAGAGTCCATTTTTTTTTCCGGTTCTGAGATATTATACGACCCGGGGCTGGCCGGTCATAATGACGTCAACCGTGTGACTGTTTGTTGGGTCCTCTCGGAGGAGTTTCTGGACATACAAACAAACAGACAAACAGACAAACAGACATACAGACAACTGCCCTTTATATAATAGACTAGCGGGGCTACCCGGCGTTGCTCGGGTTCATAAAAACATATATTTGAAGAAAGATCGTGTGTGTAACATCTTTATATTCAAACTTCTATGTCCGCCCCCTCTCTCTATAGCCGTCTCTTTATCTGCTACCTTTCTCTTCCCTGGTCGCCCCATTTCGCCGCTACTTTCTAATTTTACCTTTTGCAAAAGCTGTTTCTTCCCCACCATTTCTCCTATTGCCCAGGGTAATAGTATGACATATTTCTATAAAAAGTAACACCTCTATCTGCGCCTTCTATATAGGTACTTATCACCACCCCGGTGTTCATACTATATACGTATCTATCATCACCCCGGTGCACATACTATATACGTACCTATCGCCGCCTCAGTGCACATACTATATACGTACCTATCGCCGCCCCGGTGCAGATACTATTTAAGTACCTATCGCCGCCCCGTTGTGAATGCTAAATAGTACCTATCGTTGCCCCGGTGTGAATGCTAAATACATACCTATTGCGCCCCGGTGTGCATGCTACATAAGTACCTATCGCTGCCCTAGTGCGAATAATTAATATGTACATATTGCGGCTTTGGTGTGAATGTTAAATACGTACCTATCGCCGGCCCAGTGCGAATGCTAAATACGTACCTATAGCCGTCCTGGTGCGAATAATAAATACGTACCTATAGCCGCCCAGGTGCGAATGCTAAATACAGACCTATCACCACCACCCTGCGAATGCAAAATACATACCTTTCGCCGCACCGGTGCGCGTGCTATATATGTACTGATCGCCGCCGCAGAGCGCATGCTATGTACGTACTTATTGCTGCCCATGTGTACATGCTATATACGTAGCTATCGTCACCCCTGAATTCTGAATACGTACCTATAGCCGCCCTGGTGTGGAAGCTAAATACGTACATATCGCCGCCCCGGTGCGAATGCTAAATACATACCTATCGCCGCCCCGGTGTGAATTCTAAATACGTACCTATCGCCGCCCCGGTGTGAATTCTAAATACGTACCTATTGCCGCCCCGGTGTGAATTTTAAATATGTACCTTTCGCCGCCCCGGTGTGAATTTTAATTATGTACCTTTCGCCACCTCTGTGCGCGTGCTATATACGTACCTATCGCCGCCCCGGTGCGCGTGCTATACATGAACCGATCTCTGCCTCAGTGCGCATGCTAAATACATACCTATCACAGCCCCGTGCGCATACTATATACGTACTTATTACTGCCCATGTGCACATGCTATATAAGTACCTATCACCACTGCTGAATGCTAAATAAGTACCTCTCGCCGCCCCGGTGTGGAAGCTAAATACGAACATATCGCCGCCCCTACATTTGGGCAGACCCCTAAAAAATTTGGCCTGACCCCTAAAATTTTCCCCGACCCCTAAATCTCTTCAGCACCTAATTTTTCACTCTCCCCCAACCATGAGAAATATTTTGACTTCAAAACAAAAAAAAAAACAAAAAAATTTGGCCTGACCCCTAAAAAGTTCGTCCTGACCCCTAAAATTTTTACCCCGACCCCTAAATCTCTCCAGCCCCCTAATTTTTCACTCTCCCCCAACCATGAGATATATTTTGAGTTCAAAACCAAAAAAAAAAAAAAAAATTTGGCCTGACCACTAAAAAGTTCCGCCTGACCCCTAAAATTTTCCCCGACCGCTAAATCTCTCCAGTCCCCTAATTTTTCACTCTCCCCCAACCCTGAGAAATATTTTGACTTCAAAACAAAAAAAAAAAAAAAAAATTTGGCCTGACCCCTAAAAAGTTCGTCCTGACCCCTAAAATTTTCCCCGACCCCTAAATCTCTCCAGCCCCCTAATTTTTCACTCTCCCCCAACCCTGAGAAATATTTTGAGTTCAAAACCAAAAAAAAGAAAAAAATTTGGCTTGACCCCTAAAAAGTTCGTCCTGACCCCTAAAATTTTCCCCGACCCCTAAATCTCTCCAGCCCCCTAATTTTTCACTCTCCCCTAACCGTGAGAAATATTTTGACTTCAAAACAAAAATAAAACAAAAAAATTGGCCTGACCCCTAAAAAGTTCAGCCTGACCCCTAAAATTTTCCCCGACCCCTAAATCTCTCCAGCCCCCTAATTTTTCACTCTCCCCTAACCGTGAGAAATATTTTGACTTCAAAACAAAAATAAAACAAAAAAATTGGCCTGACCCCTAAAAAGTTCAGCCTGACCCCTAAAATTTTCCCCGACCCCTAAATCTCTCTAGCCCCCTAATTTTTCACTCTTCCCCAACCATGAGAAATATTTTGACTTCAAAACAAAAAAAAACAAAAAAATTTGGCCTGACCCCTAAAAAATTCGTCCTGACCCCTAAAATTTTCCCCGACCCCTAAATCTCTCCAGCCCCCTAATTTTTCACTCTCCCCCAACCATGAGATATATTTTGACTTCAAAACAAAAAAAAACAAAAAAATTTGGCCTGACCCCTAAAAAGTTCGTCCTGACCCCTAAAATTTTCCCCGACCCCTAAATCTTTCCAGCCCCCTAATTTTTCACTCTCCCCCAACCCTGAGATATATTTTGACTTCAAAACAAAAAAATTTGGCCTGACCCCTAAAAAGTTCGTCCTGACTCCTAAAATTTTCCCCGACCCCTAAATCTTTCCAGCCCCCTAATTTTTCACTCTCCCCCAACCATGAGAAATATTTTGACTTCAAAACAAAAATAAAACCAAAAAATTTGGCCTGACCCCTAAAAAGTTCGTCCTGACCCCTAAAATTTTCCCCGACCCCCAATCTCTCCAGCCCCCTAACCCTAACCCAAACCTGAGAAATATTTTGAGTTCAAAACAAAAAAAGAGAAAAAAATTTTGCCTGACCCCTAAAAAGTTCCGCCTGACCCCTAAAATTTTCCCCGACCCCTCAATCTCTCCAGCCCCCTAATTTTTCACTCTCCCCCAACCCTGAGAAATATTTTCAGTTCAAAACCAAAAAAAAGAAAAAAATTTGGCCTGACCCCTAAAAAGTTCGTCCTGACCCCTAAAATTTTCCCCGACCCCTAAATCTCTCCAGCCCCCTAATTTTTCACTCTCCCCAACCATGAGATATATTTTGAGTTCAAAACCAAAAAAAACAAAAAAATTTGGCCTGACCCCTAAAAAGTTCGTCCTGACCCCTAAAATTTTCCCCGACCCCTAAATCTCTCCAGCCCCCTAATTTTTCACTCTCCCCCAACCCTGAGAAATATTTTCAGTTCAAAACCAAAAAAAAGAAAAAAATTTGGCCTGACCCCTAAAAAGTTCGTCCTGACCCCTAAAATTTTCCCCGACCCCTAAATCTATCCAGCCCCCTAATTTTTCACTCTCCCCCAACCTATGAGAAATATTTTGAGTTCAAAACAAAAAAAAACAAAAAAATTTGGCCTGACCCCTAAAAAGTTCGTCTTGACCCCTAAAATTTTCCCCGACCCCTAAATCTCATCAGCCCCCTAATTTTTCACTCTCCCCCAACCATGAGAAATATTTTGACTTCAAAACAAAAAAAAACAAAAAAATTTGGCCTGACCCCTAAAAAGTTCGTCCTGACCCCTAAAATTTTTCCCTGACCCCTAAATCTCATCAGCCCCCTAATTTTTCACTCTCCCCCAACCATGAGAAATATTTTGACTTCAAAACCAAAAAAAACACAAAAAATTGGCCTGACCCCTAAAAAGTTTGGCCTGACCTCTAAAAAGTTCGGCCTGACCCCTAAATCTCTCCAGCCCCCCATCCCAACTAATGTTTCACTCTCCCCCAACCCTGAGAAATATTTTGAGTTAAAACCAAAATAAAAAAGAACAAATTTTGCCTGACCCCTAAAAAGTTCGGATTGACCCCTACAATTTTCTCCGACCCCTCAATGTCTCCAGCCCCCTACTCCCAACTAATTTTTCACTCTCTCCCAACCCTGCAAAATATTTTGAGTTCAAAACAAAAATTTTTATTTAACATGTATACAAATATTAGTGAAAACAATGGCGGTGCATAATTATTTCTCTTCTTATTTTACTTATTGAGAAGTTATTTTATATGTATAAAAATATTAGTGAAAACAGTAGTGGAGCATAATTATTTCTCTTCTTACTTTACTTATTGAGACGTTATTTAACATGTATACAAATATTAGTGAAAACAATGGCGGAGCATAATTATTTCTCTTCTTACTTAACTTCTTGAGACGTTATCTAATATGTATACAAATGTTAGTGAAAACAATGGCGGAGCATAATTATTTCTCTTCTTACTTTACTTATTGAGACGTTATTTAACATGTATACAAATATTAGTGAAAACAATGGCGGATCATAATAATTTTTCTTCTTACTTTACTTCTTGAGACGTTATTTAATATGTATACAAATATTAGTGAAAACAATGGTGGAGCATAATTATTTCTCTTTTTACTTTACTTCTTGAGACGTTATTTTATATGTATATAAATATTAGTGAAAACAGTGGCAGAGCATAATTATCTCTTTTCTTACTTTACTTATTGAGACGTTATTTAATATGTATACAAATATTAGTGAAAACAATGATGGAGCATAATTATTTATTACTTTAATTTTACTGATACTACACTAACTTCACACCTCTCAAAAAGAAGGAGGTAATACCTGGGATGATGTTATCATGTCAACAGAAGAAATGCGGTTAGGATTAAGCAACCCTTGCTTCACTATAAACTCGTGGTCAAAAAAGTGCCGTTATTGATTAAATAACCCTTGCTTCACTATGGACTCATGTTCAAAAAAGTGCCGTTAGGAATTAAGCAACCCTTGCTTCACTATGGACTCATGTTCAAAAAAGTTCCGTTAGGGATTCCCTTTGTACGTCATTTCCTGTTAAAATCGTGACTTTGCATTACGCCGACAATCCCCCATCTCCAAATTTGGCCTGAGGCGCAACACCGCCGAATGCCGACCCTCCCCCAAATTTCGCCTGAGGCGCCCCACCGCCGAATGCCGATACCCCCCTCCTCCCCCAAATTTCGCCTGAGGCGCCCCACCGCCGAATGCCGATACCCCCCTCCCCCAAATTTCGCCTGAGGCGCTCACCCCAATTTTTAAATATGTATACAATATGTATACAAATATTAGTGAAAACAATGGCGGAGCATAATTTTTTCTTCCTTTAAATTTACTGATTGAGACGTTATTTAATATGTATACAAATATTTGTGAAAACAATGGTGGAGCATAATTATATCTCTTCTTACTTTACTTATTGAGACGTTATTTAATATGTATACAAATATAAGTGAAAACAATGGAGGAGCATAATAATTTCTCTTCTTACCTTACTTCTTGAGACGTTATTTAATATGTATACAAATATTAGTGAAAACAATGGTGGAGCATAATTATTTCTCTTTTTACTTTACTTCTTGAAACGTTATTTAATATGTATACACATACTAGTGAAAACAATGGTGGAGCATAATTATTTATTACACTAACTTCACACCTCTCAAAAAGAAGGAGGTAATACCTGGGAGGATGGTATCATGTCAACAGAAGAAATGCGGTTAGGATTAAGCAACCCTTGCTTCACTATAAACTCGTGTTCAAAAAAGTGCCGTTAGGGATCCACTTTGACGTCATTTCCTGTTAAAATCGTGACTTTGCATTATGCCGACAATCCCCCATCTCCAAATTTGGCATGAGGCGCTTTACCGGCGAATGCCGACACCCCCCCCCCTAATTTGACCTGAAGCAGTTACACCGCCGCTCTATCTCTACAACTCTCAAAAAGGAGGAGGTAATGCCTAGGAGGGTGGTATCATAACAACAGAACGGGCGTAGGGGAGGAAAGGAAGGTAGAAGGGGTGGGAGTGAGAGGGAAAGAAGAGTTTTAGCGTGAGGGATTTTCTTCCCTACACTCTTTTCCTCTGACGTCATTTCCTGTTAAAAGCATGACGGTGCATTATTTCTCAAATTCTACATAATGTCATTGTTTTTTTCTCAAATTAGTACTAAACAACGTTGAAAATCGAGGAAAAAGGCAGTCGACCCTCGAAGAGTCCATTTTTTTTCCGGTTCTGAGATAGTATACGTCCCGGGGCTGGCCGGTCATAATGACGTCAACCGTGTGACTGTTTGTTGGGTACTCTCGGAGGAGTATCTGGACATACAAACAGACAAACAGACAGACATACAGACAACTGGCCTTTATATAATAGAAGATACAAATAAATGCACATTGGCCTTTATTATAGATACAAATAAATGCACATTGGTCTTTATTATAGATTTGCTTAATACCCCCCCCCCCAAGAAAAGATTTGGCCTGATGCGCTCACACCGGCGAATGCTGACACTCTCTCCTCGCAACAGATACTACACTGTCTCCACCCTCTCAAAAAGGTGTGAGCGCCGGCGAATGCCGACACTCCCCCTCCCCAAATTTGGCCTGAGGGACTCACACCGGCGAATGCCGTCACCCCCCCCCAATTTGACATGAAAGGAGGAGGTAATGCCTATCATGATAACGGAAGGGAGGGGGAGGAATATTAGCGTCTATTAAAAGGTTGTAGTGTGAGTGAATTTCTTCCCGCCACTTTGCATTATTTTTCAAATTATCTGCCACTCTCTGACGTCATGATATAACCGGACACAATTTAGAGCAAGACCGGGTACATCCGGCAAGGGATTATGGGACAGGTGCGGATGTGATTGAGCAACCCTTGTTTCACTACACACTCTTAACGTAGGATTACTATGTTGTTATTGATGCATCCGGACAGAAGTTATTGGATGATCTGATACAACCGGACACAATTTAGGGCAAGACCGGGTACATCCGGCAAGGGATTATGGGATGTTTACAGTGACTCTGCATTTTTATCGGATTAGTACATAAATACATTAGATTATTTCGAATTTACTATCGAATTTGACCTCCTAGAACTGCACAGGACAAACCCATAGACCGACGGAATGAAGCCCCGAAGGCCGCGACGATACCAGTCTATGGGGTGCAGTATCCATCGAAACAGATACTACACTTTGATGTTAGCCAAAAAATGGCGTATGAAAGCTATGTTGAATTAGAGAAAAACGGCCTAGTGGAGTCTAAAATTCATTCTTGATATTCCAAACTTATATAAGAATTTGTTAAATAGTAGTATACAATGTTTTTTGAAAGAAAATCCTAGTTATTATTACCTGTTAATTTAATAATGTAATTTAAACAGTGTCTAGTGGATAGACCGCTGTTCAGGTGTAGATTGGTTATAAATACCCCAGTAAATAACCTCAGATTTTGATTTTCTCCCGCCTTTTAAAATCTTGACTCGTCTTGTATTTTTTCAGGCAACTCTTAGGCAATCACTTGTGATTGCCTAAGAGGAGACCAGCTACTTGGGCCCCGCCCAGTTTAAAGCTAAATCATCAGGGGACTCTCTCTGTCCCCTTAGACTAGCCCCTGTTGGGCAATTTGTCTCTTCACACCCCTCTTGGGTGGCCGCCCCTGTTGGGCGGTTCCATTGTATTAATCTTTTTGTTCCCTTCTCTTGCAGGTGTCCAACCCCCAGGCTTGACTTAAGCAGCTGGCAGGTTTCGGGTCTGACTTACGTACCTTTTGGCGACGGTCTTCCTGAATCCGAATCGGCGGGTCTCTAGCCGGGAGTTGGATGGAAGAGGGGAGGAGTGGTCCGGGCTCTGCTGCAGAGTCTTTGTCTAGCCCGGGCTCCTTTTCCGAACTGAGGCGACGGTCTCAGGTCGGGGAGGGAGCAGACCTCAAACAGCAGGACGGTCACGCCGCCATAGGCGTCGTGCCCAGTACGTCCGCCAGTGCCGCTCCCAGCACTGAAAGTAGATCAGGGTCTGCCGCCTTAGGCGGGAGCCCTGTTAGCTTGCACGCTGCTGTCCCCGGCAGCTCCACCCAGGATAGCTCAGATCCTAGAGGTGATCTGGGTCGGTGGGAACGACTCCCCACTGTACCAATCGCTCGCCGGGCTTCAACCGTCAGCCCGCCTGGTAGTAGGCGAAAAGGCCGCCTGCCTCCAGGAGTAAGAGCGACCCGGTCGGTGGAGTCCCACAAAGAAGGGGCCACCGACCCAGATCAGCCACCAGCCCACATTGACAGGGACTCTGCTCAATGCCGCAACCTGACCCAAGAACTTTTTGGCAGTGACAGCAGCATTTGCAGCGACAGCAGTGTCTGCAGCGACCACAGCCCTGTGAGCAGTCGTGGCAGTAGCAGAGACAGCAGCATGGAAGTTCTGCAGCTGACTCCAGACGTTCCGGCCCAGACTAACATGCGGCAGTCCAGGCCGAGGAAGATGAGGGCGGCACATACTGTACCAAAGAAAGGAGCAGCGGATGTCGCTGGCAAGAGAGGAACCAAGGCGGCCACTCCGCCGGCAACAACGCCGGAAACAGCTCCAAAGGAGTGGCCGTCCCTCTCATCAACACCAGCGGAGACACCCAATTCATGGGCGATACCTCCCGGGCAGAAGACGCCGTCGCCGACGAAGGCTGTAACACCTACAACTCCGGCGCAAACCAACTCTCCTGCCCAATCACCTAAAGACCAGTGGGGACCCCAGTCGCAAAGAAGCCCGTCAGAATACCGTCGGCTGTTCGAGTCTAAGTACAAGGAACTAACCGACGGTAGCGTTATCCAAGCAGCGCCAGGAGCGGTGGAACGGCTAGCGAAGCGAATTGTTTCGCTAGTCACCATCGACTCCAGAACCAAAGGGCTGGCTGGGCTCCAGATCGAGACGGTAGGGGAGATACTATGGTCCCTGAAAGTCCCGGCGACATATATTTGCCGTCGTGGTTTCGCGACCTGGGACCTTTTACTCCCCTCTGAACAAGAAGCGGAAAAGTTGGCCAGGGCCGACCTGAGGCATAAACATCTGATCCTCAGGCCGGAGTACTTGAGCAGGAGGAGGACACTAGTCACTGTCCTCGGCGTCCCCTGCTATATTGACTCGGAGCAACTAGGTGCAGTGATGAGTCAATATGGGGACGTCGAAGCCATAATCCCGGTCCGCGGTCCCCATAACCTAATGGTAGGGGACTACAAAATTAAAATGCGTTTGGACCGGGATGGCTTCAACAAGATACCGCCACTGCTCAAGTGCGACTCCTGGTCGATGTCTATCATCGTCGAGGGCAGGAGGCCACATTGCTGGCACTGCGAGCAGAAGGGGCATATGGCGAAAGACTGCCCGAAAAAGGCGCCAATCAAGAAGACCCCTTCTGCCGCAGCCCCGGGAGGTCCAGCGGCATCAGCAGCTCCTAAAACCGGAAAAGACGAGGAGGGTTTCACCCCAGTGGTACGAAAGAACAAACCACAGAAGCCCTCCTCCAAAGTGCAGCCCTCTGATGTAAAAGGGATGCGGGGTCCCGCTAAGTCAATGAGCGAGGATATGCCCACCGATAAGGAGCAGCAGCAAACATCTGGCACGGCAGCGGCCACCAAACGGAAAACCGAGGTTCCCCTGTCACTACCTTCATCAACATCATCATCGTCCGACTCGGAAGGGGAGAAGATGGAGGGTGACGCTTGCCCGGCCCCGGCTCGAGAGACAGAGAAAAAGTTCACCCGGGACAGAAAGGTGGCCAAACGTGCCGTTTCACTATCAAAAGAGGCTGGGCCCCAATCCCCCGCCCCAATGTCCGTAGAGATGACTATCTCTCCTGCTCAGTCCCCCGAATCCCCAAAACCTAAACCCACCACTGAGCAGAAATCCCCTTCCCCCACTGAAACTCCCCCAGCTAGTTCCCGCTCTCTGTCTCGAAAGGAAGAGTCGGGGTCCAAAACTCCCAATGTGGCCAAACAGGCCAAGAAACAAAAAGCGTCGCCCTCTCCTACAAGAAAGGAGAAGACGAGAAAGCTCCCCTTCCTGCCAGGGGACCTCATCTGCAATGCAGATCTGCACCACGCCGCTGCCGAGCTTACGCCGCAGCAGAGAGGTGCCATCAAACCGCTGCAGCTCCTTACGAAGACCCAGGGTCTGGACACTACCAACCCGTCCAACTTCCCCGATGCTCCTTTGCTGATCACGTTCGTCAGGAAGACGAAAATTCGCCGCACGAAATCCATGTGGCGAATGATAGAAGCAGCAAAGGATGCGATCCTGGGTCTAACGTTGGTGGAAGAAGGGCACGACTCCCTCGACGATCTGAGGGATAAATGTGAAGGGAGGATCCCCATTTACGTCCACCCCTCGTTTTATAGAGCTTTAAAGTTAACCTTCCCCCTGGATGTCGGGGGCATCTCCCGAGACGGCCGCGCGTCGTCAGAATTGCTCACTGGCAATATCGGGCATGCCGTCGGCATCCTCACTGACAAAGACTTTAGGCCGCTGATTGACACTGACTAGTGCAATGGCTACGACCTTGAAACTAGGAAGCTTGAACGCGAGAGGCTTGAGATCCTTAAGCAAAGCAGCCCGCATACTGGGGGATCTCAAGGCTTTTGAATTAGATGTGGCTGCGGTACAGGAAACTCACTATGTTTCGATGGACGATCATCGACTGCTGTCGGAACATTTCGATGTTTTTTCAGCATTTGGTGACCGTTCTGCTCGGGGAGTTTCGCTGTTAGTTAGACGCACTCTGTTAGCAAGGGTAAACGTTGTTCACGCGGATGCTGATGGCAGACTGGTCGTGGCTGATGTTGCCGTGAATAGTGCCATGTTTCGAATCGTCGCGGTTTATGCGCCCAATTCCATTCGTGAGAGGGTTTCCTTTTTCCGAGGGTTGGAGGGGTTTCTCGGTGGTTCGGAGCGGCTAATCCTAGTGGGAGATTGGAATGCCATCCTTGATCCCAGGATAGATAAGGTGGGGGGACCTAGTGGGTCGGATAGGTGTGAGACAAGTCTGTCTGATCTGATGGCACAATGCGATCTGGTCGACAGATTTCGTATCGATCACCCAGGGCGGGAGATGTGGACGTGGCTCGCTAGCGGCACTTTCCTTTCAAGTACTTACTTGGATAGATTGCTAATTAGAAGAGGCAACGTAGATTATATCTCTTGTCCCACGTTCCACTGGTTAGGCCATTCTGACCACAAGCTACTTGTGGCCAGTCTGGAGTTAGGCCCTAAGACACACAAGGTAGCTAGCTACTGGAAGTTAAATACCTCCTTACTGGAGATACGTGACTTCCGGGAGCAGCTATCTCTTAACTTTCAAAAGGGATTAGTGGGGGCGGTAACCGGGAGTAAGTGGTGGGTTAACGCCAAAGTTGGCATTAGGCGCTTTTCTGTTCAATATAGCCAACGCCTCGCCTTAAATAAGGCAGAAACAGAAAAGCGTTTAGAAACTAAGCTGGCCCGGGCGGTGGCTGGGGGGGATTCCCTAGGCATAGAACTAGCTAAGGGGGACCTGAAACGTGCGGCTAACGTGCGGTATGAAGGTCAAGTAGTTAGAGCTAGGCTAGATAGAGTGTCCAACGAAGCCGTGAATGTGGACGCGCAAGAGCGTAGAACTCCACTTCGTCGCAGCTCGGTCGGTCTCATTCGTCAAGTCAAACACCCGGAAGGACACACCCTTGTGTCGGCTCGGGAGATTTGCCGGGGATTTCGTGAGCATTTCATGGAACGGTTCACCCAACTGCCCGGACTCCGCGTCGAGGAGTTTGGCAGCTATTTAGCTGGCTCGCCCCGCCTGGAGGCGGCCCGAGCGGCTAGCTGTGATGGGCGCGTTACAGAGTGTGAGGTCTTGGCTGCACTGAAGCAGGTCGGCTACGACAAATCGCCGGGACTCGATGGTTTGCCCTATGAATTGTTCTTGAGGCTGTCGCACATCTTCGTACCTATTCTGGTCAATGTTTTCAATCACTGGTTTGAACAGGGTTCCATCCCCGGTCAAGTCACCAAGGGAGTGATCACATTGCTTCAGAAAAAGGGCCAAGATGGTGGGGAATTAGACGATTACAGGCCCATAACTCTGCTAAACACAGATTTAAAGATTTTGGCCAAAGTTCTTGCAAATCGGTTGCAGCTTGTTATCGCTGAGTTGGTCGAACCTGATCAGAATTATGCTGTGAAGGGGAGATCGATTCAAAACAACTTGCATCTGATGCGCACGATCATAGAGGGATTAGAAGACGACACCGAAGCCGCGCTGATCAATTTAGATCAGTCCAAAGCTTTTGACAGGGTCGACCATCGGTTCCTGGGATCTGTTTTAGAGGCCTCCGGTTTTACACCGGACTTCCGCAGATGGATCTCCATTTTGTATCGCGGGCCGACGGCAGTGGTGCAAGTGAATGGAATGCGAT
Organism: Sepiola atlantica; assembly: GCA_963556195.1. Taxonomy (NCBI): domain Eukaryota; kingdom Metazoa; phylum Mollusca; class Cephalopoda; order Sepiida; family Sepiolidae; genus Sepiola; species Sepiola atlantica. The sequence goes on from OY744516.1 coordinate 189,887,755, forward strand.
CGGAGTCTTTTGCCGTCTCTCGGTCGGTACGTCAGGGATGTCCGCTGTCTCCCCTGCTTTACGTCCTTGCCTTGGAGCCTTTTCTCCGCAGGCTTAGGATCGGGGAGCCTGGACTGGCCCTACGCGGTATTGCTCTTCCTGGCGGTGCGCGAGCCAGGGTATCCGCGTATGCCGATGATGTCACCGTGTTTGTGTCGTGCTTTCGAGACATTCTCGCGGTGACTAAGGCACTCAGAAGGTACGAAAAAGTGACAGGGGCCAAAGTCAACCTTAGCAAATCCAATGGCCTAAGGTTGGCTGCCTGGAGTGGCGCGGCTGCGCTCCCGGGCCTTTTCAACTGGACTGACGGCCCGGTTCGGATCCTCGGCGTATGGTTCGGACCCGGTCTCCAGCTTGATAAGAACTGGTCGGAAGTACAGTCTAAGGTCGAAGCGTCTGTAAGGATTTGGCTTCGAAGGGGGCTTTCCCTTAAAGGTCGGGCTGAGGCGTGCGTCACGTACGTCTTTCCGCTCATCCTTTACCGATTGGCTGTACTACCTCTGCCTGCGGACCGCCGAGCGGTTTTAACGCGTCTCCTTTTCTCGCTTTTGTGGGCAAAGGGGAAGCCGCTAGTCCGTAGACAGGTCTGTACTCAACGTCCTGATGTGGGAGGCTTGGGAATGCCCGACTTGGCGAGCCATTTGTATGCCGAGCGGTTATCATTCCTGAGCCGAACCTTGACAGAGGAGTCTGCGTGGGGCCCTGCGGTTGGAAGCGCTTTTCCTAACCTCATCCCTGACCACTTGGCCGAATGCCGACGTAAGCCAAGGAGTCAATCGCAGTTCTTCAACGAATGCCGAGCTGCGCTCAGAGTGCTGCCGGGGTCCAGTGACCTCGCCCGGTCTAGAAGGACATTCTATCGGGAGTTAGTGGTGGGGACCGCTTCGGATCCTCTTGGGGAGCGACTTGGATTGTCGGAGGAGGAGGCTCGCTCTCAGTGGAATTGGGCGCCAGGCAGGAGCTATCTCAATAATTCTGAGTTCTCTCTGACCTGGCGATTGGTTCGAAATGTGTTACCCCTCAATGACATACGATTCAAAATTGGTATGGCTATCAGCCCCTTTTGCCCACGTTGCGAGGAAGATGAAATTGAAACGGCGGAACATGCCTTTTTCACCTGCTCCAAACTTCGTGAATTTTGGACGTATGTCGGCGAGGTGACGGCTCGCATCACCCCCGATCGGGTGACGTGCTTGGATTTAGCATCCGTTGTCTTCAACATGGACCCCTTGTGGCCCAGGGAGAAACGTATGGTTTTGCTCGCGATCTTAGCCGTAGCTAGACTCGTGGTGTATACTTCTCGCTTAGAGATAGGGCGTGGGGGGGTGCCGCCTTCTTATTATGATTTGATTTCGTATTTTAAACACCAGCTTAAAATCAAAATCAAATCTGATAGAAGGAGGTTGCCTTCTTCACTTTTCAAAAGTAGGTGGATACACACCGCTAGTTTATGCGTGTTCACGCGGAATAGATTCGAGTTCGTGTTCCCTGCCTAGGCATGGCACACAGCGACCTTAAAGCATCTTTGTCGAAAAACAAAAATCCCCTTAAAAACTGACCAGTAAATTTTGGGCGCAGTCCCTATTAGCTAGTAGCGTAAATGAGCTCTTTGCCCCCAGCTTTATTTTAGGTGTCAGAACTCCTTCAGGATGCCCGCTCCCTAATTTATTTTATATCCCCGACCCGCCATAATAGTTCTTATCCTGAAGGACACCGCACATCCCGACAAACCCATCCCTCCATTTCTTTTGCCCCCATAGAAACGCCCACTCCCAATTAGGAGCTTACTCTCTTGCTTTCGGTCTGTACCAGAAGACAGCGAGCAGCTCATACTCTAGATAGGATGGGGGGTACCTTACTAACACACCTTAATTAGCATTTTCTTTGGTTCTTTATTTTTATCATCACTTTTATTTTTATTTATTTTTGGGGGATTATTTAAGGCTTAGTTTTTTGTTCTCCCACTCCCATCATCACACATGTAAATATCTATTGTAAATAAAATTCATTGAAACACCTGGGGATATTTTAAGTAGCTTAAGTCCATAGAATGAATGTGGTATTGTGGTGACTGAAACTAGTTTTTAGGGTATTCATAGACCAAGTGGACGACCCCCGACCCCCATCTTCCCCCCCATACCCCTTTTTGGCCTTGTGCCACATCTGATTATTTATGTACAAATTTTTGGATAAATAAATTGATTTTCTCCCGCCTTTTAAAATCTTGACTCGTCTTGTATTTTTCTAGGCAACTCTTAGGCAATCACTTGTGATTGCCTAAGAGGAGACCAGCTACTTGGGCCCCGCCCAGTTTAAAGCTAAATCATCAGGGGACTCTCTCTGTCCCCTTAGACTAGCCCCTGTTGGGCAATTTGTCTCTTCACACCCCTCTTGGGTGGCCGCCCCTGTTGGGCGGTTCCATTGTATTAATCTTTTTGTTCCCTTCTCTTGCAGGTGTCCAACCCCCAGGCTTGACTTAAGCAGCTGGCAGGTTTCGGGTCTGACTTACGTACCTTTTGGCGACGGTCTTCCTGAATCCGAATCGGCGGGTCTCTAGCCGGGAGTTGGATGGAAGAGGGGAGGAGTGGTCCGGGCTCTGCTGCAGAGTCTTTGTCTAGCCCGGGCTCCTTTTCCGAACTGAGGCGACGGTCTCAGGTCGGGGAGGGAGCAGACCTCAAACAGCAGGACGGTCACGCCGCCATAGGCGTCGTGCCCAGTACGTCCGCCAGTGCCGCTCCCAGCACTGAAAGTAGATCAGGGTCTGCCGCCTTAGGCGGGAGCCCTGTTAGCTTGCACGCTGCTGTCCCCGGCAGCTCCACCCAGGATAGCTCAGATCCTAGAGGTGATCTGGGTCGGTGGGAACGACTCCCCACTGTACCAATCGCTCGCCGGGCTTCAACCGTCAGCCCGCCTGGTAGTAGGCGAAAAGGCCGCCTGCCTCCAGGAGTAAGAGCGACCCGGTCGGTGGAGTCCCACAAAGAAGGGGCCACCGACCCAGATCAGCCGCCAGCCCACATTGACAGGGACTCTGCTCAATGCCGCAACCTCACCCAAGAACTCTTTGGAAGTGACAGCAGCATTTGCAGCGACAGCAGTGTCTGCAGCGACCACAGCCCTGTGAGCAGTCGTGGCAGTAGCAGAGACAGCAGCATGGAAGTTCTGCAGCTGACTCCAGTTGGTCCGGCCAAGGCTAGCATGCGGCAGTCTAGGCCGAGGAAGATGGGGGCTGCTCGCACCATCACTAAAAAAGGAGCAGCGGATGTCGCTGGCAAGAGAGGAACCAAGGCGGCCACTCCGCCGGCAACAACGCCGGAAACAGCTCCAAAGGAGTGGCCGTCCCTCTCATCAACACCAGCGGAGACACCCAATTCATGGGCGATACCTCCCGGGCAGAAGACGCCGTCGCCGACGAAGGCTGTAACACCTACAACTCCGGCGCAAACCAACTCTCCTGCCCAATCACCTAAAGACCAGTGGGGACCCCAGTCGCAAAGAAGCCCATCAGAATACCGTCGGTTGTTCGAGTCTAAGTACAAGGAACTAACCGACGGTAGCGTTATCAAAGCAGCGCCAGGAGCGGTGGAACGGCTAGCGAAGCGAATTGTTTCGCTAGTCACCATCGACTCCAGAACCAAAGGGCTGGCTGGGCTCCAGATCGAAACGGTAGGGGAGATTTTATGGTCCCTGAAAGTCCCGGCGACATATATTTGCCGTCGAGGTTTCGCAACATGGGACCTTTTACTCCCCTCTGAACAGGAAGCAGAGAAGTTGGCCAGGGCCGACCTGAGGCATAAACATCTGATCCTCAGGCCGGAGTACTTGAGCAGGAGGAGGACACTAGTCACTGTCCTCGGCGTCCCCTGCTATATTGACTCGGAGCAACTAGGTGCAGTGATGAGTCAATATGGGGACGTCGAAGCCATAATCCCGGTCCGCGGTCCCCATAACCTAATGGTAGGGGACTACAAAATTAAAATGCGTTTGGACCGGGATGGCTTCAACAAGATACCGCCACTGCTCAAGTGCGACTCCTGGTCGATGTCTATCATCGTCGAGGGCAGGAGGCCACATTGCTGGCACTGCGAGCAGAAGGGGCATATGGCGAAAGACTGCCCAAAAAAGGCGCCAATCAAGAAGACCCCTTCTGCCGCAGCCCCGGGAGGTCCAGCGGCATCAGCAGCTCCTAAAACCGGAAAAGACGAGGAGGGTTTCACCCCAGTGGTACGAAAGAACAAACCACAGAAGCCCTCCTCCAAAGTGCAGCCCTCTGAAGTAAAAGGGATGCGGGGTCCCGCTAAGTCAATGAGCGAGGATATGCCCACCGATAAGGAGCCGCAGCAAACATCTAGCACGGCAGCGGCCACGAAACGAAAAACCGAGGTTCCCCTGTCACTACCTTCGTCAACATCTTCATCGTCCGAATCGGAAGGGGAGAAGATGGAGGGTGACGCTGGCCCGGCCCCGGCTCGAGAGACAGTGAAAAAGTTCACCCGGGATAGAAAGGTGGCCAAACGTGCCGTTTCACAAGAAAAAGAGGCTGGGCCCCAATCCCCCGCCCCAATGTCCGTAGAGATGACTATCTCTCCTGCTCAGTCCCCCGAATCCCCAAAACCTAAACCCACCACTGAGCAGAAATCCCCTTCCCCCACTGAAACTCCCCCAGCTAGTTCCCGCTCTCTGTCTCGAAAGGAAGAGTCGGGGTCCAAAACTCCCAATGTGGCCAAACAGGCCAAGAAACAAAAAGCGTCGCCCTCCCCTACAAGAAAGGAGAAGACGAGAAAGCTCCCCTTCCTGCCAGGGGACCTCATCTGCGAAGCAGATCTGCACCACGCCGCTGCCGAGCTCACGCCGCAGCAAAGAAGCGCGCTCAGGCCGCTGCAGCTCCTTACGAAGACCCAGGGTCTGGACATTACCAACCCGTCCAACTTCCCCGATGCTCCTTTGCTGATCACGTTCGTCAGGAAGACGAAAATTCGCCGCACGAAATCCATGTGGCGAATGATAGAAGCAGCAAAGGATGCGATCCTGGGTCTAACGTTGGTGGAAGAAGGGCACGACTCCCTCGACGATCTGAGGGATAAATGTGAAGGGAGGATCCCCATTTACGTCCACCCTTGTTTTTATAGAGCGTTAAAGTTAACCTTCCCCCTGGATGTCGGGGGCATCTCCCGAGACGGCCGCGCGTCGTCAGAATTGCTCACTGGCAATATCGGGCATGCCGTCGGCATCCTCACTGACAAAGACTTTAGGCCGCTGATTGACACTGACTAGTGCAATGGCTACGACCTTGAAACTAGGAAGCTTGAACGCGAGAGGCTTGAGATCCTTAAGCAAAGCAGCCCGCATACTGGGGGATCTCAAGGCTTTTGAATTAGATGTGGCTGCGGTACAGGAAACTCACTATGTTTCGATGGACGATCATCGACTGCTGTCGGAACATTTCGATGTTTTTTCAGCATTTGGTGACCGTTCTGCTCGGGGAGTTTCGCTGTTAGTTAGACGCACTCTGTTAGCAAGGGTAAACGTTGTTCACGCGGATGCTGATGGCAGACTGGTCGTGGCTGATGTTGCCGTGAATAGTGCCATGTTTCGAATCGTCGCGGTTTATGCGCCCAATTCCATTCGTGAGAGGGTTTCCTTTTTCCGAGGGTTGGAGGGGTTTCTCGGTGGTTCGGAGCGGCTAATCCTAGTGGGAGATTGGAATGCCATCCTTGATCCCAGGATAGATAAGGTGGGGGGACCTAGTGGGTCGGATAGGTGTGAGACAAGTCTGTCTGATCTGATGGCACAATGCGATCTGGTCGACAGATTTCGTATCGATCACCCAGGGCGGGAGATGTGGACGTGGCTCGCTAGCGGCACTTTCCTTTCAAGTACTTACTTGGATAGATTGCTAATTAGAAGAGGCAACGTAGATTATATCTCTTGTCCCACGTTCCACTGGTTAGGCCATTCTGACCACAAGCTACTTGTGGCCAGTCTGGAGTTAGGCCCTAAGACACATAAGGTAGCTAGCTACTGGAAGTTAAATACCTCCTTACTGGAGATACGTGACTTCCGGGAGCAGCTATCTCTTAACTTTCAAAAGGGATTAGTGGGGGCGGTAACCGGGAGTAAGTGGTGGGTTAACGCCAAAGTTGGCATTAGGCGCTTTTCTGTTCAATATAGCCAACGCCTCGCCTTAAATAAGGCAGAAACAGAAAAGCGTTTAGAAACTAAGCTGGCCCGGGCGGTGGCTGGGGGGGATTCCCTAGGCATAGAACTAGCTAAGGGGGACCTGAAACGTGCGGCTAACGTGCGGTATGAAGGTCAAGTAGTTAGAGCTAGGCTAGATAGAGTGTCCAACGAAGCCGTGAATGTGGACGCGCAAGAGCGTAGAACTCCACTTCGTCGCAGCTCGGTCGGTCTCATTCGTCAAGTCAAACACCCGGAAGGACACACCCTTGTGTCGGCTCGGGAGATTTGCCGGGGATTTCGTGAGCATTTCATGGAACGGTTCACCCAACTGCCCGGACTCCGCGTCGAGGAGTTTGGCAGCTATTTAGCTGGCTCGCCCCGCCTGGAGGCGGCCCGAGCGGCTAGCTGTGATGGGCGCGTTACAGAGTGTGAGGTCTTGGCTGCACTGAAGCAGGTCGGCTACGACAAATCGCCGGGACTCGATGGTTTGCCCTATGAATTGTTCTTGAGGCTGTCGCACATCTTCGTACCTATTCTGGTCAATGTTTTCAATCACTGGTTTGAACAGGGTTCCATCCCCGGTCAAGTCACCAAGGGAGTGATCACATTGCTTCAGAAAAAGGGCCAAGATGGTGGGGAATTAGACGATTACAGGCCCATAACTCTGCTAAACACAGATTTAAAGATTTTGGCCAAAGTTCTTGCAAATCGGTTGCAGCTTGTTATCGCTGAGTTGGTCGAACCTGATCAGAATTACGCTGTGAAGGGGAGATCGATTCAAAACAACTTGCATCTGATGCGCACGATCATAGAGGGATTAGAAGACGACACCGAAGCCGCGCTGATCAATTTAGATCAGTCCAAAGCTTTTGACAGGGTCGACCATCGGTTCCTGGGATCTGTTTTAGAGGCCTCCGGTTTTACACCGGACTTCCGCAGATGGATCTCCATTTTGTATCGCGGGCCGACGGCAGTGGTGCAAGTGAATGGAATGCGATCGGAGTCTTTTGCCGTCTCTCGGTCGGTACGTCAGGGATGTCCGCTGTCTCCCCTGCTTTACGTCCTTGCCTTGGAGCCTTTTCTCCGCAGGCTTAGGATCGGGGAGCCTGGACTGGCCCTACGCGGTATTGCTCTTCCTGGCGGTGCGCGAGCCAGGGTATCCGCGTATGCCGATGATGTCACCGTGTTTGTGTCGTGCTTTCGAGACATTCTCGCGGTGACTAAGGCACTCAGAAGGTACGAAAAAGTGACAGGGGCCAAAGTCAACCTTAGCAAATCCAATGGCCTAAGGTTGGCTGCCTGGAGTGGCGCGGCTGCGCTCCCGGGCCTTTTCAACTGGACTGACGGCCCGGTTCGGATCCTTGGCGTATGGTTCGGACCCGGTCTCCAGCTTGATAAGAACTGGTCGGAAGTACAGTCTAAGGTCGAAGCGTCTGTAAGGATTTGGCTTCGAAGGGGGCTTTCCCTTAAAGGTCGGGCTGAGGCGTGCGTCACGTACGTCTTTCCGCTCATCCTTTACCGATTGGCTGTACTGCCTCTGCCTGCGGACCGCCGAGCGGTTTTAACGCGTCTCCTTTTCTCGCTTTTGTGGGCAAAGGGGAAGCCGCTAGTCCGTAGACAGGTCTGTACTCAACGTCCTGATGTGGGAGGCTTGGGAATGCCCGACTTGGCGAGCCATCTGTATGCCGAGCGGTTATCATTCCTGAGCCGAACCTTGACAGAGGAGTCTGCGTGGGGCCCTGCGGTTGGAAGCGCTTTTCCTAACCTCATCCCTGACCACTTGGCCGAATGCCGACGTAAGCCAAGGAGTCAATCGCAGTTCTTCAACGAATGCCGAGCTGCGCTCAGAGTGCTGCCGGGGTCCAGTGACCTCGCCCGGTCTAGAAGGACATTCTATCGGGAGTTAGTGGTGGGGACCGCTTCGGATCCTCTTGGGGAGCGACTTGGATTGTCGGAGGAGGAGGCTCGCTCTCAGTGGAATTGGGCGCCAGGCAGGAACTATCTCAATAATTCTGAGTTCTCTCTGACCTGGCGATTGGTTCGAAATGTGTTACCCCTCAATGACATACGATTCAAAATTGGTATGGCTATCAGCCCCTTTTGCCCACGTTGCGAGGAAGATGAAATTGAAACGGCGGAACATGCCTTTTTCACCTGCTCCAAACTTCGTGAATTTTGGACGTATGTCGGCGAGGTGACGGCTCGCATCACCCCCGATCGGGTGACGTGCTTGGATTTAGCATCCGTTGTCTTCAACATGGACCCCTTGTGGCCCAGGGAGAAACGTATGGTTTTGCTCGCGATCTTAGCCGTAGCTAGACTCGTGGTGTATACTTCTCGCTTAGAGATAGGGCGTGGGGGGGTGCCGCCTTCTTATTATGATTTGATTTCGTATTTTAAACACCAGCTTAAAATCAAAATCAAATCTGATAGAAGGAGGTTGCCTTCTTCACTTTTCAAAAGTAGGTGGATACACACCGCTAGTTTATGCGTGTTCACGCGGAATAGATTCGAGTTCGTGTTCCCTGCCTAGGCATGGCACACAGCGACCTTAAAGCATCTTTGTCGAAAAACAAAAATCCCCTTAAAAACTGACCAGTAAATTTTGGGCGCAGTCCCTATTAGCTAGTAGCGTAAATGAGCTCTTTGCCCCCAGCTTTATTTTAGGTGTCAGAACTCCTTCAGGATGCCCGCTCCCTAATTTATTTTATATCCCCGACCCGCCATAATAGTTCTTATCCTGAAGGACACCGCACATCCCGACAAACCCATCCCTCCATTTCTTTTGCCCCCATAGAAACGCCCACTCCCAATTAGGAGCTTACTCTCTTGCTTTCGGTCTGTACCAGAAGACAGCGAGCAGCTCATACTCTAGATAGGATGGGGGGTACCTTACTAACACACCTTAATTAGCATTTTCTTTGGTTCTTTATTTTTATCATCACTTTTATTTTTATTTTTGGGGGATTATTTAAGGCTTAGTTTTTTGTTCTCCCACTCCCATCATCACACATGTAAATATCTATTGTAAATAAAATTCATTGAAACACCTGGGGATATTTTAAGTAGCTTAAGTCCATAGAGTGAATGTGGTATTGTGGTGACTGAAACTAGTTTTTTAGGGTATTCATAGACCAAGTGGACGACCCCCGACCCCCATCTTCCCCCCCATACCCCTTTTTGGCCTTGTGCCACATCTGATTATTTATGTACAAATTTTTGGATAAATAAATTGATTTTCTCCCGCCTTTTAAAATCTTGACTCGTCTTGTATTTTTCTAGGCAACTCTTAGGCAATCACTTGTGATTGCCTAAGAGGAGACCAGCTACTTGGGCCCCGCCCAGTTTAAAGCTAAATCATCAGGGGACTCTCTCTGTCCCCTTAGACTAGCCCCTGTTGGGCAATTTGTCTCTTCACACCCCTCTTGGGTGGCCGCCCCTGTTGGGCGGTTCCATTGTATTAATCTTTTTGTTCCCTTCTCTTGCAGGTGTCCAACCCCCAGGCTTGACTTAAGCAGCTGGCAGGTTTCGGGTCTGACTTACGTACCTTTTGGCGACGGTCTTCCTGAATCCGAATCGGCGGGTCTCTAGCCGGGAGTTGGATGGAAGAGGGGAGGAGTGGTCCGGGCTCTGCTGCAGAGTCTTTGTCTAGCCCGGGCTCCTTTTCCGAACTGAGGCGACGGTCTCAGGTCGGGGAGGGAGCAGACCTCAAACAGCAGGACGGTCACGCCGCCATAGGCGTCGTGCCCAGTACGTCCGCCAGTGCCGCTCCCAGCACTGAAAGTAGATCAGGGTCTGCCGCCTTAGGCGGGAGCCCTGTTAGCTTGCACGCTGCTGTCCCCGGCAGCTCCACCCAGGATAGCTCAGATCCTAGAGGTGATCTGGGTCGGTGGGAACGACTCCCCACTGCACCAATCGCTCGCCGGGCTTCAACCGTCAGCCCGCCTGGTAGTAGGCGAAAAGGCCGCCTGCCTCCAGGAGTAAGAGCGACCCGGTCGGTGGAGTCCCACAAAGAAGGGGCCACCGACCCAGATCAGCCACCAGCCCACATTGACAGGGACTCTGCTCAATGCCGCAACCTGACCCAAGAACTTTTTGGCAGTGACAGCAGCATTTGCAGCGACAGCAGTGTCTGCAGCGACCACAGCCCTGTGAGCAGTCGTGGCAGTAGCAGAGACAGCAGCATGGAAGTTCTGCAGCTGACTCCAGATGGCCCGGCCAAGGCTAGCATGCGGCAGTCTAGGCCGAGGAAGATGGGGGCTGCTCGCACCGTCACCAAAAAAGGAGCAGCGGATGTCGCTGGCAAGAGAGGAACCAAGGCGGCCACTCCGCCGGCAACAACGCCGGAAACAGCTCCAAAGGAGTGGCCGTCCCTCTCATCAACACCAGCGGAGACACCCAATTCATGGGCGATACCTCCCGGGCAGAAGACGCCGTCGCCGACGAAGGCTGTAACACCTACAACTCCGGCGCAAACCAACTCTCCTGCCCAATCACCTAAAGACCAGTGGGGACCCCAGTCGCAAAGAAGCCCGTCAGAATACCGTCGGTTGTTCGAGTCTAAGTACAAGGAACTAACCGACGGTAGCGTTATCAAAGCAGCGCCAGGAGCGGTGGAACGGCTAGCGAAGCGAATTGTTTCGCTAGTCACCATCGACTCCAGAACCAAAGGGCTGGCTGGGCTCCAGATCGAGACGGTAGGGGAGATTTTATGGTCCCTGAAAGTCCCGGCGACATATATTTGCCGTCGAGGTTTCGCAACCTGGGACCTTTTACTCCCCTCTGAACAGGAAGCAGAGAAGTTGGCCAGGGCCGACCTGAGGCATAAACATCTGATCCTCAGGCCGGAGTACTTGAGCAGGAGGAGGACACTAGTCACTGTCCTCGGCGTCCCCTGCTATATTGACTCGGAGCAACTAGGTGCAGTGATGAGTCAATATGGGGACGTCGAAGCCATAATCCCGGTCCGCGGTCCCCATAACCTAATGGTAGGGGACTACAAAATTAAAATGCGTTTGGACCGGGATGGCTTCAACAAGATACCACCACTGCTCAAGTGCGACTCCTGGTCGATGTCTATCATCGTCGAGGGCAGGAGGCCACATTGCTGGCACTGCGAGCAGAAGGGGCATATGGCGAAAGACTGCCCGAAAAAGGCGCCAATCAAGAAGACCCCTTCTGCCGCAGCCCCGGGAGGTCCAGCGGCATCAGCAGCTCCTAAAACCGGAAAGGACGAGGAGGGTTTCACCCCAGTGGTCCGAAAGAACAAACCACAGAAGCCCTCCTCCAAAGTGCAGCCCTCTGATGTAAAAGGGATGCGGGGTCCCGCTAAGTCAATGAGCGAGGATATGCCCACCGATAAGGAGCCGCAGCAAACATCTGGCACGGCAGCGGCCACCAAACGGAAGACAGAGGCTCCCCTGTCACTACCTTCATCAACATCATCATCGTCCGACTCGGAAGGGGAGAAGATGGAGGGTGACGCTTGCCCGGCCCCGGCTCGAGAGACAGAGAAAAAGTTCACCCGGGACAGAAAGGTGGCCAAACGTGCCGTTTCACTATCAAAAGAGGCTGGGCCCCAATCCCCCGCCCCAATGTCCGTAGAGATGACTATCTCTCCTGCTCAGTCCCCCGAATCCCCAAAACCTAAACCCACCACTGAGCAGAAATCCCCTTCCCCCACTGAAACTCCCCCAGCTAGTTCCCGCTCTCTGTCTCGAAAGGAAGAGTCGGGGTCCAAAACTCCCAATGTGGCCAAACAGGCCAAGAAACAAAAAGCGTCGCCCTCTCCTACAAGAAAGGAGAAGACGAGAAAGCTCCCCTTCCTGCCAGGGGACCTCATCTGCAATGCAGATCTGCACCACGCCGCTGCCGAGCTTACGCCGCAGCAGAGAGGTGCCATCAAACCGCTGCAGCTCCTTACGAAGACCCAGGGTCTGGACACTACCAACCCGTCCAACTTCCCCGATGCTCCTTTGCTGATCACGTTCGTCAGGAAGACGAAAATTCGCCGCACGAAATCCATGTGGCGAATGATAGAAGCAGCAAAGGATGCGATCCTGGGTCTAACGTTGGTGGAAGAAGGGCACGACTCCCTCGACGATCTGAGGGATAAATGTGAAGGGAGGATCCCCATTTACGTCCACCCTTGTTTTTATAGAGCGTTAAAGTTAACCTTCCCCCTGGATGTCGGGGGCATCTCCCGAGACGGCCGCGCGTCGTCAGAATTGCTCACTGGCAATATCGGGCATGCCGTCGGCATCCTCACTGACAAAGACTTTAGGCCGCTGATTGACACTGACTAGTGCAATGGCTACGACCTTGAAACTAGGAAGCTTGAACGCGAGAGGCTTGAGATCCTTAAGCAAGGCAGCCCGCATACTGGGGGATCTCAAGGCTCTTGAATTAGATGTGGCTGCGGTACAGGAAACTCACTATGTTTCGATGGACGATCACCGACTGCTGTCGGAACATTTCGATGTTTTTTCAGCTTTTGGTGACCGTTCTGCTCGGGGAGTTTCGCTGTTAGTTAGACGCACTCTGTTAGCAAGGGTAAACGTTGTTCACGCGGATGCTGATGGCAGACTGGTCGTGGCTGATGTTGCCGTGAATAGTGCCATGTTTCGAATCGTCGCGGTTTATGCGCCCAATTCCATTCGTGAGAGGGTTTCCTTTTTCCGGGGGTTGGAGGGGTTTCTCGGTGGTTCGGAGCGGCTAATCCTAGTGGGAGATTGGAATGCCATCCTTGATCCCAGGATAGATAAGGTGGGGGGACCTAGTGGGTCGGATAGGTGTGAGACAAGTCTGTCTGATCTGATGGCACAATGCGATCTGGTCGACAGATTTCGTATCGATCACCCAGGGCGGGAGATGTGGACGTGGCTCGCTAGCGGCACTTTCCATTCAAGTTCTTACTTGGATAGATTGCTAATTAGAAGAGGCAACGTAGATTATATCTCTTGTCCCACGTTCCACTGGTTAGGCCATTCTGACCACAAGTTACTTGTGGCCAGTCTGGAGTTAGCCCCTAAGACACACAAGGTAGCTAGCTACTGGAAGTTAAATACCTCCTTACTGGAGATACGTGACTTCCGGGAGCAGCTATCTCTTAACTTTCAAAAGGGATTAGTGGGGGCGGTAACCGGGAGTAAGTGGTGGGTTAACGCCAAAGTTGGCATTAGGCGCTTTTCTGTTCAATATAGCCAACGCCTCGCCCTAAATAAGGCAGAAACAGAAAAGCGTTTAGAAAATAAGCTGGCCCGGGCGGTGGCTGGGGGGGATTCCCTAGGCATAGAGCTAGCTAAGGGGGACCTGAAACGTGCGGCTAACGTGCGGTATGAGGGTCAAGTAGTTAGAGCTAGGCTAGATAGAGTGTCCAACGAAGCCGTGAATGTGGACGCGCAAGAGCGTAGAACTCCACTTCGTCGCAGCTCGGTCGGTCTCATTCGTCAAGTCAAACACCCGGAAGGACACACCCTTGTGTCGGCTCGGGAGATTTGCCGGGGATTTCGTGAGCATTTCATGGAACGGTTCACCCAACTGCCCGGACTCCGCGTCGAGGAGTTTGGCAGCTATTTAGCTGGCTCGCCCCGCCTGGAGGCGGCCCGAGCGGCTAGCTGTGATGGGCGCGTTACAGAGTGTGAGGTCTTGGCTGCACTGAAGCAGGTCGGCTACGACAAATCGCCGGGACTCGATGGTTTGCCCTATGAATTGTTCTTGAGGCTGTCGCACATCTTCGTACCTATTCTGGTCAATGTTTTCAATCACTGGTTTGAACAGGGTTCCATCCCCGGTCAAGTCACCAAGGGAGTGATCACATTGCTTCAGAAAAAGGGCCAAGATGGTGGGGAATTAGACGATTACAGGCCCATAACTCTGCTAAACACAGATTTAAAGATTTTGGCCAAAGTTCTTGCAAATCGGTTGCAGCTTGTTATCGCTGAGTTGGTCGAACCTGATCAGAATTATGCTGTGAAGGGGAGATCGATTCAAAACAACTTGCATCTGATGCGCACGATCATAGAGGGATTAGAAGACGACACCGAAGCCGCGCTGATCAATTTAGATCAGTCCAAAGCTTTTGACAGGGTCGACCATCGGTTCCTGGGATCTGTTTTAGAGGCCTCCGGTTTTACACCGGACTTCCGCAGATGGATCTCCATTTTGTATCGCGGGCCGACGGCAGTGGTGCAAGTGAATGGAATGCGATCGGAGTCTTTTGCCGTCTCTCGGTCGGTACGTCAGGGATGTCCGCTGTCTCCCCTGCTTTACGTCCTTGCCTTGGAGCCTTTTCTCCGCAGGCTTAGGATCGGGGAGCCTGGACTGGCCCTACGCGGTATTGCTCTTCCTGGCGGTGCGCGAGCCAGGGTATCCGCGTATGCCGATGATGTCACCGTGTTTGTGTCGTGCTTTCGAGACATTCTCGCGGTGACTAAGGCACTCAGAAGGTACGAAAAAGTGACAGGGGCCAAAGTCAACCTTAGCAAATCCAATGGCCTAAGGTTGGCTGCCTGGAGTGGCGCGGCTGCGCTCCCGGGCCTTTTCAACTGGACTGACGGCCCGGTTCGGATCCTCGGCGTATGGTTCGGACCCGGTCTCCAGCTTGATAAGAACTGGTCGGAAGTACAGTCTAAGGTCGAAGCGTCTGTAAGGATTTGGCTTCGAAGGGGGCTTTCCCTTAAAGGTCGGGCTGAGGCGTGCGTCACGTACGTCTTTCCGCTCATCCTTTACCGATTGGCTGTACTACCTCTGCCTGCGGACCGCCGAGCGGTTTTAACGCGTCTCCTTTTCTCGCTTTTGTGGGCAAAGGGGAAGCCGCTAGTCCGTAGACAGGTCTGTACTCAACGTCCTGATGTGGGAGGCTTGGGAATGCCCGACTTGGCGAGCCATTTGTATGCCGAGCGGTTATCATTCCTGAGCCGAACCTTGACAGAGGAGTCTGCGTGGGGCCCTGCGGTTGGAAGCGCTTTTCCTAACCTCATCCCTGACCACTTGGCCGAATGCCGACGTAAGCCAAGGAGTCAATCGCAGTTCTTCAACGAATGCCGAGCTGCGCTCAGAGTGCTGCCGGGGTCCAGTGACCTCGCCCGGTCTAGAAGGACATTCTATCGGGAGTTAGTGGTGGGGACCGCTTCGGATCCTCTTGGGGAGCGACTTGGATTGTCGGAGGAGGAGGCTCGCTCTCAGTGGAATTGGGCGCCAGGCAGGAGCTATCTCAATAATTCTGAGTTCTCTCTGACCTGGCGATTGGTTCGAAATGTGTTACCCCTCAATGACATACGATTCAAAATTGGTATGGCTATCAGCCCCTTTTGCCCACGTTGCGAGGAAGATGAAATTGAAACGGCGGAACATGCCTTTTTCACCTGCTCCAAACTTCGTGAATTTTGGACGTATGTCGGCGAGGTGACGGCTCGCATCACCCCCGATCGGGTGACGTGCTTGGATTTAGCATCCGTTGTCTTCAACATGGACCCCTTGTGGCCCAGGGAGAAACGTATGGTTTTGCTCGCGATCTTAGCCGTAGCTAGACTCGTGGTGTATACTTCTCGCTTAGAGATAGGGCGTGGGGGGGTGCCGCCTTCTTATTATGATTTGATTTCGTATTTTAAACACCAGCTTAAAATCAAAATCAAATCTGATAGAAGGAGGTTGCCTTCTTCACTTTTCAAAAGTAGGTGGATACACACCGCTAGTTTATGCGTGTTCACGCGGAATAGATTCGAGTTCGTGTTCCCTGCCTAGGCATGGCACACAGCGACCTTAAAGCATCTTTGTCGAAAAACAAAAATCCCCTTAAAAACTGACCAGTAAATTTTGGGCGCAGTCCCTATTAGCTAGTAGCGTAAATGAGCTCTTTGCCCCCAGCTTTATTTTAGGTGTCAGAACTCCTTCAGGATGCCCGCTCCCTAATTTATTTTATATCCCCGACCCGCCATAATAGTTCTTATCCTGAAGGACACCGCACATCCCGACAAACCCATCCCTCCATTTCTTTTGCCCCCATAGAAACGCCCACTCCCAATTAGGAGCTTACTCTCTTGCTTTCGGTCTGTACCAGAAGACAGCGAGCAGCTCATACTCTAGATAGGATGGGGGGTACCTTACTAACACACCTTAATTAGCATTTTCTTTGGTTCTTTATTTTTATCATCACTTTTATTTTTATTTATTTTTGGGGGATTATTTAAGGCTTAGTTTTTTGTTCTCCCACTCCCATCATCACACATGTAAATATCTATTGTAAATAAAATTCTTTGAAACACCTGGGGATATTTTAAGTAGCTTAAGTCCATAGAGTGAATGTGGTATTGTGGTGACTGAAACTAGTTTTTAGGGTATTCATAGACCAAGTGGACGACCCCCGACCCCCATCTTCCCCCCCATACCCCTTTTTGGCCTTGTGCCACATCTGATTATTTATGTACAAATTTTTGGATAAATAAATTGATTTTCTCCCGCCTGTTAAAATCATTGACTTGTCTTCGATTTTTTCAGGCAACTCTTAGGCAATCACTTGTGATTGCCTAAGAGGAGACCAGCTACTTGGGCCCCGCCCAGTTTAAAGCTAAATCACCAGGGGACTCTCTCTGTCCCCTTAGACTAGCCCCTGTTGGGCAATTTGTCTCTTCACACCCCTCTTGGGTGGCCGCCCCTGTTGGGCGGTTCCATTGTATTAATCCTTTTTTGTTCCCTTCTCTTGCAGGTGTCCAACCCCCAGGCTTGACTTAAGCAGCTGGCAGGTTTCGGGTCTGACTTACGTACCTTTTGGCGACGGTCTTCCTGAATCCGAATCGGCGGGTCTCTAGCCGGGAGTTGGATGGAAGAGGGGAGGAGTGGTCCGGGCTCTGCTGCAGAGTCTTTGTCTAGCCCGGGCTCCTTTTCCGAACTGAGGCGACGGTCTCAGGTCGGGGAGGGAGCAGACCTCAAACAGCAGGACGGTCACGCCGCCATAGGCGTCGTGCCCAGTACGTCCGCCAGTGCCGCTCCCAGCACTGAAAGTAGATCAGGGTCTGCCGCCTTAGGCGGGAGCCCTGTTAGCTTGCACGCTGCTGTCCCCGGCAGCTCCACCCAGGATAGCTCAGATCCTAGAGGTGATCTGGGTCGGTGGGAACGACTCCCCACTGTACCAATCGCTCGCCGGGCTTCAACCGTCAGCCCGCCTGGTAGTAGGCGAAAAGGCCGCCTGCCTCCAGGAGTAAGAGCGACCCGGTCGGTGGAGTCCCACAAAGAAGGGGCCACCGACCCAGATCAGCCACCAGCCCACATTGACAGGGACTCTGCTCAATGCCGCAACCTGACCCAAGAACTTTTTGGCAGTGACAGCAGCATTTGCAGCGACAGCAGTGTCTGCAGCGACCACAGCCCTGTGAGCAGTCGTGGCAGTAGCAGAGACAGCAGCATGGAAGTTCTGCAGCTGACTCCAGATGGCCCGGCCAAGGCTAGCATGCGGCAGTCTAGGCCGAGGAAGATGGGGGCTGCTCGCACCGTCACCAAAAAAGGAGCAGCGGATGTCGCTGGCAAGAGAGGAACCAAGGCGGCCACTCCGCCGGCAACAACGCCGGAAACAGCTCCAAAGGAGTGGCCGTCCCTCTCATCAACACCAGCGGAGACACCCAATTCATGGGCGATACCTCCCGGGCAGAAGACGCCGTCGCCGACGAAGGCTGTAACACCTACAACTCCGGCGCAAACCAACTCTCCTGCCCAATCACCTAAAGACCAGTGGGGACCCCAGTCGCAAAGAAGCCCGTCAGAATACCGTCGGTTGTTCGAGTCTAAGTACAAGGAACTAACCGACGGTAGCGTTATCAAAGCAGCGCCAGGAGCGGTGGAACGGCTAGCGAAGCGAATTGTTTCGCTAGTCACCATCGACTCCAGAACCAAAGGGCTGGCTGGGCTCCAGATCGAAACGGTAGGGGAGATTTTATGGTCCCTGAAAGTCCCGGCGACATATATTTGCCGTCGAGGTTTCGCAACCTGGGACCTTTTACTCCCCTCTGAACAGGAAGCAGAGAAGTTGGCCAGGGCCGACCTGAGGCATAAACATCTGATCCTCAGGCCGGAGTACTTGAGCAGGAGGAGGACACTAGTCACTGTCCTCGGCGTCCCCTGCTATATTGACTCGGAGCAACTAGGTGCAGTGATGAGTCAATATGGGGACGTCGAAGCCATAATCCCGGTCCGCGGTCCCCATAACCTAATGGTAGGGGACTACAAAATTAAAATGCGTTTGGACCGGGATGGCTTCAACAAGATACCGCCACTGCTCAAGTGCGACTCCTGGTCGATGTCTATCATCGTCGAGGGCAGGAGGCCACATTGCTGGCACTGCGAGCAGAAGGGGCATATGGCGAAAGACTGCCCAAAAAAGGCGCCAATCAAGAAGACCCCTTCTGCCGCAGCCCCGGGAGGTCCAGCGGCATCAGCAGCTCCTAACACCGGAAAAGACGAGGAGGGTTTCACCCCAGTGGTCCGAAAGAACAAACCACAGAAGCCCTCTTCCAAAGTGCAGCCCTCTGAAGTAAAAGGGATGCGGGGTCCCGCTAAGTCAATGAGCGTGGATATGCCCACCGATAAGGAGCCGCAGCAAACATCTAGCACGGCAGCGGCCACGAAACGAAAAACCGAGGTTCCCCTGTCACTACCTTCGTCAACATCTTCATCGTCCGAATCGGAAGGGGAGAAGATGGAGGGTGACGCTGGCCCGGCCCCGGCTCGAGAGACAGTGAAAAAGTTCACCCGGGATAGAAAGGTGGCCAAACGTGCCGTTTCACAAGAAAAAGAGGCTGGGCCCCAATCCCCCGCCCCGATGTCCGTAGAGATGACTATCTCTCCTGCTCAGTCCCCCGAATCCCCAAAACCTAAACCCACCACTGAGCAGAAATCCCCTTCCCCCACTGAAACTCCCCCAGCTAGTTCCCGCTCTCTGTCTCGAAAGGAAGAGTCGGGGTCCAAAACTCCCAATGTGGCCAAACAGGCCAAGAAACAAAAAGCGTCGCCCTCCCCTACAAGAAAGGAGAAGACGAGAAAGCTCCCCTTCCTGCCAGGGGACCTCATCTGCGAAGCAGATCTGCACCACGCCGCTGCCGAGCTCACGCCGCAGCAAAGAAGCGCGCTCAGGCCGCTGCAGCTCCTTACGAAGACCCAGGGTCTGGACACTACCAACCCGTCCAACTTCCCCGATGCTCCTTTGCTGATCACGTTCGTCAGGAAGACGAAAATTCGCCGCACGAAATCCATGTGGCGAATGATAGAAGCAGCAAAGGATGCGATCCTGGGTCTAACGTTGGTGGAAGAAGGGCACGACTCCCTCGACGATCTGAGGGATAAATGTGAAGGGAGGATCCCCATTTACGTCCACCCTTGTTTTTATAGAGCGTTAAAGTTAACCTTCCCCCTGGATGTCGGGGGCATCTCCCGAGACGGCCGCGCGTCGTCAGAATTGCTCACTGGCAATATCGGGCATGCCGTCGGCATCCTCACTGACAAAGACTTTAGGCCGCTGATTGACACTGACTAGTGCAATGGCTACGACCTTGAAACTAGGAAGCTTGAACGCGAGAGGCTTGAGATCCTTAAGCAAGGCAGCCCGCATACTGGGGGATCTCAAGGCTCTTGAATTAGATGTGGCTGCGGTACAGGAAACTCACTATGTTTCGATGGACGATCACCGACTGCTGTCGGAACATTTCGATGTTTTTTCAGCTTTTGGTGACCGTTCTGCTCGGGGAGTTTCGCTGTTAGTTAGACGCACTCTGTTAGCAAGGGTAAACGTTGTTCACGCGGATGCTGATGGCAGACTGGTCGTGGCTGATGTTGCCGTAAATAGTGCCATGTTTCGAATCGTCGCGGTTTATGCGCCCAATTCCATTCGTGAGAGGGTTTCCTTTTTCCGGGGGTTGGAGGGGTTTCTCGGTGGTTCGGAGCGGCTAATCCTAGTGGGAGATTGGAATGCCATCCTTGATCCCAGGATAGATAAGGTGGGGGGACCTAGTGGGTCGGATAGGTGTGAGACAAGTCTGTCTGATCTGATGGCACAATGCGATCTGGTCGACAGATTTCGTATCGATCACCCAGGGCGGGAGATGTGGACGTGGCTCGCTAGCGGCACTTTCCATTCAAGTTCTTACTTGGATAGATTGCTAATTAGAAGAGGCAACGTAGATTATATCTCTTGTCCCACGTTCCACTGGTTAGGCCATTCTGACCACAAGTTACTTGTGGCCAGTCTGGAGTTAGCCCCTAAGACACACAAGGTAGCTAGCTACTGGAAGTTAAATACCTCCTTACTGGAGATACGTGACTTCCGGGAGCAGCTATCTCTTAACTTTCAAAAGGGATTAGTGGGGGCGGTAACCGGGAGTAAGTGGTGGGTTAACGCCAAAGTTGGCATTAGGCGCTTTTCTGTTCAATATAGCCAACGCCTCGCCCTAAATAAGGCAGAAACAGAAAAGCGTTTAGAAAATAAGCTGGCCCGGGCGGTGGCTGGGGGGGATTCCCTAGGCATAGAGCTAGCTAAGGGGGACCTGAAACGTGCGGCTAACGTGCGGTATGAGGGTCAAGTAGTTAGAGCTAGGCTAGATAGAGTGTCCAACGAAGCCGTGAATGTGGACGCGCAAGAGCGTAGAACTCCACTTCGTCGCAGCTCGGTCGGTCTCATTCGTCAAGTCAAACACCCGGAAGGACACACCCTTGTGTCGGCTCGGGAGATTTGCCGGGGATTTCGTGAGCATTTCATGGAACGGTTCACCCAACTGCCCGGACTCCGCGTCGAGGAGTTTGGCAGCTATTTAGCTGGCTCGCCCCGCCTGGAGGCGGCCCGAGCGGCTAGCTGTGATGGGCGCGTTACAGAGTGTGAGGTCTTGGCTGCACTGAAGCAGGTCGGCTACGACAAATCGCCGGGACTCGATGGTTTGCCCTATGAATTGTTCTTGAGGCTGTCGCACATCTTCGTACCTATTCTGGTCAATGTTTTCAATCACTGGTTTGAACAGGGTTCCATCCCCGGTCAAGTCACCAAGGGAGTGATCACATTGCTTCAGAAAAAGGGCCAAGATGGTGGGGAATTAGACGATTACAGGCCCATAACTCTGCTAAACACAGATTTAAAGATTTTGGCCAAAGTTCTTGCAAATCGGTTGCAGCTTGTTATCGCTGAGTTGGTCGAACCTGATCAGAATTATGCTGTGAAGGGGAGATCGATTCAAAACAACTTGCATCTGATGCGCACGATCATAGAGGGATTAGAAGACGACACCGAAGCCGCGCTGATCAATTTAGATCAGTCCAAAGCTTTTGACAGGGTCGACCATCGGTTCCTGGGATCTGTTTTAGAGGCCTCCGGTTTTACACCGGACTTCCGCAGATGGATCTCCATTTTGTATCGCGGGCCGACGGCAGTGGTGCAAGTGAATGGAATGCGATCGGAGTCTTTTGCCGTCTCTCGGTCGGTACGTCAGGGATGTCCGCTGTCTCCCCTGCTTTACGTCCTTGCCTTGGAGCCTTTTCTCCGCAGGCTTAGGATCGGGGAGCCTGGACTGGCCCTACGCGGTATTGCTCTTCCTGGCGGTGCGCGAGCCAGGGTATCCGCGTATGCCGATGATGTCACCGTGTTTGTGTCGTGCTTTCGAGACATTCTCGCGGTGACTAAGGCACTCAGAAGGTACGAAAAAGTGACAGGGGCCAAAGTCAACCTTAGCAAATCCAATGGCCTAAGGTTGGCTGCCTGGAGTGGCGCGGCTGCGCTCCCGGGCCTTTTCAACTGGACTGACGGCCCGGTTCGGATCCTCGGCGTATGGTTCGGACCCGGTCTCCAGCTTGATAAGAACTGGTCGGAAGTACAGTCTAAGGTCGAAGCGTCTGTAAGGATTTGGCTTCGAAGGGGGCTTTCCCTTAAAGGTCGGGCTGAGGCGTGCGTCACGTACGTCTTTCCGCTCATCCTTTACCGATTGGCTGTACTACCTCTGCCTGCGGACCGCCGAGCGGTTTTAACGCGTCTCCTTTTCTCGCTTTTGTGGGCAAAGGGGAAGCCGCTAGTCCGTAGACAGGTCTGTACTCAACGTCCTGATGTGGGAGGCTTGGGAATGCCCGACTTGGCGAGCCATTTGTATGCCGAGCGGTTATCATTCCTGAGCCGAACCTTGACAGAGGAGTCTGCGTGGGGCCCTGCGGTTGGAAGCGCTTTTCCTAACCTCATCCCTGACCACTTGGCCGAATGCCGACGTAAGCCAAGGAGTCAATCGCAGTTCTTCAACGAATGCCGAGCTGCGCTCAGAGTGCTGCCGGGGTCCAGTGACCTCGCCCGGTCTAGAAGGACATTCTATCGGGAGTTAGTGGTGGGGACCGCTTCGGATCCTCTTGGGGAGCGACTTGGATTGTCGGAGGAGGAGGCTCGCTCTCAGTGGAATTGGGCGCCAGGCAGGAGCTATCTCAATAATTCTGAGTTCTCTCTGACCTGGCGATTGGTTCGAAATGTGTTACCCCTCAATGACATACGATTCAAAATTGGTATGGCTATCAGCCCCTTTTGCCCACGTTGCGAGGAAGATGAAATTGAAACGGCGGAACATGCCTTTTTCACCTGCTCCAAACTTCGTGAATTTTGGACGTATGTCGGCGAGGTGACGGCTCGCATCACCCCCGATCGGGTGACGTGCTTGGATTTAGCATCCGTTGTCTTCAACATGGACCCCTTGTGGCCCAGGGAGAAACGTATGGTTTTGCTCGCGATCTTAGCCGTAGCTAGACTCGTGGTGTATACTTCTCGCTTAGAGATAGGGCGTGGGGGGGTGCCGCCTTCTTATTATGATTTGATTTCGTATTTTAAACACCAGCTTAAAATCAAAATCAAATCTGATAGAAGGAGGTTGCCTTCTTCACTTTTCAAAAGTAGGTGGATACACACCGCTAGTTTATGCGTGTTCACGCGGAATAGATTCGAGTTCGTGTTCCCTGCCTAGGCATGGCACACAGCGACCTTAAAGCATCTTTGTCGAAAAACAAAAATCCCCTTAAAAACTGACCAGTAAATTTTGGGCGCAGTCCCTATTAGCTAGTAGCGTAAATGAGCTCTTTGCCCCCAGCTTTATTTTAGGTGTCAGAACTCCTTCAGGATGCCCGCTCCCTAATTTATTTTATATCCCCGACCCGCCATAATAGTTCTTATCCTGAAGGACACCGCACATCCCGACAAACCCATCCCTCCATTTCTTTTGCCCCCATAGAAACGCCCACTCCCAATTAGGAGCTTACTCTCTTGCTTTCGGTCTGTACCAGAAGACAGCGAGCAGCTCATACTCTAGATAGGATGGGGGGTACCTTACTAACACACCTTAATTAGCATTTTCTTTGGTTCTTTATTTTTATCATCACTTTTATTTTTATTTATTTTTGGGGGATTATTTAAGGCTTAGTTTTTTGTTCTCCCACTCCCATCATCACACATGTAAATATCTATTGTAAATAAAATTCATTGAAACACCTGGGGATATTTTAAGTAGCTTAAGTCCATAGAGTGAATGTGGTATTGTGGTGACTGAAACTAGTTTTTAGGGTATTCATAGACCAAGTGGACGACCCCCGACCCCCATCTTCCCCCCCATACCCCTTTTTGGCCTTGTGCCACATCTGATTATTTATGTACAAATTTTTGGATAAATAAATTGATTTTCTCCCGCCTTTTAAAATCTTGACTCGTCTTGTATTTTTTCAGGCAACTCTTAGGCAATCACTTGTGATTGCCTAAGAGGAGACCAGCTACTTGGGCCCCGCCCAGTTTAAAGCTAAATCATCAGGGGACTCTCTCTGTCCCCTTAGACTAGCCCCTGTTGGGCAATTTGTCTCTTCACACCCCTCTTGGGTGGCCGCCCCTGTTGGGCGGTTCCATTGTATTAATCTTTTTGTTCCCTTCTCTTGCAGGTGTCCAACCCCCAGGCTTGACTTAAGCAGCTGGCAGGTTTCGGGTCTGACTTACGTACCTTTTGGCGACGGTCTTCCTGAATCCGAATCGGCGGGTCTCTAGCCGGGAGTTGGATGGAAGAGGGGAGGAGTGGTCCGGGCTCTGCTGCAGAGTCTTTGTCTAGCCCGGGCTCCTTTTCCGAACTGAGGCGACGGTCTCAGGTCGGGGAGGGAGCAGACCTCAAACAGCAGGACGGTCACGCCGCCATAGGCGTCGTGCCCAGTACGTCCGCCAGTGCCGCTCCCAGCACTGAAAGTAGATCAGGGTCTGCCGCCTTAGGCGGGAGCCCTGTTAGCTTGCACGCTGCTGTCCCCGGCAGCTCCACCCAGGATAGCTCAGATCCTAGAGGTGATCTGGGTCGGTGGGAACGACTCCCCACTGTACCAATCGCTCGCCGGGCTTCAACCGTCAGCCCGCCTGGTAGTAGGCGAAAAGGCCGCCTGCCTCCAGGAGTAAGAGCGACCCGGTCGGTGGAGTCCCACAAAGAAGGGGCCACCGACCCAGATCAGCCGCCAGCCCACATTGACAGGGACTCTGCTCAATGCCGCAACCTCACCCAAGAACTCTTTGGAAGTGACAGCAGCATTTGCAGCGACAGCAGTGTCTGCAGCGACCACAGCCCTGTGAGCAGTCGTGGCAGTAGCAGAGACAGCAGCATGGAAGTTCTGCAGCTGACTCCAGATGGCCCGGCCAAGGCTAGCATGCGGCAGTCTAGGCCGAGGAAGATGGGGGCTGCTCGCACCGTCACCAAAAAAGGAGCAGCGGATGTCGCTGGCAAGAGAGGAACCAAGGCGGCCACTCCGCCGGCAACAACGCCGGAAACAGCTCCAAAGGAGTGGCCGTCCCTCTCATCAACACCAGCGGAGACACCCAATTCATGGGCGATACCTCCCGGGCAGAAGACGCCGTCGCCGACGAAGGCTGTAACACCTACAACTCCGGCGCAAACCAACTCTCCTGCCCAATCACCTAAAGACCAGTGGGGACCCCAGTCGCAAAGAAGCCCGTCAGAATACCGTCGGTTGTTCGAGTCTAAGTACAAGGAACTAACCGACGGTAGCGTTATCAAAGCAGCGCCAGGAGCGGTGGAACGGCTAGCGAAGCGAATTGTTTCGCTAGTCACCATCGACTCCAGAACCAAAGGGCTGGCTGGGCTCCAGATCGAAACGGTAGGGGAGATTTTATGGTCCCTGAAAGTCCCGGCGACATATATTTGCCGTCGAGGTTTCGCAACCTGGGACCTTTTACTCCCCTCTGAACAGGAAGCAGAGAAGTTGGCCAGGGCCGACCTGAGGCATAAACATCTGATCCTCAGGCCGGAGTACTTGAGCAGGAGGAGGACACTAGTCACTGTCCTCGGCGTCCCCTGCTATATTGACTCGGAGCAACTAGGTGCAGTGATGAGTCAATATGGGGACGTCGAAGCCATAATCCCGGTCCGCGGTCCCCATAACCTAATGGTAGGGGACTACAAAATTAAAATGCGTTTGGACCGGGATGGCTTCAACAAGATACCGCCACTGCTCAAGTGCGACTCCTGGTCGATGTCTATCATCGTCGAGGGCAGGAGGCCACATTGCTGGCACTGCGAGCAGAAGGGGCATATGGCGAAAGACTGCCCGAAAAAGGCGCCAATCAAGAAGACCCCTTCTGCCGCAGCCCCGGGAGGTCCAGCGGCATCAGCAGCTCCTAAAACCGGAAAAGACGAGGAGGGTTTCACCCCAGTGGTACGAAAGAACAAACCACAGAAGCCCTCCTCCAAAGTGCAGCCCTCTGATGTAAAAGGGATGCGGGGTCCCGCCAAGTCAATGAGCGAGGATATGCCCACCGATAAGGAGCCGCAGCAAACATCTGGCACGGCAGCGGCCACCAAACGGAAGACAGAGGCTCCCCTGTCACTACCTTCATCAACATCATCATCGTCCGACTCGGAAGGGGAGAAGATGGAGGGTGACGCTTGCCCGGCCCCGGCTCGAGAGACAGAGAAAAAGTTCACCCGGGACAGAAAAGTGGCCAAACGTGCCGTTTCACAATCCAAAGAGGCTGGGCCCCAATCCCCCGCCCCAATGTCCGTAGAGATGACTATCTCTCCTGCTCAGTCCCCCGAATCCCCAAAACCTAAACCCACCACTGAGCAGAAATCCCCTTCCCCCACTGAAACTCCCCCAGCTAGTTCCCGCTCTCTGTCTCGAAAGGAAGAGTCGGGGTCCAAAACTCCCAATGTGGCCAAACAGGCCAAGAAACAAAAAGCGTCGCCCTCTCCTACAAGAAAGGAGAAGACGAGAAAGCTCCCCTTCCTGCCAGGGGACCTCATCTGCAATGCAGATCTGCACCACGCCGCTGCCGAGCTTACGCCGCAGCAGAGAGGTGCCATCAAACCGCTGCAGCTCCTTACGAAGACCCAGGGTCTGGACACTACCAACCCGTCCAACTTCCCCGATGCTCCTTTGCTGATCACGTTCGTCAGGAAGACGAAAATTCGCCGCACGAAATCCATGTGGCGAATGATAGAAGCAGCAAAGGATGCGATCCTGGGTCTAACGTTGGTGGAAGAAGGGCACGACTCCCTCGACGATCTGAGGGATAAATGTGAAGGGAGGATCCCCATTTACGTCCACCCTTGTTTTTATAGAGCTTTAAAGTTAACCTTCCCCCTGGATGTCGGGGGCATCTCCCGAGACGGCCGCGCGTCGTCAGAATTGCTCACTGGCAATATCGGGCATGCCGTCGGCATCCTCACTGACAAAGACTTTAGGCCGCTGATTGACACTGACTAGTGCAATGGCTACGACCTTGAAACTAGGAAGCTTGAACGCGAGAGGCTTGAGATCCTTAAGCAAGGCAGCCCGCATACTGGGGGATCTCAGGGCTCTTGAATTAGATGTGGCTGCGGTACAGGAAACTCACTATGTTTCGATGGACGATCACCGACTGCTGTCGGAACATTTCGATGTTTTTTCAGCTTTTGGTGACCGTTCTGCTCGGGGAGTTTCGCTGTTAGTTAGACGCACTCTGTTAGCAAGGGTAAACGTTGTTCACGCGGATGCTGATGGCAGACTGGTCGTGGCTGATGTTGCCGTGAATAGTGCCATGTTTCGAATCGTCGCGGTTTATGCGCCCAATTCCATTCGTGAGAGGGTTTCCTTTTTCCGAGGGTTGGAGGGGTTTCTCGGTGGTTCGGAGCGGCTAATCCTAGTGGGAGATTGGAATGCCATCCTTGATCCCAGGATAGATAAGGTGGGGGGACCTAGTGGGTCGGATAGGTGTGAGACAAGTCTGTCTGATCTGATGGCACAATGCGATCTGGTCGACAGATTTCGTATCGATCACCCAGGGCGGGAGATGTGGACGTGGCTCGCTAGCGGCACTTTCCTTTCAAGTACTTACTTGGATAGATTGCTAATTAGAAGAGGCAACGTAGATTATATCTCTTGTCCCACGTTCCACTGGTTAGGCCATTCTGACCACAAGCTACTTGTGGCCAGTCTGGAGTTAGGCCCTAAGACACACAAGGTAGCTAGCTACTGGAAGTTAAATACCTCCTTACTGGAGATACGTGACTTCCGGGAGCAGCTATCTCTTAACTTTCAAAAGGGATTAGTGGGGGCGGTAACCGGGAGTAAGTGGTGGGTTAACGCCAAAGTTGGCATTAGGCGCTTTTCTGTTCAATATAGCCAACGCCTCGCCTTAAATAAGGCAGAAACAGAAAAGCGTTTAGAAACTAAGCTGGCCCGGGCGGTGGCTGGGGGGGATTCCCTAGGCATAGAACTAGCTAAGGGGGACCTGAAACGTGCGGCTAACGTGCGGTATGAAGGTCAAGTAGTTAGAGCTAGGCTAGATAGAGTGTCCAACGAAGCCGTGAATGTGGACGCGCAAGAGCGTAGAACTCCACTTCGTCGCAGCTCGGTCGGTCTCATTCGTCAAGTCAAACACCCGGAAGGACACACCCTTGTGTCGGCTCGGGAGATTTGCCGGGGATTTCGTGAGCATTTCATGGAACGGTTCACCCAACTGCCCGGACTCCGCGTCGAGGAGTTTGGCAGCTATTTAGCTGGCTCGCCCCGCCTGGAGGCGGCCCGAGCGGCTAGCTGTGATGGGCGCGTTACAGAGTGTGAGGTCTTGGCTGCACTGAAGCAGGTCGGCTACGACAAATCGCCGGGACTCGATGGTTTGCCCTATGAATTGTTCTTGAGGCTGTCGCACATCTTCGTACCTATTCTGGTCAATGTTTTCAATCACTGGTTTGAACAGGGTTCCATCCCCGGTCAAGTCACCAAGGGAGTGATCACATTGCTTCAGAAAAAGGGCCAAGATGGTGGGGAATTAGACGATTACAGGCCCATAACTCTGCTAAACACAGATTTAAAGATTTTGGCCAAAGTTCTTGCAAATCGGTTGCAGCTTGTTATCGCTGAGTTGGTCGAACCTGATCAGAATTATGCTGTGAAGGGGAGATCGATTCAAAACAACTTGCATCTGATGCGCACGATCATAGAGGGATTAGAAGACGACACCGAAGCCGCGCTGATCAATTTAGATCAGTCCAAAGCTTTTGACAGGGTCGACCATCGGTTCCTGGGATCTGTTTTAGAGGCCTCCGGTTTTACACCGGACTTCCGCAGATGGATCTCCATTTTGTATCGCGGGCCGACGGCAGTGGTGCAAGTGAATGGAATGCGATCGGAGTCTTTTGCCGTCTCTCGGTCGGTACGTCAGGGATGTCCGCTGTCTCCCCTGCTTTACGTCCTTGCCTTGGAGCCTTTTCTCCGCAGGCTTAGGATCGGGGAGCCTGGACTGGCCCTACGCGGTATTGCTCTTCCTGGCGGTGCGCGAGCCAGGGTATCCGCGTATGCCGATGATGTCACCGTGTTTGTGTCGTGCTTTCGAGACATTCTCGCGGTGACTAAGGCACTCAGAAGGTACGAAAAAGTGACAGGGGCCAAAGTCAACCTTAGCAAATCCAATGGCCTAAGGTTGGCTGCCTGGAGTGGCGCGGCTGCGCTCCCGGGCCTTTTCAACTGGACTGACGGCCCGGTTCGGATCCTCGGCGTATGGTTCGGACCCGGTCTCCAGCTTGATAAGAACTGGTCGGAAGTACAGTCTAAGGTCGAAGCGTCTGTAAGGATTTGGCTTCGAAGGGGGCTTTCCCTTAAAGGTCGGGCTGAGGCGTGCGTCACGTACGTCTTTCCGCTCATCCTTTACCGATTGGCTGTACTACCTCTGCCTGCGGACCGCCGAGCGGTTTTAACGCGTCTCCTTTTCTCGCTTTTGTGGGCAAAGGGGAAGCCGCTAGTCCGTAGACAGGTCTGTACTCAACGTCCTGATGTGGGAGGCTTGGGAATGCCCGACTTGGCGAGCCATTTGTATGCCGAGCGGTTATCATTCCTGAGCCGAACCTTGACAGAGGAGTCTGCGTGGGGCCCTGCGGTTGGAAGCGCTTTTCCTAACCTCATCCCTGACCACTTGGCCGAATGCCGACGTAAGCCAAGGAGTCAATCGCAGTTCTTCAACGAATGCCGAGCTGCGCTCAGAGTGCTGCCGGGGTCCAGTGACCTCGCCCGGTCTAGAAGGACATTCTATCGGGAGTTAGTGGTGGGGACCGCTTCGGATCCTCTTGGGGAGCGACTTGGATTGTCGGAGGAGGAGGCTCGCTCTCAGTGGAATTGGGCGCCAGGCAGGAGCTATCTCAATAATTCTGAGTTCTCTCTGACCTGGCGATTGGTTCGAAATGTGTTACCCCTCAATGACATACGATTCAAAATTGGTATGGCTATCAGCCCCTTTTGCCCACGTTGCGAGGAAGATGAAATTGAAACGGCGGAACATGCCTTTTTCACCTGCTCCAAACTTCGTGAATTTTGGACGTATGTCGGCGAGGTGACGGCTCGCATCACCCCCGATCGGGTGACGTGCTTGGATTTAGCATCCGTTGTCTTCAACATGGACCCCTTGTGGCCCAGGGAGAAACGTATGGTTTTGCTCGCGATCTTAGCCGTAGCTAGACTCGTGGTGTATACTTCTCGCTTAGAGATAGGGCGTGGGGGGGTGCCGCCTTCTTATTATGATTTGATTTCGTATTTTAAACACCAGCTTAAAATCAAAATCAAATCTGATAGAAGGAGGTTGCCTTCTTCACTTTTCAAAAGTAGGTGGATACACACCGCTAGTTTATGCGTGTTCACGCGGAATAGATTCGAGTTCGTGTTCCCTGCCTAGGCATGGCACACAGCGACCTCAAAGTCTCTTTGTCGAAAAAACAACCCCTTTTTAAAAAAACTGACCAGCAAATTCTTTGGCGCAGTCCCTATTAGCTAGTAGCGTAAATGAGCTCTCTGTCCCCAGATTTATTTTAGGTGTCAGAACTCCTTCAGGATGCCCGTTCCCTAATTTATTTTATATCCCTGACCCGCCCTAAAAGTACTTATCCTGAAGGACACCGCACATCCCGACAAACCCATCCCTCCATTTCTTTTGCCCCCATAGAAACGCCCACTCCCAATTAGGAACTGACTCTCTTGCTTTCGGTTTTTACCGGAAGACAGCGAGCATTTCATACCTTAGATAGGTGGGGGGGACCCTACTAACTTATCTTAATTAGCATTTTCCTTGTTTCTTTATTTTTACCATCACTTTTATTTTTATTTATTTTTGGGGGATTATTTAAGGCTTAGTTTTTTGTTCTCCCACTCCCATCATCACACATGTACATAATCTTTGTAAATAAAATTCATTGAAACACCTGGGGATATTTTAAGTAGCTTAAGTCCATAGAGTGAATGTGGTATTATGGTGACTGAAACTAGTTTCTAGGGTATTCATAGACCAAGTGGACGACCCCCGACCCCCATTTTTCCCCCCCATACCCCCTTTTGGCCTTGTGCCACATCTAAAACATTGTAAAATTTTTTGGATAAATAAATTGATTTTCTCCCGCCTGTTAAAATCATTGACTTGTCTTCGATTTTTTCAGGCAACTCTTAGGCAATCACTCGTGATTGCCTAAGAGGAGACCAGCTACTTGGGCCCCGCCCAGTTTAAAGCTAAATCTTCAGGGGACTCTCTCTGTCCCCTTAGACTAGCCCCTGTTGGGCAATTTGTCCTTCCACACCCCTCTTGGGTGGCCACCCCTCTTGGGTGGTTCCATTGTTTTAATCTTTTTGTTCCCTTCTCTTGCAGGTGTCCAACCCCCAGGCTTGACTTAAGCAGCTGGCAGGTTTCGGGTCTGACTTACGTACCTTTTGGCGACGGTCTTCCTGAATCCGAATCGGCGGGTCTCTAGCCGGGAGTTGGATGGAAGAGGGGAGGAGTGGTCCGGGCTCTGCTGCAGAGTCTTTGTCTAGCCCGGGCTCCTTTTCCGAACTGAGGCGACGGTCTCAGGTCGGGGAGGGAGCAGACCTCAAACAGCAGGACGGTCACGCCGCCATAGGCGTCGTGCCCAGTACGTCCGCCAGTGCCGCTCCCAGCACTGAAAGTAGATCAGGGTCTGCCGCCTTAGGCGGGAGCCCTGTTAGCTTGCACGCTGCTGTCCCCGGCAGCTCCACCCAGGATAGCTCAGATCCTAGAGGTGATCTGGGTCGGTGGGAACGACTCCCCACTGTACCAATCGCTCGCCGGGCTTCAACCGTCAGCCCGCCTGGTAGTAGGCGAAAAGGCCGCCTGCCTCCAGGAGTAAGAGCGACCCGGTCGGTGGAGTCCCACAAAGAAGGGGCCACCGACCCAGATCAGCCGCCAGCCCACATTGACAGGGACTCTGCTCAATGCCGCAACCTCACCCAAGAACTCTTTGGAAGTGACAGCAGCATTTGCAGCGACAGCAGTGTCTGCAGCGACCACAGCCCTGTGAGCAGTCGTGGCAGTAGCAGAGACAGCAGCATGGAAGTTCTGCAGCTGACTCCAGATGGCCCGGCCAAGGCTAGCATGCGGCAGTCTAGGCCGAGGAAGATGGGGGCTGCTCGCACCGTCACCAAAAAAGGAGCAGCGGATGTCGCTGGCAAGAGAGGAACCAAGGCGGCCACTCCGCCGGCAACAACGCCGGAAACAGCTCCAAAGGAGTGGCCGTCCCTCTCATCAACACCAGCGGAGACACCCAATTCATGGGCGATACCTCCCGGGCAGAAGACGCCGTCGCCGACGAAGGCTGTAACACCTACAACTCCGGCGCAAACCAACTCTCCTGCCCAATCATCACCTAAAGACCAGTGGGGACCCCAGTCGCAAAGAAGCCCGTCAGAATACCGTCGGTTGTTCGAGTCTAAGTACAAGGAACTAACCGACGGTAGCGTTATCAAAGCAGCGCCAGGAGCGGTGGAACGGCTAGCGAAGCGAATTGTTTCGCTAGTCACCATCGACTCCAGAACCAAAGGGCTGGCTGGGCTCCAGATCGAAACGGTAGGGGAGATTTTATGGTCCCTGAAAGTCCCGGCGACATATATTTGCCGTCGAGGTTTCGCAACCTGGGACCTTTTACTCCCCTCTGAACAGGAAGCAGAGAAGTTGGCCAGGGCCGACCTGAGGCATAAACATCTGATCCTCAGGCCGGAGTACTTGAGCAGGAGGAGGACACTAGTCACTGTCCTCGGCGTCCCCTGCTATATTGACTCGGAGCAACTAGGTGCAGTGATGAGTCAATATGGGGACGTCGAAGCCATAATCCCGGTCCGCGGTCCCCATAACCTAATGGTAGGGGACTACAAAATTAAAATGCGTTTAGACCGGGATGGCTTCAACAAGATACCGCCACTGCTCAAGTGCGACTCCTGGTCGATGTCTATCATCGTCGAGGGCAGGAGGCCACATTGCTGGCACTGCGAGCAGAAGGGGCATATGGCGAAAGACTGCCCAAAAAAGGCGCCAATCAAGAAGACCCCTTCTGCCGCAGCCCCGGGAGGTCCAGCGGCATCAGTAGCTCCTAGAACTGATAAGGACGAGGAGGGTTTCACCCCAGTGGTACGAAAGAACAAACCACAGAAGCCCTCCTCCAAAGTGCAGCCCTCTGAAGTAAAAGGGATGCGGGGTCCCGCTAAGTCAATGAGCGTGGATATGCCCACCGATAAGGAGCCGCAGCAAACATCTAGCACGGCAGCGGCCACGAAACGAAAAACCGAGGTTCCCCTGTCACTACCTTCGTCAACATCTTCATCGTCCGAATCGGAAGGGGAGAAGATGGAGGGTGACGCTTGCCCGGCCCCGGCTCGAGAGACAGAGAAAAAGTTCACCCGGGACAGAAAGGTGGCCAAACGTGCCGTTTCACTATCAAAAGAGGCTGGGCCCCAATCCCCCGCCCCAATGTCCGTAGAGATGACTATCTCTCCTGCTCAGTCCCCCGAATCCCCAAAACCTAAACCCACCACTGAGCAGAAATCCCCTTCCCCCACTGAAACTCCCCCAGCTAGTTCCCGCTCTCTGTCTCGAAAGGAAGAGTCGGGGTCCAAAACTCCCAATGTGGCCAAACAGGCCAAGAAACAAAAAGCGTCGCCCTCTCCTACAAGAAAGGAGAAGACGAGAAAGCTCCCCTTCCTGCCAGGGGACCTCATCTGCAATGCAGATCTGCACCACGCCGCTGCCGAGCTTACGCCGCAGCAGAGAGGTGCCATCAAACCGCTGCAGCTCCTTACGAAGACCCAGGGTCTGGACACTACCAACCCGTCCAACTTCCCCGATGCTCCTTTGCTGATCACGTTCGTCAGGAAGACGAAAATTCGCCGCACGAAATCCATGTGGCGAATGATAGAAGCAGCAAAGGATGCGATCCTGGGTCTAACGTTGGTGGAAGAAGGGCACGACTCCCTCGACGATCTGAGGGATAAATGTGAAGGGAGGATCCCCATTTACGTCCACCCTTGTTTTTATAGAGCGTTAAAGTTAACCTTCCCCCTGGATGTCGGGGGCATCTCCCGAGACGGCCGCGCGTCGTCAGAATTGCTCACTGGCAATATCGGGCATGCCGTCGGCATCCTCACTGACAAAGACTTTAGGCCGCTGATTGACACTGACTAGTGCAATGGCTACGACCTTGAAACTAGGAAGCTTGAACGCGAGAGGCTTGAGATCCTTAAGCAAAGCAGCCCGCATACTGGGGGATCTCAAGGCTTTTGAATTAGATGTGGCTGCGGTACAGGAAACTCACTATGTTTCGATGGACGATCATCGACTGCTGTCGGAACATTTCGATGTTTTTTCAGCATTTGGTGACCGTTCTGCTCGGGGAGTTTCGCTGTTAGTTAGACGCACTCTGTTAGCAAGGGTAAACGTTGTTCACGCGGATGCTGATGGCAGACTGGTCGTGGCTGATGTTGCCGTGAATAGTGCCATGTTTCGAATCGTCGCGGTTTATGCGCCCAATTCCATTCGTGAGAGGGTTTCCTTTTTCCGAGGGTTGGAGGGGTTTCTCGGTGGTTCGGAGCGGCTAATCCTAGTGGGAGATTGGAATGCCATCCTTGATCCCAGGATAGATAAGGTGGGGGGACCTAGTGGGTCGGATAGGTGTGAGACAAGTCTGTCTGATCTGATGGCACAATGCGATCTGGTCGACAGATTTCGTATCGATCACCCAGGGCGGGAGATGTGGACGTGGCTCGCTAGCGGCACTTTCCTTTCAAGTACTTACTTGGATAGATTGCTAATTAGAAGAGGCAACGTAGATTATATCTCTTGTCCCACGTTCCACTGGTTAGGCCATTCTGACCACAAGCTACTTGTGGCCAGTCTGGAGTTAGGCCCTAAGACACACAAGGTAGCTAGCTACTGGAAGTTAAATACCTCCTTACTGGAGATACGTGACTTCCGGGAGCAGCTATCTCTTAACTTTCAAAAGGGATTAGTGGGGGCGGTAACCGGGAGTAAGTGGTGGGTTAACGCCAAAGTTGGCATTAGGCGCTTTTCTGTTCAATATAGCCAACGCCTCGCCTTAAATAAGGCAGAAACAGAAAAGCGTTTAGAAACTAAGCTGGCCCGGGCGGTGGCTGGGGGGGATTCCCTAGGCATAGAACTAGCTAAGGGGGACCTGAAACGTGCGGCCAACGTGCGGTATGAAGGTCAAGTAGTTAGAGCTAGGCTAGATAGAGTGTCCAACGAAGCCGTGAATGTGGACGCGCAAGAGCGTAGAACTCCACTTCGTCGCAGCTCGGTCGGTCTCATTCGTCAAGTCAAACACCCGGAAGGACACACCCTTGTGTCGGCTCGGGAGATTTGCCGGGGATTTCGTGAGCATTTCATGGAACGGTTCACCCAACTGCCCGGACTCCGCGTCGAGGAGTTTGGCAGCTATTTAGCTGGCTCGCCCCGCCTGGAGGCGGCCCGAGCGGCTAGCTGTGATGGGCGCGTTACAGAGTGTGAGGTCTTGGCTGCACTGAAGCAGGTCGGCTACGACAAATCGCCGGGACTCGATGGTTTGCCCTATGAATTGTTCTTGAGGCTGTCGCACATCTTCGTACCTATTCTGGTCAATGTTTTCAATCACTGGTTTGAACAGGGTTCCATCCCCGGTCAAGTCACCAAGGGAGTGATCACATTGCTTCAGAAAAAGGGCCAAGATGGTGGGGAATTAGACGATTACAGGCCCATAACTCTGCTAAACACAGATTTAAAGATTTTGGCCAAAGTTCTTGCAAATCGGTTGCAGCTTGTTATCGCTGAGTTGGTCGAACCTGATCAGAATTATGCTGTGAAGGGGAGATCGATTCAAAACAACTTGCATCTGATGCGCACGATCATAGAGGGATTAGAAGACGACACCGAAGCCGCGCTGATCAATTTAGATCAGTCCAAAGCTTTTGACAGGGTCGACCATCGGTTCCTGGGATCTGTTTTAGAGGCCTCCGGTTTTACACCGGACTTCCGCAGATGGATCTCCATTTTGTATCGCGGGCCGACGGCAGTGGTGCAAGTGAATGGAATGCGATCGGAGTCTTTTGCCGTCTCTCGGTCGGTACGTCAGGGATGTCCGCTGTCTCCCCTGCTTTACGTCCTTGCCTTGGAGCCTTTTCTCCGCAGGCTTAGGATCGGGGAGCCTGGACTGGCCCTACGCGGTATTGCTCTTCCTGGCGGTGCGCGAGCCAGGGTATCCGCGTATGCCGATGATGTCACCGTGTTTGTGTCGTGCTTTCGAGACATTCTCGCGGTGACTAAGGCACTCAGAAGGTACGAAAAAGTGACAGGGGCCAAAGTCAACCTTAGCAAATCCAATGGCCTAAGGTTGGCTGCCTGGAGTGGCGCGGCTGCGCTCCCGGGCCTTTTCAACTGGACTGACGGCCCGGTTCGGATCCTCGGCGTATGGTTCGGACCCGGTCTCCAGCTTGATAAGAACTGGTCGGAAGTACAGTCTAAGGTCGAAGCGTCTGTAAGGATTTGGCTTCGAAGGGGGCTTTCCCTTAAAGGTCGGGCTGAGGCGTGCGTCACGTACGTCTTTCCGCTCATCCTTTACCGATTGGCTGTACTACCTCTGCCTGCGGACCGCCGAGCGGTTTTAACGCGTCTCCTTTTCTCGCTTTTGTGGGCAAAGGGGAAGCCGCTAGTCCGTAGACAGGTCTGTACTCAACGTCCTGATGTGGGAGGCTTGGGAATGCCCGACTTGGCGAGCCATTTGCATGCCGAGCGGTTATCATTCCTGAGCCGAACCTTGACAGAGGAGTCTGCGTGGGGCCCTGCGGTTGGAAGCGCTTTTCCTAACCTCATCCCTGACCACTTGGCCGAATGCCGACGTAAGCCAAGGAGTCAATCGCAGTTCTTCAACGAATGCCGAGCTGCGCTCAGAGTGCTGCCGGGGTCCAGTGACCTCGCCCGGTCTAGAAGGACATTCTATCGGGAGTTAGTGGTGGGGACCGCTTCGGATCCTCTTGGGGAGCGACTTGGATTGTCGGAGGAGGAGGCTCGCTCTCAGTGGAATTGGGCGCCAGGCAGGAGCTATCTCAATAATTCTGAGTTCTCTCTGACCTGGCGATTGGTTCGAAATGTGTTACCCCTCAATGACATACGATTCAAAATTGGTATGGCTATCAGCCCCTTTTGCCCACGTTGCGAGGAAGATGAAATTGAAACGGCGGAACATGCCTTTTTCACCTGCTCCAAACTTCGTGAATTTTGGACGTATGTCGGCGAGGTGACGGCTCGCATCACCCCCGATCGGGTGACGTGCTTGGATTTAGCATCCGTTGTCTTCAACATGGACCCCTTGTGGCCCAGGGAGAAACGTATGGTTTTGCTCGCGATCTTAGCCGTAGCTAGACTCGTGGTGTATACTTCTCGCTTAGAGATAGGGCGTGGGGGGGTGCCGCCTTCTTATTATGATTTGATTTCGTATTTTAAACACCAGCTTAAAATCAAAATCAAATCTGATAGAAGGAGGTTGCCTTCTTCACTTTTCAAAAGTAGGTGGATACACACCGCTAGCTTATGCGTGTTCACGCGGAATAGATTCGAGTTCGTGTTCCCTGCCTAGGCATGGCACACAGCGACCTTAAAGCATCTTTGTCGAAAAACAAAAATCCCCTTAAAAACTGACCAGTAAATTTTGGGCGCAGTCCCTATTAGCTAGTAGCGTAAATGAGCTCTTTGCCCCCAGCTTTATTTTAGGTGTCAGAACTCCTTCAGGATGCCCGCTCCCTAATTTATTTTATATCCCCGACCCGCCATAATAGTTCTTATCCTGAAGGACACCGCACATCCCGACAAACCCATCCCTCCATTTCTTTTGCCCCCATAGAAACGCCCACTCCCAATTAGGAGCTTACTCTCTTGCTTTCGGTCTGTACCAGAAGACAGCGAGCAGCTCATACTCTAGATAGGATGGGGGGGTACCTTACTAACACACCTTAATTAGCATTTTCTTTGGTTCTTTATTTTTATCATCACTTTTATTTTTATTTATTTTTGGGGGATTATTTAAGGCTTAGTTTTTTGTTCTCCCACTCCCATCATCACACATGTAAATATCTATTGTAAATAAAATTCATTGAAACACCTGGGGATATTTTAAGTAGCTTAAGTCCATAGAGTGAATGTGGTATTGTGGTGACTGAAACTAGTTTTTAGGGTATTCATAGACCAAGTGGACGACCCCCGACCCCCATCTTCCCCCCCATACCCCTTTTTGGCCTTGTGCCACATCTGATTATTTATGTACAAATTTTTGGATAAATAAATTGATTTTCTCCCGCCTGTTAAAATCATTGACTTGTCTTCGATTTTTTCAGGCAACTCTTAGGCAATCACTTGTGATTGCCTAAGAGGAGACCAGCTACTTGGGCCCCGCCCAGTTTAAAGCTAAATCATCAGGGGACTCTCTCTGTCCCCTTAGACTAGCCCCTGTTGGGCAATTTGTCCTTCCACACCCCTCTTGGGTGGCCACCCCTCTTGGGTGGTTCCATTGTTTTAATCTTTTTGTTCCCTTCTCTTGCAGGTGTCCAACCCCCAGGCTTGACTTAAGCAGCTGGCAGGTTTCGGGTCTGACTCACGTACCTTTTGGCGACGGTCTTCCTGAATCCGAATCGGCGGGTCTCTAGCCGGGAGTTGGATGGAAGAGGGGAGGAGTGGTCCGGGCTCTGCTGCAGAGTCTTTGTCTAGCCCGGGCTCCTTTTCCGAACTGAGGCGACGGTCTCAGGTCGGGGAGGGAGCAGACCTCAAACAGCAGGACGGTCACGCCGCCATAGGCGTCGTGCCCAGTACGTCCGCCAGTGCCGCTCCCAGCACTGAAAGTAGATCAGGGTCTGCCGCCTTAGGCGGGAGCCCTGTTAGCTTGCACGCTGCTGTCCCCGGCAGCTCCACCCAGGATAGCTCAGATCCTAGAGGTGATCTGGGTCGGTGGGAACGACTCCCCACTGTACCAATCGCAGCCGGGCTTCAACCGTCAGCCCGCCTGGTAGTAGGCGAAAAGGCCGCCTGCCTCCAGGAGTAAGAGCGACCCGGTCGGTGGAGTCCCACAAAGAAGGGGCCACCGACCCAGATCAGCCACCAGCCCACATTGACAGGGACTCTGCTCAATGCCGCAACCTCACCCAAGAACTCTTTGGAAGTGACAGCAGCATTTGCAGCGACAGCAGTGTCTGCAGCGACCACAGCCCTGTGAGCAGTCGTGGCAGTAGCAGAGACAGCAGCATGGAAGTTCTGCAGCTGACTCCAGATGGCCCGGCCAAGGCTAGCATGCGGCAGTCTAGGCCGAGGAAGATGGGGGCTGCTCGCACCGTCACCAAAAAAGGAGCAGCGGATGTCGCTGGCAAGAGAGGAACCAAGGCGGCCACTCCGCCGGCAACAACGCCGGAAACAGCTCCAAAGGAGTGGCCGTCCCTCTCATCAACACCAGAGGAGACACCCAATTCATGGGCGATACCTCCCGGGCAGAAGACGCCGTCGCCGACGAAGGCTGTAACACCTACAACTCCGGCGCAAACCAACTCTCCTGCCCAATCACCAAAAGACCAGTGGGGACCCCAGTCGCAAAGAAGCCCGTCAGAATACCGTCGGCTGTTCGAGTCTAAGTACAAGGAACTAACCGACGGTAGCGTTATCAAAGCAGCGCCAGGAGCGGTGGACCGGCTAGCGAAGCGAATTGTTTCGCTAGTCACCATCGACTCCAGAACCAAAGGGCTGGCTGGGGTCCAAATCGAGACGGTAGGGGAGATACTATGGTCCCTAAAAGTCCCGGCGACATACATTTGCCGTCGAGGTTTTGCGACCTGGGACTTACTACTCCCCTCAGAACAAGAAGCGGAAAAGTTGGCCAGGGCCGACCTGAGGCATAAACATCTGATCCTCAGGCCGGAGTACTTGAGCAGGAGGAGGACACTAGTCACTGTCCTCGGCGTCCCCTGCTATATTGACTCGGAGCAACTAGGTGCAGTGATGAGTCAATATGGGGACGT
This sequence comes from Sepiola atlantica, assembly GCA_963556195.1. Lineage (NCBI taxonomy): Eukaryota > Metazoa > Mollusca > Cephalopoda > Sepiida > Sepiolidae > Sepiola > Sepiola atlantica. The sequence continues at coordinate 189,927,784 of OY744516.1, forward strand.
CGAAGCCATAATCCCGGTCCGCGGTCCCCATAACCTAATGGTAGGGGACTACAAAATTAAAATGCGTTTGGACCGGGATGGCTTCAACAAGATACCGCCACTGCTCAAGTGCGACTCCTGGTCGATGTCTATCATCGTCGAGGGCAGGAGGCCACATTGCTGGCACTGCGAGCAGAAGGGGCATATGGCGAAAGACTGCCCAAAAAAGGCGCCAATCAAGAAGACCCCTTCTGCCGCAGCCCCGGGAGGTCCAGCGGCATCAGCAGCTCCTAAAACCGGAAAGGACGAGGAGGGTTTCACCCCAGTGGTCCGAAAGAACAAACCACAGAAGCCCTCCTCCAAAGTGCAGCCCTCTGAAGTAAAAGGGATGCGGGGTCCCGCCAAGTCAATGAGCGAGGATATGCCCACCGATAAGGAGCCGCAGCAAACATCTGGCACGGCAGCGGCCACCAAACGGAAGACAGAGGCTCCCCTGTCACTACCTTCATCAACATCATCATCGTCCGACTCGGAAGGGGAGAAGATGGAGGGTGACGCTTGCCCGGCCCCGGCTCGAGAGACAGAGAAAAAGTTCACCCGGGACAGAAAGGTGGCCAAACGTGCCGTTTCACTATCAAAAGAGGCTGGGCCCCAATCCCCCGCCCCAATGTCCGTAGAGATGACTATCTCTCCTGCTCAGTCCCCCGAATCCCCAAAACCTAAACCCACCACTGAGCAGAAATCCCCTTCCCCCACTGAAACTCCCCCAGCTAGTTCCCGCTCTCTGTCTCGAAAGGAAGAGTCGGGGTCCAAAACTCCCAATGTGGCCAAACAGGCCAAGAAACAAAAAGCGTCGCCCTCTCCTACAAGAAAGGAGAAGACGAGAAAGCTCCCCTTCCTGCCAGGGGACCTCATCTGCAATGCAGATCTGCACCACGCCGCTGCCGAGCTTACGCCGCAGCAGAGAGGTGCCATCAAACCGCTGCAGCTCCTTACGAAGACCCAGGGTCTGGACACTACCAACCCGTCCAACTTCCCCGATGCTCCTTTGCTGATCACGTTCGTCAGGAAGACGAAAATTCGCCGCACGAAATCCATGTGGCGAATGATAGAAGCAGCAAAGGATGCGATCCTGGGTCTAACGTTGGTGGAAGAAGGGCACGACTCCCTCGACGATCTGAGGGATAAATGTGAAGGGAGGATCCCCATTTACGTCCACCCTTGTTTTTATAGAGCGTTAAAGTTAACCTTCCCCCTGGATGTCGGGGGCATCTCCCGAGACGGCCGCGCGTCGTCAGAATTGCTCACTGGCAATATCGGGCATGCCGTCGGCATCCTCACTGACAAAGACTTTAGGCCGCTGATTGACACTGACTAGTGCAATGGCTACGACCTTGAAACTAGGAAGCTTGAACGCGAGAGGCTTGAGATCCTTAAGCAAAGCAGCCCGCATACTGGGGGATCTCAAGGCTTTTGAATTAGATGTGGCTGCGGTACAGGAAACTCACTATGTTTCGATGGACGATCATCGACTGCTGTCGGAACATTTCGATGTTTTTTCAGCATTTGGTGACCGTTCTGCTCGGGGAGTTTCGCTGTTAGTTAGACGCACTCTGTTAGCAAGGGTAAACGTTGTTCACGCGGATGCTGATGGCAGACTGGTCGTGGCTGATGTTGCCGTGAATAGTGCCATGTTTCGAATCGTCGCGGTTTATGCGCCCAATTCCATTCGTGAGAGGGTTTCCTTTTTCCGAGGGTTGGAGGGGTTTCTCGGTGGTTCGGAGCGGCTAATCCTAGTGGGAGATTGGAATGCCATCCTTGATCCCAGGATAGATAAGGTGGGGGGACCTAGTGGGTCGGATAGGTGTGAGACAAGTCTGTCTGATCTGATGGCACAATGCGATCTGGTCGACAGATTTCGTATCGATCACCCAGGGCGGGAGATGTGGACGTGGCTCGCTAGCGGCACTTTCCTTTCAAGTACTTACTTGGATAGATTGCTAATTAGAAGAGGCAACGTAGATTATATCTCTTGTCCCACGTTCCACTGGTTAGGCCATTCTGACCACAAGCTACTTGTGGCCAGTCTGGAGTTAGGCCCTAAGACACATAAGGTAGCTAGCTACTGGAAGTTAAATACCTCCTTACTGGAGATACGTGACTTCCGGGAGCAGCTATCTCTTAACTTTCAAAAGGGATTAGTGGGGGCGGTAACCGGGAGTAAGTGGTGGGTTAACGCCAAAGTTGGCATTAGGCGCTTTTCTGTTCAATATAGCCAACGCCTCGCCTTAAATAAGGCAGAAACAGAAAAGCGTTTAGAAACTAAGCTGGCCCGGGCGGTGGCTGGGGGGGATTCCCTAGGCATAGAACTAGCTAAGGGGGACCTGAAACGTGCGGCTAACGTGCGGTATGAAGGTCAAGTAGTTAGAGCTAGGCTAGATAGAGTGTCCAACGAAGCCGTGAATGTGGACGCGCAAGAGCGTAGAACTCCACTTCGTCGCAGCTCGGTCGGTCTCATTCGTCAAGTCAAACACCCGGAAGGACACACCCTTGTGTCGGCTCGGGAGATTTGCCGGGGATTTCGTGAGCATTTCATGGAACGGTTCACCCAACTGCCCGGACTCCGCGTCGAGGAGTTTGGCAGCTATTTAGCTGGCTCGCCCCGCCTGGAGGCGGCCCGAGCGGCTAGCTGTGATGGGCGCGTTACAGAGTGTGAGGTCTTGGCTGCACTGAAGCAGGTCGGCTACGACAAATCGCCGGGACTCGATGGTTTGCCCTATGAATTGTTCTTGAGGCTGTCGCACATCTTCGTACCTATTCTGGTCAATGTTTTCAATCACTGGTTTGAACAGGGTTCCATCCCCGGTCAAGTCACCAAGGGAGTGATCACATTGCTTCAGAAAAAGGGCCAAGATGGTGGGGAATTAGACGATTACAGGCCCATAACTCTGCTAAACACAGATTTAAAGATTTTGGCCAAAGTTCTTGCAAATCGGTTGCAGCTTGTTATCGCTGAGTTGGTCGAACCTGATCAGAATTATGCTGTGAAGGGGAGATCGATTCAAAACAACTTGCATCTGATGCGCACGATCATAGAGGGATTAGAAGACGACACCGAAGCCGCGCTGATCAATTTAGATCAGTCCAAAGCTTTTGACAGGGTCGACCATCGGTTCCTGGGATCTGTTTTAGAGGCCTCCGGTTTTACACCGGACTTCCGCAGATGGATCTCCATTTTGTATCGCGGGCCGACGGCAGTGGTGCAAGTGAATGGAATGCGATCGGAGTCTTTTGCCGTCTCTCGGTCGGTACGTCAGGGATGTCCGCTGTCTCCCCTGCTTTACGTCCTTGCCTTGGAGCCTTTTCTCCGCAGGCTTAGGATCGGGGAGCCTGGACTGGCCCTACGCGGTATTGCTCTTCCTGGCGGTGCGCGAGCCAGGGTATCCGCGTATGCCGATGATGTCACCGTGTTTGTGTCGTGCTTTCGAGACATTCTCGCGGTGACTAAGGCACTCAGAAGGTACGAAAAAGTGACAGGGGCCAAAGTCAACCTTAGCAAATCCAATGGCCTAAGGTTGGCTGCCTGGAGTGGCGCGGCTGCGCTCCCGGGCCTTTTCAACTGGACTGACGGCCCGGTTCGGATCCTCGGCGTATGGTTCGGACCCGGTCTCCAGCTTGATAAGAACTGGTCGGAAGTACAGTCTAAGGTCGAAGCGTCTGTAAGGATTTGGCTTCGAAGGGGGCTTTCCCTTAAAGGTCGGGCTGAGGCGTGCGTCACGTACGTCTTTCCGCTCATCCTTTACCGATTGGCTGTACTACCTCTGCCTGCGGACCGCCGAGCGGTTTTAACGCGTCTCCTTTTCTCGCTTTTGTGGGCAAAGGGGAAGCCGCTAGTCCGTAGACAGGTCTGTACTCAACGTCCTGATGTGGGAGGCTTGGGAATGCCCGACTTGGCGAGCCATTTGTATGCCGAGCGGTTATCATTCCTGAGCCGAACCTTGACAGAGGAGTCTGCGTGGGGCCCTGCGGTTGGAAGCGCTTTTCCTAACCTCATCCCTGACCACTTGGCCGAATGCCGACGTAAGCCAAGGAGTCAATCGCAGTTCTTCAACGAATGCCGAGCTGCGCTCAGAGTGCTGCCGGGGTCCAGTGACCTCGCCCGGTCTAGAAGGACATTCTATCGGGAGTTAGTGGTGGGGACCGCTTCGGATCCTCTTGGGGAGCGACTTGGATTGTCGGAGGAGGAGGCTCGCTCTCAGTGGAATTGGGCGCCAGGCAGGAGCTATCTCAATAATTCTGAGTTCTCTCTGACCTGGCGATTGGTTCGAAATGTGTTACCCCTCAATGACATACGATTCAAAATTGGTATGGCTATCAGCCCCTTTTGCCCACGTTGCGAGGAAGATGAAATTGAAACGGCGGAACATGCCTTTTTCACCTGCTCCAAACTTCGTGAATTTTGGACGTATGTCGGCGAGGTGACGGCTCGCATCACCCCCGATCGGGTGACGTGCTTGGATTTAGCATCCGTTGTCTTCAACATGGACCCCTTGTGGCCCAGGGAGAAACGTATGGTTTTGCTCGCGATCTTAGCCGTAGCTAGACTCGTGGTGTATACTTCTCGCTTAGAGATAGGGCGTGGGGGGGTGCCGCCTTCTTATTATGATTTGATTTCGTATTTTAAACACCAGCTTAAAATCAAAATCAAATCTGATAGAAGGAGGTTGCCTTCTTCACTTTTCAAAAGTAGGTGGATACACACCGCTAGTTTATGCGTGTTCACGCGGAATAGATTCGAGTTCGTGTTCCCTGCCTAGGCATGGCACACAGCGACCTCAAAGTCTCTTTGTCGAAAAAACAACCCCTTTTTTAAAAAAAAAACTGACCAGCAAATTCTTTGGCGCAGTCCCTATTAGCTAGTAGCGTAAATGAGCTCTCTGTCCCCAGATTTATTTTAGGTGTCAGAACTCCTTCAGGATGCCCGTTCCCTAATTTATTTTATATCCCTGACCCGCCCTAAAAGTACTTATCCTGAAGGACACCGCACATCCCGTCAAACCCATCCCTCCATTTCTTTTGCCCCCATAGAAACGCCCACTCCCAATTAGGAACTGACTCTCTTGCTTTCGGTTTTTACCGGAAGACAGCGAGCATTTCATACCTTAGATAGGTGGGGGGGACCCTACTAACTTATCTTAATTAGCATTTTCCTTGTTTCTTTATTTTTACCATCACTTTTATTTTTATTTATTTTTGGGGGATTATTTAAGGCTTAGTTTTTTGTTCTCCCACTCCCATCATCACTCATGTAAATATCTATTGTAAATAAAATTCATTGAAACACCTGGGGATATTTTAAGTAGCTTAAGTCCATAGAGTGAATGTGGTATTGTGGTGACTGAAACTAGTTTTTAGGGTATTCATAGACCAAGTGGACGACCCCCGACCCCCATCTTCCCCCCCATACCCCTTTTTGGCCTTGTGCCACATCTGATTATTTATGTACAAATTTTTGGATAAATAAATTGATTTTCTCCCGCCTTTTAAAATCTTGACTCGTCTTGTATTTTCTCAGGCAACTCTTAGGCAATCACTTGTGATTGCCTAAGAGGAGACCAGCTACTTGGGCCCCGCCCAGTTTAAAGCTAAATCATCAGGGGACTCTCTCTGTCCCCTTAGACTAGCCCCTGTTGGGCAATTTGTCTCTTCACACCCCTCTTGGGTGGCCGCCCCTGTTGGGCGGTTCCATTGTATTAATCTTTTTGTTCCCTTCTCTTGCAGGTGTCCAACCCCCAGGCTTGACTTAAGCAGCTGGCAGGTTTCGGGTCTGACTTACGTACCTTTTGGCGACGGTCTTCCTGAATCCGAATCGGCGGGTCTCTAGCCGGGAGTTGGATGGAAGAGGGGAGGAGTGGTCCGGGCTCTGCTGCAGAGTCTTTGTCTAGCCCGGGCTCCTTTTCCGAACTGAGGCGACGGTCTCAGGTCGGGGAGGGAGCAGACCTCAAACAGCAGGACGGTCACGCCGCCATAGGCGTCGTGCCCAGTACGTCCGCCAGTGCCGCTCCCAGCACTGAAAGTAGATCAGGGTCTGCCGCCTTAGGCGGGAGCCCTGTTAGCTTGCACGCTGCTGTCCCCGGCAGCTCCACCCAGGATAGCTCAGATCCTAGAGGTGATCTGGGTCGGTGGGAACGACTCCCCACTGTACCAATCGCTCGCCGGGCTTCAACCGTCAGCCCGCCTGGTAGTAGGCGAAAAGGCCGCCTGCCTCCAGGAGTAAGAGCGACCCGGTCGGTGGAGTCCCACAAAGAAGGGGCCACCGACCCAGATCAGCCGCCAGCCCACATTGACAGGGACTCTGCTCAATGCCGCAACCTCACCCAAGAACTCTTTGGAAGTGACAGCAGCATTTGCAGCGACAGCAGTGTCTGCAGCGACCACAGCCCTGTGAGCAGTCGTGGCAGTAGCAGAGACAGCAGCATGGAAGTTCTGCAGCTGACTCCAGATGGCCCGGCCAAGGCTAGCATGCGGCAGTCTAGGCCGAGGAAGATGGGGGCTGCTCGCACCGTCACCAAAAAAGGAGCAGCGGATGTCGCTGGCAAGAGAGGAACCAAGGCGGCCACTCCGCCGGCAACAACGCCGGAAACAGCTCCAAAGGAGTGGCCGTCCCTCTCATCAACACCAGCGGAGACACCCAATTCATGGGCGATACCTCCCGGGCAGAAGACGCCGTCGCCGACGAAGGCTGTAACACCTACAACTCCGGCGCAAACCAACTCTCCTGCCCAATCACCTAAAGACCAGTGGGGACCCCAGTCGCAAAGAAGCCCGTCAGAATACCGTCGGTTGTTCGAGTCTAAGTACAAGGAACTAACCGACGGTAGCGTTATCAAAGCAGCGCCAGGAGCGGTGGAACGGCTAGCGAAGCGAATTGTTTCGCTAGTCACCATCGACTCCAGAACCAAAGGGCTGGCTGGGCTCCAGATCGAAACGGTAGGGGAGATTTTATGGTCCCTGAAAGTCCCGGCGACATATATTTGCCGTCGAGGTTTCGCAACCTGGGACCTTTTACTCCCCTCTGAACAGGAAGCAGAGAAGTTGGCCAGGGCCGACCTGAGGCATAAACATCTGATCCTCAGGCCGGAGTACTTGAGCAGGAGGAGGACACTAGTCACTGTCCTCGGCGTCCCCTGCTATATTGACTCGGAGCAACTAGGTGCAGTGATGAGTCAATATGGGGACGTCGAAGCCATAATCCCGGTCCGCGGTCCCCATAACCTAATGGTAGGGGACTACAAAATTAAAATGCGTTTGGACCGGGATGGCTTCAACAAGATACCGCCACTGCTCAAGTGCGACTCCTGGTCGATGTCTATCATCGTCGAGGGCAGGAGGCCACATTGCTGGCACTGCGAGCAGAAGGGGCATATGGCGAAAGACTGCCCAAAAAAGGCGCCAATCAAGAAGACCCCTTCTGCCGCAGCCCCGGGAGGTCCAGCGGCATCAGTAGCTCCTAGAACTGATAAGGACGAGGAGGGTTTCACCCCAGTGGTACGAAAGAACAAACCACAGAAGCCCTCCTCCAAAGTGCAGCCCTCTGAAGTAAAAGGGATGCGGGGTCCCGCTAAGTCAATGAGCGTGGATATGCCCACCGATAAGGAGCCGCAGCAAACATCTAGCACGGCAGCGGCCACGAAACGAAAAACCGAGGTTCCCCTGTCACTACCTTCGTCAACATCTTCATCGTCCGAATCGGAAGGGGAGAAGATGGAGGGTGACGCTGGCCCGGCCCCGGCTCGAGAGACAGTGAAAAAGTTCACCCGGGATAGAAAGGTAGCCAAACGTGCCGTTTCACAAGAAAAAGAGGCTGGGCCCCAATCCCCCGCCCCGATGTCCGTAGAGATGACTATCTCTCCTGCTCAGTCCCCCGAATCCCCAAAACCTAAACCCACCACTGAGCAGAAATCCCCTTCCCCCACTGAAACTCCCCCAGCTAGTTCCCGCTCTCTGTCTCGAAAGGAAGAGTCGGGGTCCAAAACTCCCAATGTGGCCAAACAGGCCAAGAAACAAAAAGCGTCGCCCTCCCCTACAAGAAAGGAGAAGACGAGAAAGCTCCCCTTCCTGCCAGGGGACCTCATCTGCGAAGCAGATCTGCACCACGCCGCTGCCGAGCTTACGCCGCAGCAGAGAGGTGCCATCAAACCGCTGCAGCTCCTTACGAAGACCCAGGGTCTGGACACTACCAACCCGTCCAACTTCCCCGATGCTCCTTTGCTGATCACGTTCGTCAGGAAGACGAAAATTCGCCGCACGAAATCCATGTGGCGAATGATAGAAGCAGCAAAGGATGCGATCCTGGGTCTAACGTTGGTGGAAGAAGGGCACGACTCCCTCGACGATCTGAGGGATAAATGTGAAGGGAGGATCCCCATTTACGTCCACCCTTGTTTTTATAGAGCTTTAAAGTTAACCTTCCCCCTGGATGTCGGGGGCATCTCCCGAGACGGCCGCGCGTCGTCGGAATTGCTCACTGGCAATATCGGGCATGCCGTCGGCATCCTGACTGACAAAGACTTTAGGCCGCTGATTGACACTGACTAGTGCAATGGCTACGACCTTGAAACTAGGAAGCTTGAACGCGAGAGGCTTGAGATCCTTAAGCAAAGCAGCCCGCATACTGGGGGATCTCAAGGCTTTTGAATTAGATGTGGCTGCGGTACAGGAAACTCACTATGTTTCGATGGACGATCATCGACTGCTGTCGGAACATTTCGATGTTTTTTCAGCATTTGGTGACCGTTCTGCTCGGGGAGTTTCGCTGTTAGTTAGACGCACTCTGTTAGCAAGGGTAAACGTTGTTCACGCGGATGCTGATGGCAGACTGGTCGTGGCTGATGTTGCCGTGAATAGTGCCATGTTTCGAATCGTCGCGGTTTATGCGCCCAATTCCATTCGTGAGAGGGTTTCCTTTTTCCGAGGGTTGGAGGGGTTTCTCGGTGGTTCGGAGCGGCTAATCCTAGTGGGAGATTGGAATGCCATCCTTGATCCCAGGATAGATAAGGTGGGGGGACCTAGTGGGTCGGATAGGTGTGAGACAAGTCTGTCTGATCTGATGGCACAATGCGATCTGGTCGACAGATTTCGTATCGATCACCCAGGGCGGGAGATGTGGACGTGGCTCGCTAGCGGCACTTTCCTTTCAAGTACTTACTTGGATAGATTGCTAATTAGAAGAGGCAACGTAGATTATATCTCTTGTCCCACGTTCCACTGGTTAGGCCATTCTGACCACAAGCTACTTGTGGCCAGTCTGGAGTTAGGCCCTAAGACACACAAGGTAGCTAGCTACTGGAAGTTAAATACCTCCTTACTGGAGATACGTGACTTCCGGGAGCAGCTATCTCTTAACTTTCAAAAGGGATTAGTGGGGGCGGTAACCGGGAGTAAGTGGTGGGTTAACGCCAAAGTTGGCATTAGGCGCTTTTCTGTTCAATATAGCCAACGCCTCGCCTTAAATAAGGCAGAAACAGAAAAGCGTTTAGAAACTAAGCTGGCCCGGGCGGTGGCTGGGGGGGATTCCCTAGGCATAGAACTAGCTAAGGGGGACCTGAAACGTGCGGCTAACGTGCGGTATGAAGGTCAAGTAGTTAGAGCTAGGCTAGATAGAGTGTCCAACGAAGCCGTGAATGTGGACGCGCAAGAGCGTAGAACTCCACTTCGTCGCAGCTCGGTCGGTCTCATTCGTCAAGTCAAACACCCGGAAGGACACACCCTTGTGTCGGCTCGGGAGATTTGCCGGGGATTTCGTGAGCATTTCATGGAACGGTTCACCCAACTGCCCGGACTCCGCGTCGAGGAGTTTGGCAGCTATTTAGCTGGCTCGCCCCGCCTGGAGGCGGCCCGAGCGGCTAGCTGTGATGGGCGCGTTACAGAGTGTGAGGTCTTGGCTGCACTGAAGCAGGTCGGCTACGACAAATCGCCGGGACTCGATGGTTTGCCCTATGAATTGTTCTTGAGGCTGTCGCACATCTTCGTACCTATTCTGGTCAATGTTTTCAATCACTGGTTTGAACAGGGTTCCATCCCCGGTCAAGTCACCAAGGGAGTGATCACATTGCTTCAGAAAAAGGGCCAAGATGGTGGGGAATTAGACGATTACAGGCCCATAACTCTGCTAAACACAGATTTAAAGATTTTGGCCAAAGTTCTTGCAAATCGGTTGCAGCTTGTTATCGCTGAGTTGGTCGAACCTGATCAGAATTATGCTGTGAAGGGGAGATCGATTCAAAACAACTTGCATCTGATGCGCACGATCATAGAGGGATTAGAAGACGACACCGAAGCCGCGCTGATCAATTTAGATCAGTCCAAAGCTTTTGACAGGGTCGACCATCGGTTCCTGGGATCTGTTTTAGAGGCCTCCGGTTTTACACCGGACTTCCGCAGATGGATCTCCATTTTGTATCGCGGGCCGACGGCAGTGGTGCAAGTGAATGGAATGCGATCGGAGTCTTTTGCCGTCTCTCGGTCGGTACGTCAGGGATGTCCGCTGTCTCCCCTGCTTTACGTCCTTGCCTTGGAGCCTTTTCTCCGCAGGCTTAGGATCGGGGAGCCTGGACTGGCCCTACGCGGTATTGCTCTTCCTGGCGGTGCGCGAGCCAGGGTATCCGCGTATGCCGATGATGTCACCGTGTTTGTGTCGTGCTTTCGAGACATTCTCGCGGTGACTAAGGCACTCAGAAGGTACGAAAAAGTTACAGGGGCCAAAGTCAACCTTAGCAAATCCAATGGCCTAAGGTTGGCTGCCTGGAGTGGCGCGGCTGCGCTCCCGGGCCTTTTCAACTGGACTGACGGCCCGGTTCGGATCCTCGGCGTATGGTTCGGACCCGGTCTCCAGCTTGATAAGAACTGGTCGGAAGTACAGTCTAAGGTCGAAGCGTCTGTAAGGATTTGGCTTCGAAGGGGGCTTTCCCTTAAAGGTCGGGCTGAGGCGTGCGTCACGTACGTCTTTCCGCTCATCCTTTACCGATTGGCTGTACTACCTCTGCCTGCGGACCGCCGAGCGGTTTTGGCGCGTCTCCTTTTCTCGCTTTTGTGGGCAAAGGGGAAGCCGCTAGTCCGTAGACAGGTCTGTACTCAACGTCCTGATGTGGGAGGCTTGGGAATGCCCGACTTGGCGAGCCATTTGTATGCCGAGCGGTTATCATTCCTGAGCCGAACCTTGACAGAGGAGTCTGCGTGGGGCCCTGCGGTTGGAAGCGCTTTTCCTAACCTCATCCCTGACCACTTGGCCGAATGCCGACGTAAGCCAAGGAGTCAATCGCAGTTCTTCAACGAATGCCGAGCTGCGCTCAGAGTGCTGCCGGGGTCCAGTGACCTCGCCCGGTCTAGAAGGACATTCTATCGGGAGTTAGTGGTGGGGACCGCTTCGGATCCTCTTGGGGAGCGACTTGGATTGTCGGAGGAGGAGGCTCGCTCTCAGTGGAATTGGGCGCCAGGCAGGAGCTATCTCAATAATTCTGAGTTCTCTCTGACCTGGCGATTGGTTCGAAATGTGTTACCCCTCAATGACATACGATTCAAAATTGGTATGGCTATCAGCCCCTTTTGCCCACGTTGCGAGGAAGATGAAATTGAAACGGCGGAACATGCCTTTTTCACCTGCTCCAAACTTCGTGAATTTTGGACGTATGTCGGCGAGGTGACGGCTCGCATCACCCCCGATCAGGTGACGTGCTTGGATTTAGCATCCGTTGTCTTCAACATGGACCCCTTGTGGCCCAGGGAGAAACGTATGGTTTTGCTCGCGATCTTAGCCGTAGCTAGACTCGTGGTGTATACTTCTCGCTTAGAGATAGGGCGTGGGGGGGTGCCGCCTTCTTATTATGATTTGATTTCGTATTTTAAACACCAGCTTAAAATCAAAATCAAATCTGATAGAAGGAGGTTGCCTTCTCCACTTTTCGAAAGTAGGTGGATACACACCGCTAGCTTATGCGTGTTCACGCGGAATAGATTCGAGTTCGTGTTCCCTGCCTAGGCATGGCACACAGCGACCTTAAAGCATCTTTGTCGAAAAACAAAAATCCCCTTAAAAACTGACCAGTAAATTTTGGGCGCAGTCCCTATTAGCTAGTAGCATAAATGAGCTCTTTGCCCCCAGCTTTATTTTAGGTGTCAGAACTCCTTCAGGATGCCCGCTCCCTAATTTATTTTATATCCCCGACCCGCCATAATAGTTCTTATCCTGAAGGACACCGCACATCCCGACAAACCCATCCCTCCATTTCTTTTGCCCCCATAGAAACGCCCACTCCCAATTAGGAGCTTACTCTCTTGCTTTCGGTCTGTACCAGAAGACAGCGAGCAGCTCATACTCTAGATAGGATGGGGGGTACCTTACTAACACACCTTAATTAGCATTTTCTTTGGTTCTTTATTTTTATCATCACTTTTATTTTTATTTATTTTTGGGGGATTATTTAAGGCTTAGTTTTTTGTTCTCCCACTCCCATCATCACACATGTAAATATCTATTGTAAATAAAATTCATTGAAACACCTGGGGATATTTTAAGTAGCTTAAGTCCATAGAGTGAATGTGGTATTGTGGTGACTGAAACTAGTTTTTAGGGTATTCATAGACCAAGTGGACGACCCCCGACCCCCATTTCCCCCCCCCATACCCCTTTTTGGCCTTGTGCCACATCTGATTATTTATGTACAAATTTTTGGATAAATAAATTGATTTTCTCCCGCCTTTTGGCGAAGATCAAAGTGTAGTATCTGTTCCGATGGATACTGCACCCCATAGACTGGTATTGTCTTGGCCTCCGGGGCTTGATTTACGCCGGTCTATGGGATTGTCCTGTGCAGTTCTAGGAGGTCCACCCTCCCAGGCTTCGCCTCCCCTCTTTGGGGAGGAGTAAGTTTATTGCTTACTGTCTGAGGCGCCCCTACCGGGGAATGCCGACGGGGCTGCCCAGGCAATTTTTAAATGGCCAGAGTGCTCACCTCTCGAGCGCTGGCTTTTAACCCCACTTTCTCGACCCAATCTGTGGTCACATCTTACTTGTGGGAGTAGGATAAAACTGGCCTTGTGCCTAACTCCTGAGGTGGAGTAAATACCTTGATTTTCTTCCGCCTTTTGGCGAAGATCAAAGTGTAGTATCTGTTCCGATGGATACTGCACCCCATAGACTGGTATTGTCTTGGCCTCCGGGGCTTGATTTACGCCGGTCTATGGGATTGTCCTGTGCAGTTCTAGGAGGTCCACCCTCCCAGGCTTCGCCTCCCCTCTTTGGGGAGGAGTAAGTTTATTGCTTACTGTCTGAGGCGCCCCTACCGGGGAATGCCGACGGGGCTGCCCAGGCAATTTTTAAATGGCCAGAGTGCTCACCTCTCGAGCGCTGGCTTTTAACCCCACTTTCTCGACCCAATCTGTGGTCACATCTTACTTGTGGGAGTAGGATAAAACTGGCCTTGTGCCTAACTCCTGAGGTGGAGTAAATACCTTGATTTTCTTCCGCTTTGTTGGCTTTTTGGCTAAGATCAAAGTGTAGTATCTGTTCTCGGCATTTTTGCCTTGAGATAAAAGTGTATTATCTAGTCCTATCCGATAGGTGTCGATCTTACACTCTCGAATCAAAAATCAGATTATCATTTTATTTTTGAATCCCTTTTCCTTTTGTGCACTTCCTCTCCCCTAAAGTACGGCCTGATACGCGCCCACTGTCGGGATCTCTCTCTTACCGCTTAATACTCGTACTCCTCCAAATTTCGCCATAGGCGCTCACATCGACGAATGCAGGAACTTACCCCCCCTCCAATTCGGCCTGGGGCGCTCATACTGGCGAACCTCACCTAATTTGGCCTGAGGCGCCACACCGGCGAATGCTGAAACTCCTCCTCCCCAAATTTCGCCTGAGGCGCACCGAATGCCGACACTCCCCCTCGCCCCCAAATTTCGGCTGAGGCGCCCCACTGCCGATACCCCGCCCCTCCCCCAAATTTCGCCTGTGGCGCTCACACCGGTGAATGCCGGAACTCCCCCCTCCCCCAAATTCGGCATAATTTCGCCTGAGGCGCTCATACCGCCGACTGCCGACATTCCCCCTCCCTAAATTCGGCCTGAGGTGCCCCACCGCCGACTGCTGACATTCCGCCTCCCCAGATTTGACCTGAGGCGCCCCACCGCCGAATGCCGACACTCCTCCTCCCCAGATTTGGCCTGAGGCGCCCCACCGCCAAATGCCGACCCTCCCTTCCACCGCCGAATGCCGATACCGCCCCCCCCCATGTAATGCATGGGATGAGTGCATCATGACAACGGAACCGAATCGACCCTACCTCTACACGTCTCAAAAAAGGAGGAGGTAATGCATGGGATGAGGGCATCATGACAACGGAACCGATACGACCCTACCTCAACACTTCTAAAAAAAGGAGGAGGTAATGCATGGGATCAGTGCATCATGACAACGGAACCGATACTACCCTACCTCAACACTCTCAAAAAAGGAGGACGTAATGCTCACACCGGCGAATACCGTACCCCCCCCCCCATTTGGCCTGAAAGGAGGAGGTAATTCCTATCATGATAACAGAACGGCCACAGGGAAGGCGGGGGGGGGGATATTAGCGTCTATTAATAATTAAAAAAGAAAGTGTGAGAGGGAAAAATGACAGAAAGGAAAACTGCCACTCTCTGACGTCATGATGACCTGATATAACCGGACACAATTTAGGTCAAGACCGGGTACATCCGGCAAGGGATTATGGGACAGGTGCGGATGTGATTGAGCAACCCTTGTTTCACTACACACTCTTAACGTAGGATTCCTATGTTGTTATTGATGCAACCGGACAGAAGTTATTGGATGATCTGATACAACCGGACACAATTTAGGGCAAGACCGGGTACATCCGGCAAGGGATTATGGGATGTTTACAGTGACTCGGCATTTTTATCGCATTAGTACATAAATACATTAGATTATTTCGAATTTACTACATATTAACGTTGAAATTTCGTGTAAAATACGAAAAAACTGCTACCTTTTGTCGGAAAGTGGTCCGGTTGACTGTCAGCGAGTGAATCGTTTGTCGTGATTTTTAGATATTATGATTCCGGAATATGTACGGTGCTAAAGATATCAACTTTTTGACATGTCGCCGCGTAGTTTTTGAGGAGTATCTGGACATACAAACAAACAGACAAACAGACATACAGACAACTGCCCTTTATATAATAGACTAGCGGGGCTACCCGGCGTTGCTCGGGGTCATAAAAACATATAATGGAAGAAAAATCGTGTGTGTAACATCTTTATATACAAACTTCTATTTCTCCACCCCTTTCTCTATAGCCGTGTCTTTATCTTTCTACCTTTCTCTTCCCTGGTCGCCCCATTTCACCGCTACTTTCTTATTTTGTCTTTTGCGAAAGCTGTTTCTTCCCCACCATATCTCCTACGTTGCCCAGGGCAATAGTATGACATATTTCTATAAAAAGTAACACCCCTATCTGCGCCTTCTATATAGGTACTTATCTCCGTCCCGATGTTCATACTATATACGTATCTATCATCACCCCGGTGCGCATACTATATACGTACCTATCGCCGCCCCAGTGCACATACTATATACGTACCTATCGCCGCCCCAGTGCAGATACTATTTAAGTAACTATCGCCGCCCTGGTACAAATGCTAAATAGTACCTATCGCCGCGCCGGTGTGCATGCTACATAAGTACCTATCGCTGCCCTAGTGTGAATAATTAATATGTACACATTGCCACTTTGGTGCGAATGCAAAATACGTACCTATCGCCGCTTTGGTGCGAATGCTAAATACGTACCTATAGCCGGTCCGGTGCGAATGCTAAATACGTATCTATAGCCGCCCTGGTGCGAATGCTAAATACGTACCTATAGCCGCCCCGTGCGAATGCGAAATACATACCTTTCGCCGTTCTGGTGCACGTGCTATATACGTACCTATCGCCGCCCTGGTGCGCGTGCTATATATGTACGAATCGCCGCCGCAGAGCGCATGCTATGTACGTACTTATTGCTGCCCATGTGTACATGCTATATACGTAGCTATCGCCACCGCTGAATTCTGAATACGTACCTATCGCCGCCCCGGTGTGGAAGCTAAATACGTACATATCGCCGCTCCGGTGCGAATGCTAAATACATACCTATCGCCGCCCCGGTGTGAATTCTAAATACGTACCTATCGCCGCCCCGGTGTGAATTCTAAATACGTACCTATCGCCGCCCCGGTGCGGAAGCTAAATACGTACATATCGCCACCCTGGTGCGAATGCTAAACACATACCTATCGCCGCCCCGGTGCGGAAGCTAAATATGTACATATCGCCACCGCGGTGTGAATGCTAAATACGTACCTATCGCCGCCCTGGTGTGAATGCTAAATACGTACCTTTCGCCGCCCCGGTGCGCGTGCTATATACGTACCTATCGTCCCCCCGGTGCACGTGCTATATATGAACCGATCGCTGCCCCAGTGCGCATGCATAATACATACCTATCACCTACTTATTGCCGCCCATGTGCACATGCTATATACGTACCTATCGCCACCGCTGAATGGTAAATAAGTACCTATCTCCGCCCAGGGATGAATGCTAAATACGTACATATTGCCGCCCCGGTGTGCATACACCATATGTACCTATCACTGCCCCAGTGCGAATACTAAATATGTACATATCGCCGCCCCGGTGCGATTGCTGAATACGTACCTATCGCAACCCCGGTGCAAATGCTAAATACGTAGCTATTGCCACCCCTATGCACTACTATATAAGTACCTATTGCCACCCCGGTGCACATACTATATATAAACCTATCACTGGCCCGGTGTGCATACTATATTTGTACCTATCGCGGCTCTGGTGCGCATACTACATACTTACCTATCTCTGCAAGGGTACACATACTATATATGTACCAATCTCCAGCCCAGTTCGCATACGTAAGAACTCATTAATTCGCCCCTGTCGTCTTAGAAAAACAAAATAGTGTCTATTCATGTATTGTCACTATCATAAATATAAATATTTTTAGTAAAAACAGAAAAAAATACATTTTTTTGCCTCCCCACAAGAAAATTTTTTTTTCTATCATCCCACATATTTAGAAATATTTTTAATTTAAATGAAAAAAAAAAAGAAAAATGTCTGACCCCCCCCTACCCCCCAAAAATTTTATGTTCCTCCCATACATAGAAATATTTTTATTTTAAAAAAGAAAAAAAAAAAAATTTTTTTAGCTCCCCTCCGAAAATTTTTTTTTTCATCATCCCCCATACATATAAATATTTTCAATGAAAAAGATAAAAGAAATAAAAAATATTTTGCATTCCCCCCAATTTTTTTTACACTTCCGATGCGCATGCTATATACGTATTTATTGCCGCCCATGTGCACATGCTATATACGTTCCTATCACCACTGCGAATGCTAATTAGGTTTTCAGCATAGATGCTGCTAAAATATTAACCAAACCTATCACTACAGTAGCTCTATCTAGGATATTGAGCACTTTTCTCCCGGACAACGCCGAGTACTTTGAAAATCAAGGAGGCCTACTGAGCACTACTTAAATTACTCTTATCGATTCCCCCATCCTTTTCAGCGTAGATGCTGTTAAAATATTATCTAAACCTATCACTACAGTAAGTCTATCTAGCACATTAAGAACTTTTTTCCCGGACAACACCGAGTACTTTGAAAATCAAAGAGGCCTCCTGAGAACTACTGAAATCATTTAGGTATCCTCCCTCCTTTTCATCTGCAAAATAGTCCAAAGGGGAACGAAGATAGCGTTAAAATATTTTCAAAACCTATCACTACAGTAGCTCTATCTAGCATATTTAGCACTTTTCTCCCGGACAACGCCAAGTACTTTGAAAATCAAGGAGGCCTCCTGAGCACTACTGAAATCACTTAGGTATCCCCCCTTCTTTTCATCTGCAAAATAGTCCAAAGGGGAACGAAGATGGCGTTAAAATATTTTCTAAACCTATCACTAAAGTAGCTCTATCTAGGATATTGAGCACTTTTCTCCCGGACAACGCCGAGTATTTGAAAATCAAGGAGGCCTCCTGAGCACTACTGAAATAACTCTTATCGATTCCCCCATCCTTTTCAGCGTAGATGCTGTTAAAATATTATCCAAACCTATCACTACAGTAGGTCTATCTAGCACATTGAGCACTTTTTTCCCGGACAACGCCGAGTATTTGAAAATCAAAAAGGCCTCCTGAGCACTACTGAAATCACTTAGGTATCCTCCCTCCTTTTAATCTTCAAAATCGTTCAAAGGGGAACGAAGATGGCGTTAAAATATTATCCAAACCTATCACTACAGTAGCTCTATCTAGGATATTGAGCACTTTTCTCCCGGACAATGCCGAGTATTTGAACATCAAAGAGGCCTCCTGAGCACTACTGAAATAACTCTTATCGATTCCCCCATCCTTTTAATCGTAGATGCTGTTAAAGTATTATCCAAACCTATCACTACAGTAGCTCTATCTAGGATATTGAGCACTTTTCTCCCGGACAACGCCGAGTATTTGAAAATCAAAGAGGCCTCCTGAGCACTACTGAAATAACTCTTATCGATTCCCCCATCTTTTACATCGTAGATGCTGTTAAAATATTATCCAAACCTATCACTACAGTAGGTCTATCTAGCACATTGAGCACTTTTTCCCGGACAACGCCGAGTATTTGAAAATCAAAGAGGCCTCCTGAGCACTACTGAAATCACTTAGGTATCCTCCCTCCTTTTCATCTTCAAAATAGTCCAAAGGGGAACGAAGATGGCGTTAAAATATTTTCAAAACCTATCACTACAGTAGCTCTATCTAGCATATTTAGCACTTTTCTCCCAGACAACGCCAAGTACTTTGAAAATCAAGGAGGCCTCCTGAGCACTACTGAAATCACTTAGGTATCCACCCTTCTTTTCATCTGCAAAATAGTCCAAAGGGGAACGAAGATGGCGTTAAAATATTTTCTAAACCTATCACTAAAGTAGCTCTATCTAGGATATTGAGCACTTTTCTCCCGGACAACGCCGAGTATTTGAAGATCAAAGAGGCCTCCTGAGCACTACTGAAATAACTCTTATCGATTCACACATCCTTTTAATCGTAGATGCTGTTAAAATATACTCCAAACCTATCACTACAGTAGCTCTATCTAGGATATAGAGCACTTTTCTCCCGGACAACGCCGAGTATTTGAAAATCAAGGAGGCCTCCTGAGGACTACTGAAATCACTTAGGTATCCTCTCTCCTTCTGATCTGCGAAATAGTCCAAAGGGGAACGAAGATGGCGTTAAAATATTTTCCAAATGTATCACTACAGTAGCTCTATCTAGGATATTGAGCACTTTTCCCCGGGTGCCATACTGCAGAAGCCTCAGATTCCTATACCGCAGAAATCCCCCCACTGGTTGCTATACAGCAGAAGCCTCTACTGATATCACTCTTACCGATCCCCCCTCATTTTTATTCTGCACAAAAGTCCGAAGAGAATCGTAAATGACGTTAAAATATTACACAAACTTATCACTACAGTAGCTCTATCTAGAACATTGAGCAGTTTTCTCCCAGACAACGCCGAGTATTTAAAAAAATCAAGGAGGCTTCTGGAGCACTACTGAAATCACTGTAACCGTCCCCCCCCCCCCGCTTTTCATCTGCAAAATCGTCCGAAGAGAAACGTAGATGCTGTTATTCGGCATTCCCCGATAGGGCGCCTCTAGCAATAAACTTACTCCTCCCCAAAGAGGGGAGGCGAAGCCTGGGAGTGTGGACCTCCTAGAACTGCACAGGACAAACCCATAGACCGACGGAATGAAGCCCCGAAGGCCAAGACGATACCAGTCTATGGGGTGCAGTATCCATCGAAACAGATACTACACTTTGATGTTAGCCAAAAGAAGTGAATTAATGTCATTTTCGGTAATGGCGTATGAAAGCTATGTAGAATTAGAGAAAAACGGCCTAGGGGAGTCTAAAATTCATTGTTGATATTCCAAACTTATATAAGAATTTGTTAAATAGTAGTATAAAATGTTTGTTGAAAGAAAATCCTAGTTATTATTACTTGTTAATTTAATAATGTAATTTAAACAGTGTCCAAGTGATAGACCGCTGTTCAGGTGTAGATTGGTTATAAATACCCCAGTAAATAACCTCAGAATTTTGGCTAATGATCAAAGTGTAGTATCTGTTCCGATGGATACTGCACCCCATAGACTGGTATTGTCTTGGCCTCCGGGGCTTGATTTA
Organism: Sepiola atlantica; assembly: GCA_963556195.1. NCBI lineage: Eukaryota > Metazoa > Mollusca > Cephalopoda > Sepiida > Sepiolidae > Sepiola > Sepiola atlantica. The sequence goes on from OY744516.1 coordinate 189,948,099, forward strand.
CGCCGGTCTATGGGATTGTCCTGTGCAGTTCTAGGAGGTCCACTCTCCCAGGCTTCGCCTCCCCTCTTTGGGGAGGAGTAAGTTTATTGCTTACTGTCTGAGGCGCCCCTACCGGGGAATGCCGACGGGGCTGCCCAGGCAATTTTTAAATGGCCAGAGTGCTCACCTCTCGAGCGCTGGCTTTTAACCCCACTTTCTCGACCCAATCTGTGGTCACATCTTACTTGTGGGAGTAAGATAAAACTGGCCTTGTGCCTAACTCCTGGGGAGGAGTAAATACCTTGATTTGTTGGCCTTTTGGCTAAGATCAAAGTGTAGTATCTGTTCCGATGGATACTGCACCCCATAGACTGGTATTGTCTTGGCCTCCGGGGCTTGATTTACGCCGGTCTATGGGATTGTCCTGTGCAGTTCTAGGAGGTCCACCCTCCCAGGCTTCGCCTCCCCTCTTTGGGGAGGAGTAAGTTTATTGCTTACTGTCTGAGGCGCCCCTACCGGGGAATGCCGACGGGGCTGCCCAGGCAATTTTTAAATGGCCAGAGTGCTCACCTCTCGAGCACTGGCTTTTAACCCCACTTTCTCGACCCAAGCTGTGGTCACATCTTACTTGTGGGAGTAAGATAAAACTGGCCTTGTGCCTAACTCCTGGGGAGGAGTAAATACCTTGATTTGTTGGCCTTTTGGCTAAGATCAAAGTGTAGTATCTGTTCCGATGGATACTGCACCCCATAGACTGGTATTGTCTTGGCCTCCGGGGCTTGATTTACGCCGGTCTATGGGATTGTCCTGTGCAGTTCTAGGAGGTCCACCCTCCCAGGCTTCGCCTCCCCTCTTTGGGGAGGAGTAAGTTTATTGCTTACTGTCTGAGGCGCCCCTACCGGGGAATGCCGACGGGGCTGCCCAGGCAATTTTTAAATGGCCAGAGTGCTCACCTCTCGAGCGCTGGCTTTTAACCCCACTTTCTCGACCCAATCTGTGGTCACATCTTACTTGTGGGAGTAAGATAAAACTGGCCTTGTGCCTAACTCCTGGGGAGGAGTAAATACCTTGATTTTCTTCTGCTTTGTTGGCTTTTTGGCTAAGATCAAAGTGTAGTATCTGTTCTCGGCATTTTTGCCTTGAGATAAAGTGTATTATCTAGTCCTATCCGATAGGTGTCGATCTTACACTCTCGAATCAAAAATCAGATTATCATTTTATTTTTGAATCCCTTTTCCTTTTGTGCACTTCCTCTCCCCTAAAGTACGGCCTGATACGCGCCCACTGTCGGGATCTCTCTCTTACCGCCTAATACTCGTACTCCTCCAAATTCCGACACTCCTCCCCAAATTCTGCCTGGGGCGCTCATACTGGCGAACCTCCCCTAATTTGGCCTGAGGCGCCACACCGGCGAATGCTGAAACTCCTCCTCCCAAATTACGCCTGAGGCGCTAATACCGGCGAATGCCGACATTCCCCCTCGCCCCCAAATTTCGCCTGAGGCGCTCATACCGGCGAACCGCCCCCCCTCCCCCATGTAATGCATGGGATGAGTGCATCATGACAACGGAACCGATACGACCCTTACCTCAACACTTCTCAAAAAAGGAGGAGATAATGCATGGGATGAGTGCATCATGACAACAGAACCGATACGACCCTACCTCAACACTTCTCAAAAAAGGAGGAGATAATGCATGGGATGAGTGCATCATGACAACGGAACCGATACTACCCTACCTCAACCCTTCTCAAAAAAGGAAGAGGTAATGCATGGGAATAGTGCATCATGACAACGGAACCGATACGACCCTACCTCAACACTTCTCAAATAAGGAGGAGATAATGCATGGGATGAGGGCATCATGACAACGGAACCGATACGACCCTATCTCAACACTCTCAAAAAAGGAGGAGGTAATATCGTACATATCGCTGCCCCGGTGCGAATGCTAAATACATACCTATCGCTGCCCCGGTGTGAATTATAAATACATACCTATCGCCGCCCCGGTGTGAATGCTAAATACGTACCTATCGCCGCCCCGGTGTGAATTTTAAATATGTACCTTTCGCCGCCCGGTGTGAATTTTGAATATGTACCTTTCGCCGCCCCTGTGCGCGTGCTATATACGTACCTATCGCCGCCCTGGTGCGCGTGCTATATATGAACCGCTCGCTGCCTCAGTGCGCATGCTAAATACATACCTATCACTGCCCCGGTGTGCACACTATATACGTACTTATTACCGCCCATGTGCACATGCTATATAAGTACCTATCACCACCGCTGAATGCTAAATAAGTACCTATCGCCGCCCCGGTGTGGATACTAAATACGTACATATCGCTGCCCCTAAATTTGGGCAGGCCCCTAAAAAATTTGGCCTGACCCCTAAAATTTTCCCCGTCCCCTAAATCTCTCCAGCCTCTAATTTTTCACTCTCCCCCAACCATGAGAAATGCTTTGACTTCAAAACAAAAAAAAACAAAAAAATTTGGCCTGACCCCTAAAAAGTTCGTCCTGACCCCTAAAATTTTCCCCGACCCCTCAATCTCTCCAGCCCCCTAATTTTTCACTCTCCCCCAACCCTGAGAAATATTTTGAGTTCAAAACCAAAAAAAACAAAACAATTTGGCCTGACCCCTAAAAAGTTCCGCCTGACCCCTAAAATTTTCCCCGACCCCTAAATCTCTCCAGCCCTCAAATTTTTCACTCTCCCCCAACCCTGAGAAATATTTTGACTTCAAAACAAAAAAAAACAAAAAAATTTGGCCTGACCCCTAAAAAGTTCGTCCTGACCCCTAAAAATTTCCCCGACCCCTAAATCTATCCAGCCCCCTAATTTTTCACTCTCTTACAACCATTAGATATATTTTGACTTCAAAACAAAAAAAAACAAAAAAATTTGGCCTGACCCCTAAAAAGTTTGTCCTGACCCCTAAAATTTTCCCCGACCCCTAAATCTCTCCAGCCCCCTAATTTTTCACTCTCTTACAACCATTAGATATATTTTGACTTCAAAACAAAAAAAAACAAAAAAATTTGGCCTGACCCCTAAAAAGTTCGTCCTGACCCCTAAAATTTTCCCCGACCCCTAAATCTCTCCATCCCCCTAATTTTTCACTCTCTTCCAACCATGGAAAATATTTTGACTTCAAAACAAAAAAAAACAAAAAAATTTGGCCTGACCCCTAAAAAGTTCGTCCTGACCCCTAAAATTTTCCCCGACCCCTAAATCTCTCCAGCCCCCTAATTTTTCACTCTCCCCCAACCCTGAGAAATATTTTGACTTCAAAACAAAAAAAAAACAAAAAAAACAAAAAAATTTGGCCTGACCCCTAAAAAGTTCGTCCTGACCCCTAAAATTTTCCCCGACCCCTAAATCTCTCCAGCCCTCTAATGTTTCACTCTCCCCCTAACCATGAGAAATATTTTGACTTCAAAACAAAAAAAAACAAAAAAATTAGGCCTGACCCCTAAAAAGTTCCGCCTGACCCCTAAAATTTTCCCCGACCCCTAAATCTCTCTAGCCCCCTAATTTTTCACTCTCCCCCAACCATGAGAAATATTTTGACTTCAAAACAAAAAAAAACAAAAAAAATTGGCCTGACCCCTAAAAAGTTCGTCCTAACCCCTAAAATTTTCCCCGACCCCTAAATCTCTCCAGCCCCCTAATTTTTCACTCTCCCACAACCATTAGATATATTTTGACTTCAAAACAAAAAAAAACAAAAAAATTTGGCCTGACCCCTAAAAAGTTCGTCCTGACCCCTAAAATTTTCCCCGACCCCTAAATCTCTCCAGACCCCTAATTTTTCACTCTCCCCCAACCCTGAAAAATATTTTGACTTCAAAACAAAAAAAGACAAAGAAAAACAAAAAAATTTGGGTTGACCCCTAAAAAGTTCGTCCTGACCCCTAAAATTTTCCCCGACCCCTGAATCTCTCAAGCCCCCTAATTTTTCACTCTCCTCCAACCCATAGAAATATTTTGAGTTCAAAACCAAAACAAAGAAAAAAATTTGGCCTGACCCCTAAAAAGTTCGTCCTGACCCCTAAAATTTTCCCCGACCCCTAAATCTCTCAAGCCCCCTAATTTTTCACTCTCCCCTAACCATGAGAAATATTTTGAGTTCAAAACCAAAAAAAAGAACAAAATTTGGCCTGACCCCTAAAAAGTTCGTCCTGACCCCTAAAATTTTCCCCGACCCCTAAATCTCTCCAGCCCCCTAATTTTTCACTCTCCCCCAACCCTGAGAAATATTTTCAGTTCAAAACCAAAAAAAAGAAAAAAATTTGGCCTGACCCCTAAAAAGTTCGTCCTGACCCCTAAAATTTTCCCCGACCCCTAAATCTCTCCAGCCCCCTAATTTTTCACTCTCCCCCAACCCTGAGATATACTTTGACTTCAAAACAAAAAAAAACAAAAAAATTTGGCCTGACCCCTAAAAAGTGCGTCCCGACCCCTAAAATTTTCCCCGACCCCTAAATCTCTCCAGCCCCCTAATTGTTCACTCTCCCCCAACCCTCGGAAATATTTTCAGTTCAAAACCAAAAAAAAGAAAAAAATTTGCCCTGACCCCTAAAAAGTTCGTCCTGACCCCTAAAATTTTCCGTGACCCCTAAATCTCTCCAGCCCCCTAATTTTTCACTCTCCCCCAACCATGAGATATATTTTGACTTCAAAACAAAAAAAAACAAAAAAAGTTGGCCTGACCCCTAAAAAGTTCGTCCTGACCCCTAAAATTTTCCCCGACCCCTAAATCTCTCCAGCCCCCTAATTTTTCACTCTCCTCCAACCATGATAAATATTTTGACTTCAAAACAAAAAAAACAAAAAAATTTGGCCTGACCCCTAAAAAGTTCGTCCTGACCCCTAAAATTTTCCCCGACCCCTAATTCTCTCCAGCCCCCTAATTGTTCACTCTCCCCTAACCATGAGATATATTTTGACTTCAAAACAAAAAAAAACAAAAAAATTTGGCCTGACCCCTAAAAAGTTAGTCCTGACCCCTAAAATTTTCCCCGACCCCTAAATCTCTCCATCCCCCTAATTTTTCACTCTCCCCCAACCCTGAGAAATATTTTCAGTTCAAAACAAAAAAAAAACAAAAAATTTGGCCTGACCCCTAAAAAGTTCGTCCTGACCCCTAAAATTTTCCCCGACCCCTAAATCTCTCCAGCCCCCTAATTTTTCACTCTCCCCCAACCATGAGATATATTTTGACTTCAAAACAAAAAAAAAAACAAAAAAATTTAGCCTTACCTCTAAAAAGTTCGTCCTGACCCCTAAAATTTTCCCCGACCCCTAAATCTGACCAGCCCCCTAATTTATTACTCTCCCCCAACCCTGAGAAATATTTTGAGTTCAAAACCAAAAAAAAGAAAAAAATTTGGCCTGACCCATATAAAGTTCGTCCTGACCCCTAAAATTTTCCCCGACCCCTAAATCTCTCCAACCCCCTAATTTTTCACTCTCCCCCAACCATGAGAAATATTTTGACTTCAAAACAAAAAAAAACAAAAAAATTTGGCCTGACCCCTAAAAAGTTCGGCCTGACCCCTAAAATTTTCCCCGACCCTTCAATATCTTTAGCCCCTTATTTTTTCATTCTCCCCAACCCTGAGAAATATTTTGACTTCAAAACAAAAAAAAACAAAAAAATTTGGCCTGACCCCTAAAAAGTGCGGCCTGAGACCTAAAATTTTCCCCGAGCCCTGAATCTCTCCAGCCCCCTAATTTTTTACTCTCCCCCAACCCTAAGAAATATTTTGAGTTCAAAACAAAAAAATGTTATTTAACATGTATACAAATATTAGTGAAAACAATGGTGGAGCATAATTATTTCTCTTTTTACTTTACTTATTGAGACGTTATTTAACATGTATAAAAATATAAGTGAAAACAATGGTGGAGCATAATTATTTTTCTTCTTTCTTTACTTATTGAGACGTTATTTAATATGTATACAAATATTAGTGAAAACAGTGGCGGAGCATAATTATTTCTCTTTTTACGTTACTTATTGAAATGTTATTTAACATGTATTCAAATATTAGTGAAAACAATGGCGGAGCATAATTATATTTCTTCTTACTTTACATATTGAGACGTTATTTAATATGTATACAAATATTAGTGAAAACAGTGGTGGAGCATAATTATTTTTCTTCTTACTTTACTTATTGAGACGTTATTTAATATGTATACAAATATTAGTGAAAACAATGGTGGAGCATAATTATTTATTACTTTAATTTTACTGATACTACACTAACTTCACACCTCTCAAAAAGAAGGAGGTTATACCTGGGAGGATGATATCATGTCAACAGAAGAAATGCAGTTAGGATTAAGCAACCCTGGCTTCACTACAAACTCGTGTTCAAAAAAGTGCCGTTATTGATTAAGCAACCCTGGCTTCACTGTGGATTCATGTTCAAAAAAGTGCCGTTAGGAATTAAGCAACCCTTGCTTCACTATGGACTCATGTTAAAAAAAATGCCGTTAGGGATTAAGCAACAGTTGCTTCAATAAAAACTTATGTTTCGTTGGGATAAGGCAACCCGTGCTTCACTATAAACTCATGTTCAAAAAAGTGCCGTTAGGGATTTCCTCTGACGTCATTTCCTGCTAAAATCGTGACTTTGCATTATGCCGACAATCCCCCATCTCCAAATTTGGCCTGAGGCGCACCACCGGCGAATGCCGACACTCCACCAAATTCGGCCTGAGTCGCTCACACCGGCGAATGCCGACACTCCCCCAAATTCGGCCTGAGGCGCTCATACTGGCGAATGCCGACACTCCTCCCCGAATTTCGCCTGAGGCGCCCCACCGCCGAATGCCGACACTCACCCTCCCCAGATTTGGCCTGAGGCGCCCCACCGCCGAATGCCGATACCCCCCCCCCCCTGTTTCCCAAATTTCTCCTGAGGCGCTCACACCGGCGAATGCCGACGCCCCCCACACCCACCCCAAGTTTTCAATATGTATACAATATGTATAGAAATATTAGTGAAAACAATGGGGGAGCATACAAATATTAGTGAAAACAGTGGGGGAGCATAATTATTTATTACTTTAATTTTACTGATACTACACTAACTTCACACCTCTCAAAAAGGAGGAGGTAATACCTAGGAGGATGTTATCATGTCAACAGAAAAAATGTGGTTAGGATTAAGCAACCCTTGCTTCACTATGAACTCATGTTAAAAAAAGTGCCGTTATTGATTAAACAACACTTGCGTCACTATAAACGCATGTATCAAAAAGTGCCGTTAGGAGTTAAGCAACCCTTGCATCACTATGGACTCATGTTCAAAAAAGTGCCGTTAGTAAGTAAGCAACCCATGCTTGACTATGGACCCGTGTTCAAAAAAAGTGCCGTTTGTGATTAAGCAACACTTGCTTCACTATAAACTCATGTTCAAAAAAGAGCCGTTAGGGATTTCCTCTGACGTCATTTCCTGTTAAAATCATGACGGTGCATTATTTCTCAAATTCTTTGTTTTTTTCTCAAATTAGTACTAAACAACGTTGAAAATCGAGGAAAAAGGCACCCCCCCATTGGAGAAAAGTGCTCAGTCGACCCTCGAAGAGTCCATTTTTTGTTCCGGTTCTGAGATATTATACGTCCCGGGGCTGGCCGGTTATAATGATGTCAACCGTGTGACTGTTTGTTGGGTCCACTCGGAGGAGTATCTGGACATACAAACAGACAGACAAACAGACAAACATACAGACAAGTGCCCTTTATATAGGAGACTAGCGGGGCTACCCGGCGTTGCTCGGGGCTATAAAAACATATATTTGAAGAAAGATCGTGTGTGTAACATCTTTATATTCAAACTTCTATGTCCGCCCACTCTCTCTATAGCCGTCTCTTTATCTGCTACCTTTCTCTTTCCTGGTCGTCCCATTTCGCCGCTACTTTCTAATTTTGCCTTTTGCAAAAGCTGTTTCTTCCCCACCATTTCTCCTATTGCCCAGGGTAATAGTATGACATATTTCTATAAAAAGTAACACCTCTATCTGCGCCTTCTATATAGGTACTTATCTCCACCCCAGTGTTCATACTATATACGTATCTATAATCACCCCGGTGCGCATACTATATACGTACCTATCGCCGCCCCAGTGCACATACTATATACGTACCTATCGCCGCCCCGGTGCAGATACTATTTAAGTACCTATCGCCGCCCCGTTGCGAATGCTAAATAGTACCTATCGTTGCCCCGGTGTAGATTGCTAAATACATACCTATTGCGCCCCGGTGTGCATGCTACATAAGTACCTATCGCTGCCATAGTGCGAATACTAAAGACATACCAATTGCGCTCCGGTGTGCATGCTACATAAGTACCTATCACTGCCCTAGTGCGAATAATTAATATGTACATATTGCCGCTTTGGTGTGAATGCTAAATACGTACCTATCGCCGGCCCAGTGCGAATGCTAAATACGTACCTATAGCCGCCCTGGTGCGAATGCTAAATACGTACCTATAGCCGCCCCAGTGCGAATGCTAAATACGTACCTATCACCACTACGGTGCGTATGTGAAATACATACCTTTCGCCGCCCCGGTACGCATGCAATATATGTACTGATCGCCGCCGCAGAGCGCATGCTATGTACGTACTTATTGCTGCCCGTGTGTACATGCTATATACGTAGCTATCGCCACCCCTGAATTCTGAATACGTACCTATCGCCGCCCTGGTGTGGAAGCTAAATACGTACATATCGCCGCCCCGGTGTGAATGCTAAATACATACCTATCGCCGCCCCGGTGTGAATTCAAAATACGTACCTATTGCCGCCCCGGTGTGAATTCTAAATACGTACCTATCGCCGCCCCGGTGCGGAAGCTAAATACGTACATATCGCTGCCCCGGTGCGAATGCTAAATACATACCTATCGCTGCCCCGGTGTGAATGCTAAATACATACCTATCCCCGCCCCGGTGTGAATTTTAAATATGTACCTTGTGCCGCCCGGTGTGAATTTTAAATATGTACCTTTCGCCGCCCCTGTGCGCGTGCTATATACGTACCTATCGCCGCCCCGGTGCGCGTGCTATATATGAACCGATCGCTTCCTCAGTGCGCATGCTAAATGCATACCTATCACTGCCCCGGTGTGCATACTATATACGTACTTATTACCGCCCATGTGCACATGCTATATAAGTACCTATCACCACTGCTGAATGCTAAATAAGTACCTATCGCCGCCCCGGTGTGGAAGCTAAATACAGACATATCGGCGCCCCTAAATTTGGGCAGACCCTAAAAAATTTGGCCTGACCCCTAAAATTTTCCCCGTCCCCTAAATCTCTCCAGCCTCTAATTTTTCACTCTCCCCCAACCATGAGAAAATTTTGACTTCAAAACAAAAAAAAACAAAAAAATTTGGCCTGACCCCGAAAAAGTTCCGCCTGACCCCTAAAATTTTCCCGACCCTAAATGTCTCCAGCCCCCTAATTTTTCACTCTCCCCCAACCATGAGAAATATTTTGACTTCAAAACAAAAATAAACAAAAAAATTTGGCCTGACCCCTAAAAAGTTCCGCCTGACCCCTAAAATTTTCCCCGACCCCTCAATCTCTCCAGCACCCTAATTGTTCACTCTCCCCCAACCCTGAGATATATTTTGAGTTCAAAACAAAAAAAAAAAGAAAAAGATTTGGCCTGAACCCTAAAAAGTTCGTTCTGACCCCTAAAATTTTCCCCGACCCCTGAATCTCTCCAGCCACCTAATTTTTCACTCTCCTCCAACCATGAGAAATATTTTGACTTCAAAACAAACAAAAACAAAAAAAATTGGCCTGACCCCTAAAAAGTTCGTCCTGACCCCCTAAATTTTCCCCGACCCCTGAATCTCTCCAGCCCCCTAATTGTTCACTCTCCCCCAACCCTGAGAAATATTTTGAGTTCAAAACCAAAAAAAACAAAAAAATTTGGCCTGACCCCTAAAAAGTTCTGCCTGACCCCTAAAATTTTCCCCGACCCCTAAATCTCTCCAGCCCTCTAATTTTTCACTCTCCCCCAACCATGAGATATATTTTGACTTCAAAACAAAAAAAAACAAAAAAATTTGGCCTGACCCCTAAAAAGTTAGTCCTGACCCCTAAAATTTTCCCCGACCCCTAAATCTCTCCATCCCCCTAATTTTTCACTCTCCCCCAACCCTGAGAAATATTTTCAGTTCAAAACAAAAAAAAACAAAAAAATTTGGCCTGACCCCTAAAAAGTTCGTCCTGACCCCTAAAATTTTCCCCGACCCCTAAATCTCTCCAGCCCCCTATTTTTTCACTCTCCTCCAACCCTGAGAAATATTTTGACTTCAAAACAAAAAAAAACAAAAAAAATTGGCATGACCCCTAAAAAGTTCGTCCTGACCCCTAAAATTTTCCCCGACCCCTAAATCTCTCCAGCCCCCTAATTTTTCACTCTCCTCCAACCCTGAGAAATATTTTGACTTCAAAACAAAAAAAAACAAAATAATTTGGCCTGACCCCTAAAAAGTTCGTCTTGACCCCTAAAATTTTCCCCGACCCCTAAATCTCTCCAGCCCCCTAATTTTTCACTCTCCCCCAACCCTGAGAAATATTTTGACTTCAAAACAAAAAAAAAAAAAAAACAAAAAAAAATTTGGCCTGACCCCTAAAAAGTTCGTCCTGACCCCTAAAATTTTCCCAACCCCTAAATCTCTCCAGCCCCCTAATTTTTCACTCTCCTCCAACCCTGAGAAATATTTTGACTTCAAAACAAAAAAAAACAAAAAAATTTGGCCTGACCCCTAAAAAGTTCGTCATGACCCCTAAAATTTTCCCCGACCCCTAAATCTCTCCAGCCCTTTTATTTTTCACTCTCCCCCAACCATGAGAAATATTTTGACTTCAAAACAAAAAAAAAAAAAAGAAAGAAAAAAATTTGGCCTGACCCCTAAAAAGTTCGTCCTGACCCCTAAAATTTTCCCCGTCTCCTAAATCTCTCCAGCCCCCTAATTTTTCACTCTCCTCCAACCATGAGAAATATTTTGACTTCAAAACAAAAAAAAAACAAAAAAATTTGGCCTGACCCCTAAAAAGTTCGTCCTGACCCCTAAAATTTTCCCCGACCCCTAAATCTCTCCAACCCCCTAATTTTTCACTCTCCCCCAACCCTGAGAAATATTTTGATTTCAAAACAAAAAAAAACAAAGAAAAAAAAAAATTTGGCCTGACCCCTAAAAAGTTCGTCCTGACCCCTAAAATTTTCCCCGACCCCTAAATCTCTCCAGCCCCCTAATTTTTTCACTCTCTTACAACCATTAGATATATTTTGACTTCAAAACAAAAACAAACAAAAAAATTTGGCCTGACCCCTAAAAAGTTCGTCCTGACCCCTAAAATTTTCCCCGACCTCTAAATCTCTCCGGCCCCCTAATTTTTCACTCTCCCCCAACCCTGAGAAATGTTTTGACTTCAAAACAAAAAAAAACAAAAAAAAACAAAAAAATTTGGCCTGACCCCTAAAAAGTTCGTCCTGACCCCTAAAATTTTCCCCGACCCCTAAATCTCTCCAGCCCCCTAATTTTTCACTCTCCCCCAACCATGAGATCTATTTTGACTTCAAAACAAAAAAAAAACAAAAAAATTTCGCCTGACCCCTAAAAAGTTCGTCCTGACCCCTAAAATTTTCCCCGACCCCTGAATCTCTCCAGCCCCCTAATTGTTCACTCTCCCCCAACCCTGAGAAATATTTTGACTTCAAAACAAAAAAAAACAAAAAAATTTGGCCTGACCCCTAAAAAGTTAGTCCTGACCCCTAAAATTTTCCCCGACCCCTAAATCTCTCCATCCCCCTAATTTTTCACTCTCCCCCAACCCTGAGAAATATTTTCAGTTCAAAACAAAAAAAAACAAAAAAATTTAGCCTGACCCCTAAAAAGTTCGTCCTGACCCCTAAAATTTTCCCCGACCCCTAAATCTCTCCAGCCCCCTAATTTTTCACTTTCCCCCAACCATGAAAAATATTTTGACTTCAAAACAAAAAAAAAACAAAAAAATTTGGCCTGACCCCTAAAAAGTTCGGATTGACCCCTAAAATTTTTCGCCGACCCCTAAATCTCTCCAGCCCCCTAATTTTTCACTCTCCTCCAACCATGAGAAATATTTTGACTTCAAAACAAAAAAAAAACAAAAAAATTTGGCTTGACCCCTAAAAAGTTCGTCCTGACCCCTAAAATTTTCCCCGACCCCTAAATCTCTCCAGCCCCCTTATTTTTTCACTCTCTTACAACCATTAGATATATTTTGACTTCAAAACAAAAAAAAACAAAAAAATTTGGCCTGACCCCTAAAAAGTTCGTCCTGACCCCTAAAACTTTCCCCGACCTCTAAATCTCTACAGCCCCCTAATTTTTCACTCTCCCCCAACCCTGAGAAATGTTTTGACTTCAAAACAAAAAAAAACAAAAACAAACAAAAAAATTTGGCCTGACCCCTAAAAAGTTCGTCCTGACCCCTAAAATTTTCCCCGACCCCTAAATCTCTCCAGCCCCCTAATTTTTCACTCTCCCCCAACCATGAGATCTATTTTGACTTCAAAACAAAAAAAAAACAAAAAAATTTGGCCTGACCCCTAAAAAGTTCGTCCTGACCCCTAAAATTTTCCCCGACCCCTGAATCTCTCCAGCCCCCTAATTGTTCACTCTCCCCCAACCCTGAGAAATATTTTGACTTCAAAACAAAAAAAAACAAAAAAATTTGGCCTGACCCCTAAAAAGTTAGTCCTGACCCCTAAAATTTTCCCCGACCCCTAAATCTCTCCATCCCCCTAATTTTTCACTCTCCCCCAACCCTGAGAAATATTTTCAGTTCAAAACAAAAAAAAACAAAAAAATTTGGCCTGACCCCTAAAAAGTTCGTCCTGACCCCTAAAATTTTCCCCGACCCCTAAATCTCTCCAGCCCCCTATTTTTTCACTCTCCTCCAACCCTGAGAAATATTTTGACTTCAAAACAAAAAAAAACAAAAAAAATTGGCATGACCCCTAAAAAGTTCGTCCTGACCCCTAAAATTTTCCCCGACCCCTAAATCTCTCCAGCCCCCTAATTTTTCACTCTCCTCCAACCCTGAGAAATATTTTGACTTCAAAACAAAAAAAAACAAAATAATTTGGCCTGACCCCTAAAAAGTTCGTCTTGACCCCTAAAATTTTCCCCGACCCCTAAATCTCTCCAGCCCCCTAATTTTTCACTCTCCCCCAACGCTGAGAAATATTTTGACTTCAAAACAAAAAAAAAAAAAAAAAAAAAAAAAATTTGGCCTGACCCCTAAAAAGTTCGTCCTGACCCCTAAAATTTTCCCAACCCCTAAATCTCTCCAGCCCCCTAATTTTTCACTCTCCTCCAACCCTGAGAAATATTTTGACTTCAAAACAAAAAAAAACAAAAAAATTTGGCCTGACCCCTAAAAAGTTCGTCCTGACCCCTAAAATTTTCCCCGACCCCTAAATCTCTCCAGCCCTTTAATTTTTCACTCTCCCCCAACCATGAGAAATATTTTGACTTCAAAACAAAAAAAAAAAAAGAAAGAAAACAATTTGGCATGACCCCTAAAAAGTTCGTCCTGACCCCTAAAATTTTCCCCGACCCCTAAATCTCTCCAGCCCCCTAATTTTTCACTCTCCTCCAACCCTGAGAAATATTTTGACTTCAAAACAAAAAAAAACAAAAAAATTTGGCCTGACCCCTAAAAAGTTCGGCTTGACCCCTAAAATCTTCATACAAATATAAGTGAAAACAGTGGGGGAGCATAATTATTTCTCTTACTTTACTTATTGAGACATTATTTGACATGTATACAAATATTAGTCAAAACAATGGCGGAGCATAATTATTTCTCTTCTTTCTTCACTGATTAAGACCTTATTTGATATGTATACAAATATTAGTGAAAACAATGGTGGAACATAATTATTTCTCTTTTTACTTTACTTTTGTCGACGTTATTTAACATGTATACAAATATTAGTGAAAACAATGGCGGAGCATAATTATTTCTCTTCTTACTTTACTTATTGAGACGTTATTTAACATGTATACAAATATAAGTGAAAACAATGGCGGAGCATACTTATTTTTCTTTTTATTTTTCTTATTGAGACGTTATTTAATATGTATACAAATATTAGTGAAAACAGTGGTGGAGCCTAATTATTTCTCTTCTTACTTTACTTATTGAGACGTTATTTAATATGTATACAGATATTAGTTAAAACAATGGCGGAGCATAATTATTTCTCTTACTATTCTTATTGAGACGTTATCTCCTATATAAAGGGCACTTGTCTGTATGTTTGTCTGTTTGTTTGTTTGTTTGTTTGTTTGTTTGTATGTCCAGATACTCCTCCGAGTGGACCCAACAAACAGTCACACGGTTGACATCATTATAACCGGCCAGCCCCGGGACGTATAATATCTCAGAACCGGAAAAAAAAATGGACTCTTCGAGGGTCGACTGAGCACTTTTCTCCAATGGGGGGGGTGCCTTTTTCCTCGATTTTCAACGTTGTTTAGTACTAATTTGAGAAAAAAACAAAGAATTTGAGAAATAATGCACCGTCATGATTTTAACAGGAAATGACGTCAGAGGAAATCCCTAACGGCTCTTTTTTGAACATGAATTTATAGTGAAGCAAGTGTTGCTTAATCACAAACGGCACTTTTTTTGAACACGAGTCCATAGTCAAGCATGGGTTGCTTACTTACTAACGGCACTTTTTTGAACATGAGTCCATAGTGATGCAAGGGTTGCTTAACTCCTAACGGCACTTTTTGATACATGCGTTTATAGTGACGCAAGTGTTGTTTAATCAATAACGGCACTTTTTTTAACATGAGTTCATAGTGAAGCAAGGGTTGCTTAATCCTAACCACATTTTTTCTGTTGACATGATAACATCCTCCTAGGTATTACCTCCTCCTTTTTGAGAGGTGTGAAGTTAGTGTAGTATCAGTAAAATTAAAGTAATAAATAATTATGCTCCCCCACTGTTTTCACTAATATTTGTATGCTCCCCCATTGTTTTCACTAATATTTCTATACATATTGTATACATATTGAAAACTTGTGGTGGGTGTGGGGGGTGTCGGCATTCGCCGGTGTGAGCGCCTCAGGAGAAATTTGGGGGAGAGGGGGGGTATCGGCATTCGGCGGTGGGGCGCCTCAGGCCAAATCTGGGGAGGGTGAGTGTCGGCATTCGGCGGTGGGGCGCCTCAGGCGAAATTCGGGGAGGAGTGTCGGCATTCGCCAGTATGAGCGCCTCAGGCCGAATTTGGGGGAGTGTCGGCATTCGCCGGTGGTGCGCCTCAGGCCAAATTTGGAGATGGGGGATTGTCGGCATAATGCAAAGTCACGATTTTAGCAGGAAATGACGTCAGAGGAAATCCCTAACGGCACTTTTTTGAACATGAGTTTATAGTGAAGCACGGGTTGCCTTATCCCAACGAAACATAAGTTTTTATTGAAGCAACTGTTGCTTAATCCCTAACGGCATTTTTTTGAACATGAGTCCATAGTGAAGCAAGGGTTGTTTAATTCCTAACGGCACTTTTTTGAACATGAATCCACAGTGAAGCCAGGGTTGCTTAATCAATAACGGCACTTTTTTGAACACGAGTTTGTAGTGAAGCCAGGGTTGCTTAATACTAACTGCATTTCTTCTGTTGACATGATACCATCCTCCCAGGTATAACCTCCTTCTTTTTGAGAGGTGTGAAGTTAGGGTAGTATCAGTAAAATTAAAGTAATAAATAATTATGCTACACCATTGTTTTCACTAATATTTGTATACATATTAAATAACGTCTCAATAAGTAAAGTAAGAAGAAAACTAATTATGCTCCACCATTGTTTTCACTAATATTTGAATACATATGATATAACGTCTAAATAAGTAAAGTAAGAAGAAAAATAATTATGCTCCACCACTGTTTTCACTAAAATGCGTATACATATTAAATAACGTCTCAATATGTAAAGTAAGAAGAAATATAATTATGCTCAGCCATTGTTTTCACTAATATTTGAATACATGTTAAATAACGTCTCAATAAGTAAAGTAAAAAGAGAAATAATTATGCTCCGCCATTGTTTTCACTAATATTTGTATACATGTTAAATAACATTTTTTTGTTTTGAACTCAAATTTTAGGGATCAGGCCGAACTTTTTAGGGGTCAGGCCAAATTTTTTTGTTTTCTTTTGTTTTGAAGTCAAAATATATCTCATGGTTGGGGGAGAGTGAAAAATTAGAGGGCTGGAGAGATTTAGGGGTCGGGGAAAATTTTAGGGGTCAGGACGAACTTTTTAGGGGTCAGGCCAAATTTTTTTGTTTTTTCTTGTTTTTTTTTTGTTTTGAAGTCAAAATATTTCTCAGGGTTGGGGGAGAGTAAAAAATTAGGGGGCTGGAGAGATTTATGGGTCGGGGAAACTTTTAGGGGACAGGCGGAACTTTTTAGGGGTAAGGCCAAATTTTTTTGTTTTTTTTTGTTTTGAAGTCAAAATATTTCTCATAGTTGGGGGAGAGTGAAAAATTAGGGGGCTAGAGAGATTTAGGGGTCGGGGAAAATTTTAGGGGTCAGGGCGAACTTTTTAGGGGTCAGGCCAAATTTTTTTGTTTTTTTTTGTTTTGAAGTCAAAATATTTCTCATGGTTGGAGGAGAGTGAAAAATTAGGGGGCTGGAGAGATTTAGATGTCGGGGAAAATTTTAGGGGTCAAGACGAACTTTTTAGGGGTCAGGCCAAATTTTTTTTTTTTTTTTAAGTCAAAATATTTCTCATGGTTGGAGGAGAGTGAAAAATTAGGGGACTGGAGAGATTTAGGGGTCGGGGAAAATTTTAGGGGTCAGGACGAACTTTTTAGGGGTCAGGCCAAATTTTTTTGTTTTTTTTGTTTTGAAGTCAAAATATATCTCATGGTTGGGGGAGAGTGAAAAATTAGAGGGCTGGAGAGATTTAGGGGTCGGGGAAAATTTTAGGGGTCAGGACGAACTTTTATGGGGTCAGGCCAAATTTTTTTTTTTTTTTTTTTTTTTTTTTGTTTTGAAGTCAAAATATTTCTCAGGGTTGGGGGAGAGTAAAAAATTAGGGGGCTGGAGAGATTTAGGGGTCGGGGAAAATTTTAGGGGTCAGGCGGAACTTTTTAGGGGTCAGGCCAAATTTTTTTCTTTTTTTGGGTTTTGAAGTCAAAATATTTCTCAGGGTTGGGGGAGAGTGAAAAATTAGGGGGCTGGAGAGATTGAGGGGTCAGGGGAAAATTTTAGGGGTCAGGACGAACTTTTTAGGGTCAGGCCAAATTTTTTTGTTTTTTTTTTGTTTTGAACTCAAAATATTTCTCAGTGTTGGGGGAGAGTGAAAAATTAGGGGGCTGGAGAGATTTAGGGGTCGGGGAAAGTTTTAGAGGTCAAGACGAACTTTTTAGGGGTCAGGCCAAATTTTTTTGTTTTTTTTTGTTTTTTTTTGTTTTGAAGTCAAAATATTTCTCAGGGTTGGGGGAGAGTGAAAAATTAGGGGGCTGGAGAGATTTAGGAGTCGGGGAAAATTTTAGGGGTCAGGACGAACTTTTTAGGGGTCAGGCCAAATTTTTTTCTTTTTTTTTGTTTTGTAGTCAAAATATTTCTCATGGTCGGAGGAGAGTGAAACATTAGGGGGCTGGAGAGATTTAGGGGTCGGGAGAAATTTTTAGGAGTCAGGACGAACTTTTTTGGGGTCAGGCCAAATTTTTTTGTTGTTTTTTGTTTTGAAGTCAAAATATATCTCATGGTCGGAGGAGAGTGAAAAATTAGGGGGCTGGAGAGATTTAGGGGTCGGGGAAAATTTTAGGGGTCAGGACAGACTTTTTAGGGGTCAGGCCAAATTTTTTGTTTTTTTTTTGTTTTGAAGTCAAAATATTTCTCATGGTTGGGGGAGAGTGAAAAATTAGGGGGCTGGAGAGATTTAGGGGTCGGGGAAAATTTTAGGGGTCAGGACGAACTTTTTAGGGGTCAGGCCAAATTTTTTTGTTTTTTTTGTTTTGAAGTCAAAATATATCTCATGGTTGGGGGAGAGTGAAAAATTAAGGGGCTGGAGAGATTTAGGGGTCGGGGAAAATTTTAGGGGTCAGGACGAACTTTTTAGGGGTCAGGCCAAATTTTTTTCTTTTTTTTGGTTTTGCACTCGCAAATATTTCTCAGGGTTGGGGGAGAGTGAAAAATTAGGGGGCTTAAGGGTCGGGGAAAATTTTAGGGGTCAGGACGAACTTTTTAGGGGTCAGGCCAAATTTTTTTGTTTTTTTTTGTTTTGAACTCAAAATATTTCGCATGGTTGGGGGAGAGTGAAAAATTAGGGGGCTAGAGAGATTTAGGGGTCGGGGAAAATTTTAGGGGTCAGGACGAACTTTTTAGGGGTCAGGCCAAATTTTTTTCTTTTTTTGGGTTTTGAACTCAAAATATTTCTCAGGGTTGGGGGAGAGTGAAAAATTAGGGGGCTGGAGAGATTCAGGGGTCGGGGAAAATTTTAGGGGTCAGGACGAACTTTTTAGGGTCAGGCCAAATTTTTTTGTTTTTTTTGGTTTTGAACTCAAAATATTTCTCAGTGTTGGGGGAGAGTGAAAAATTAGGGGGCTGGAGAGATTTAGGGGTCGGGGAAAGTTTTAGGGGTCAGGACGAACTTTTTAGGGGTCAGGCCAAATTTTTTTGTTTTTTTTTGTTTTTTTTTTGTTTTGAAGTCAAAATATTTCTCAGGGTTGGGGGAGAGTGAAAAATTAGGGGGCTGGAGAGATTTAGGGGTCGGGGAAAATTTTAGGGGTCAGGACGAACTTTTTAGGGGTCAGGCCAATTTTTTTTCTTTTTTTTTGTTTTGTAGTCAAAATATTTCTCATGGTCGGAGGAGAGTGAAACATTAGGGGGCTGGAGAGATTTAGGGGTCGGGAGAAATTTTTAGGGGTCAGGACGAACTTTTTAGTGGTCAGGCCAAATTTTTTTGTTTTTTTTTGTTTTGAAGTCAAAATATATCTCATGGTTGGGGGAGAGTGAAAAATTAGGGGGCTGGAGAGATTTAGGGGTCGGGGAAAATTTTAGGGGTCAGGACAGACTTTTTAGGGGTCAGGCCAAATTTTTTGTTTTTTTTTGTTTTGAAGTCAAAATATTTCTCATGGTTGGGGGAGAGTGAAAAATTAGGGGGCATGAGAGATTTAGGGGTCGGGGAAAATTTTAGGGGTCAGGACGAACTTTTTAGGGGTCAGGCCAAATTTTTTTGTTTTTTTTTGTTTCGAAGTCAAAATATATCTCATGGTTGGGGGAGAGTGAAAAATTAAGGGGCTGGAGAGATTTAGGGGTCGGGGAAAATTTTAGGGGTCAGGACAGACTTTTTAGGGGTCAGGCCAAATTTGTTTGTTTTTTTTTGTTTTGAAGTCAAAATATTTCTCAGGGTTGGGGGAGAGTGAAAAATTAGGGGGCTAGAGAGATTTAGGGGTCGGGGAAAATTTTAGGGGTCAGGCGGAACTTTTTAGGGAGCAGGCCAAATTTTTTTTTTTTTTTGGTTTTGAACTCAAAATATTTCTCAGGGTTGAGGGAGAGTGAACAATTAGGGGGCTGGAGAGATTGAGGGGTCGGGGAAAATTTTAGGGGTCAGGCCAAATTTTTTAGGGGACTGCCCAAATTTAGGGGCGGCGATATGTACGTATTTAGCTTCCACACCAGGGCGGCGATAGGTACTTATTTAGCATTCAGCGGTGGTGATAGGTACTTATATAGCATGTGCACATGGGCGGTAATAAGTAAGTATATAGTATGCACACCGGGGCAGTGATAGGTATGTATTTAGCATGCGCACTGAGGCAGCGATCGGTTCATATATAGCACGCGCACCGGGGCGGCGAAAGGTACATATTTAAAATTCACACTGGGCGGCGAAAGGTACATATTTAAAATTCACACCGGGGCGGCGATAGGTACGTATTTAGCATTCACACTTGGTCGGCGATAGGTATGTATTTAGCATTCACACCGGGGCAGCGATAGGTATGTATTTAGCATTCGCACCGGAGTGGCGATATGTACGTATTTAGCTTCCGCACCGGGGCGGCGATAGGTACGTATTTAGAATTCACACTGGGGCAGCAATAGGTACGTATTTAGAATTCACACCGGGGCGGCGATAGGTATGTATTTAGCATTCGCACCGGGGCGGCGATATGTACGTATTTAGCTTCCACACCAGGGCGGCGATAGGTACGTATTCAGAATTCAGGGGTGGCAATAGCTACGTATATAGCATGTACACATGGGCAGCAATAAGTACGTACATAGCATGCGCTCTGCGGCGGCGATCAGTACATATATTGCACGCGCACCGGGGCGGCGAAAGGTATGTATTTCGCATTCGCAACGTAGTGGTGATAGGTACGTATTTAGCATTCGCACTGGAGCGGCTATAGGTACGTATTTAGCATTCGCACCAGGGCGGCTATAGGTACGTATTTAGCATTCGCACTGGGCCGGCGATAGGTACGTATTAAGCATTCACACCAAAGCGGCAATATGTACATATTTATTATTCGCACTAGGGCAACGATAGGTACTTATGTAGCATGCACACCGGGGCGCAATAGGTATGTCTTTAGTATTCGCACTAGGGAAGTGATAGGTACTTATGTAGCATGCATACCGGGGCGCAATAGGTATGTATTTAGCATTCACACCGGGGCAACGATAGGTACTATTTAGCATTCGCAACGGGGCGCCGATAGGTACTTAAATAGTATCTACACCGGGGCGGGGAAAGGTACGTATATAGTATGTGCACTAGGGCGGCGATAGGTACGTATATAGTATGCGCACCGGGGTGATGATAGATACGTATATAGTATGAACACCGGGGTGGAGATAAGTACCTATATAGAAGGCGCAGATAGAGGTGTTACTTTTTATAGAAATATGTCATACTATTACCCTGGGCAATAGGAGAAATGGTGGGGAAGAAACAGCTTTTGCAAAAGGCAAAATTAGAAAGTAGCGGCGAAATGGGGCGACCAGGAAAGAGAAAGGTAGCAGATAATGAGACGGCTATAGAGAGAGGGGGCGGACATAGAAGTTTGAATATAAAGATGTTACACACACGATCTTTCTTCAAATATATGTTTTTATGACCCCGAGCAACGCCGGGTAGCCCCGCTAGTCTCCTCTATAAAGGGCAGTTGTCTGTATGTTTGTTTGTTTGTTTGTATGTCCAGCTTCTCCTCAAAAACTATGCGGCGAATTGTCAAAAAGTTGATATCTTCAGCACCGTACAACACCTGGGATCATAATATCTCAAAATTACAACAAAAAAACATGTTGCTGGGGGTCAACGGGGCCAGTCTTCGGCAGCGGGTCTGGTTTTTTCAAACTTTTCTAATGTTATTCAGTAGTAATTTGGAAATCAGCCAATGTAATTATGTAATAATAATTTTGTTTTCAACCAACCTATTCTTGTGCACGTGACGTCACAGTAATAGGTATATGACGTCATCGTTATAGGTTTTGAATTTTTTTTCTCTTCAATACTTATTTTACTTCAACATATTTTTTATACATAACATATAAAAGTGTATTCTTATGTAAAATTCACAGAGTAAGATGATGAGAATATTCCCGAATCTATCAACCCACCTCTTAGGGGTCCATGGGGCATATTTCATCGGGGGGGGGGGGGTTGGGGGGGGGTTCAGTTATTTTTCATTATATTTTATAGTAATGAAACAAGAAAAAAAGAAGAATTTGACAAGTACACGTTTACAGTGACCCCTTGGGTCAGAACCACTCTATATATGTATAAAAAAAGAAGAATTTAACAAGCACACGTTTACAGTGACCCGTTGGGTCATAACCACTCTATATATGTATAAAAAAAAGAAAAGAAGAATTTAACAAGTACACGTTTACAGTGACCCATTGGGTCATAACCACTCTATATATGCATAAAAAAAGTAAAAAAGAATTTAACCAGTACACGTTACCAGTGACCCGTTGGGTCATAACCACTCTATATATGTATAAAAAAGACCCAGAACCGGGGGTGCTTCTACAATATAGGACCCGGATGCTTCTGCAGAATAGGGACCATGGGTGTTTCTACAGTATAGGACCCAGAACCGGGGATGCTTCTACCATATAGAACCCGGAGGATTCTACAGAATAGGGACAATGGGTGCTTCTATAGTATAGGGACCAGTGGTGCTTCTACAGTATAGGACCCAGGACCGGTGGTGCTTCTACAATATTAGAAGATAGAGGCTTCTGCAGAAAAAGGACCATGGGTGCTTCTCCAGTATAGGGACCAGGGGTGCTTCTACAGTATATGACCCAGCACCAGGGATGCTTCTACATTTTAGGACCTGGAGGCTTCTGCAGAATAGGGACAATGGGTGTTTCTCCAGTATAGGGACCTGGGGTGGTGCTTCTAAAGTACAACGGTCCCAAGAAATATTGGTGCTTCTAAAGTATCACAGCCCGCCAGGAATGTTGGTGCTTCTAAATTATAACGGTCCCTACATATATGTGCTTCTAAAGTGTAACGGTCCCCCCAGGAATGTTGTTAAAGAATAGCTAAGGAAGAGCGATAACTCACGTTTAAAAAAAAAGTTATGGGGCCTGGAGTGATTAAGGGGTCGGGGAAAATTTTAGGGGTCAGGCCGGACTTTTTAGGGTTCAGGCAAAATTTTTTCTTTTTTTGTTTTGAACTCAAAATATTTCTCAGGGTTGGGGGAGAGTGAAACATTAGGGGGCTGGAGAGATTTAGGGGTCGGGGAAAATTTTAGGGGTCAGGACGAACTTTTTAGGGGTCCGGCCAAATTTTTTTTTTTTTTTTGATTTGAAGTCAAAATATTTCTCATGGTTGGGGGAGAGTGAAAAATTAGAGGGCTGGAGAGATTTAGGGGTCGGGGAAAATTTTAGGGGTCAGGACGAACTTTTTATGGGTCAGGCCAAATTTTTTTCTTTTTTTTGGTTTTTAACTGAAAATATTTCTCAGGGTTGGGGGAGAGTGAAAAATTAGGGGGCTGGAGAGATTTAGGGGTCGGCGAAAATTTTAGGGGTCAGGACGGACTTTTTTGGGGGCAGGCCAAATTTTTTTGTTTTTTTGTTTTGAAGTCAAAATATTTCTCATGGTTGGGGGAGAGTGAAAAATTAGGGGGCTGAAGAGATTTAGGGATCGGGGAAAATTTTAGGGGTCAGGCGGAACTTTTTAGGGGTCAGGCCAAATTTTTTTTTTTTTTTTTGTTTTGAACTCAAAATATTTCTCATGGTTGGGGGAGAGTGAAAAATTAGGGGGCTGGAGAGATTTAGGGGTCGGGGAAAATTTTAGGGGTCATAACGAACTTTTTAGGGGTCAGGCGAAATTTTTTTCTTTTTTTTGGTTTTGAACTCAAAATATTTCTCATGGTTGGGGGAGAGTGAAAAATTAGGGGGCTGGAGAGATTTAGGGGTCGGGGAAAATTTTAGGGGTCAGGACGACCCTTTTATGGGTCAGGCCAAATTTTTTTGTTTTTTTTTTGTTTTGAAGTCAAAATATTTCTCAGGGTTGGGGGAGAGTGAAAAATTAGGGGGCTGGAGAGATTTAGGGGTCGGGGAAAATTTTAGGGGTCAGGACGAACTTTTAAGGGGTCAGGCCAAATTTTTTTCTTTTTTTTGGTTTTGAACTGAAAATATTTCTCATGGTTAGGGGAGAGTGAAAAATTGGGGGGCTGGAGAGATTTAAGGGTCGGGGAAAATTTTAGGGGTCAGGACGAACTTTTTAGGGGTCAGGCCAATTTTTTTTGTTTTCTTTTGTTTTGAACTCAAAATATTTCTCATGGTTGGGGGAGAGGGAAAAATTAGGGGGCTGGAGAGATTTAGGGGTCGGGGAAAATTTTAGGGGTCAGGACGAACTTTTTAGGGGTCAGGCCAAATTTTTTTGTTTTTTTTTGTTTTGAAGTCAAAATATTTCTCAGGGTTGGGGGAGAGGTAAAAATTAGGGGGCTGGAGAGATTTAGGGGTCGGGGAAAATTTTAGGGGTCAGGACGAACTTTTTATGGGTCAGGCCAAATTTTTTTCTTTTTTTTGGTTTTTAACTGAAAATATTTCTCAGGGTTGGGGGAGAGTGAAAAATTAGGGGGCTGGAGAGATTTAGGGGTCGGCGAAAATTTTAGGGGTCAGGACGGACTTTTTTGGGGGCAGGCCAAATTTTTTTGTTTTTTTGTTTTGAAGTCAAAATATTTCTCATGGTTGGGGGAGAGTGAAAAATTAGGGGGCTGAAGAGATTTAGGGATCGGGGAAAATTTTAGGGGTCAGGCGGAACTTTTTAGGGGTCAGGCCAAATTTTTTTTTTTTTTTTTGTTTTGAACTCAAAATATTTCTCATGGTTGGGGGAGAGTGAAAAATTAGGGGGCTGGAGAGATTTAGGGGTCGGGGAAAATTTTAGGGGTCATAACGAACTTTTTAGGGGTCAGGCGAAATTTTTTTCTTTTTTTTGGTTTTGAACTCAAAATATTTCTCATGGTTGGGGGAGAGTGAAAAATTAGGGGGCTGGAGAGATTTAGGGGTCGGGGAAAATTTTAGGGGTCAGGACGACCCTTTTATGGGTCAGGCCAAATTTTTTTGTTTTTTTTTTGTTTTGAAGTCAAAATATTTCTCAGGGTTGGGGGAGAGTGAAAAATTAGGGGGCTGGAGAGATTTAGGGGTCGGGGAAAATTTTAGGGGTCAGGACGAACTTTTAAGGGGTCAGGCCAAATTTTTTTCTTTTTTTTGGTTTTGAACTGAAAATATTTCTCATGGTTAGGGGAGAGTGAAAAATTGGGGGGCTGGAGAGATTTAAGGGTCGGGGAAAATTTTAGGGGTCAGGACGAACTTTTTAGGGGTCAGGCCAATTTTTTTTGTTTTCTTTTGTTTTGAACTCAAAATATTTCTCATGGTTGGGGGAGAGGGAAAAATTAGGGGGCTGGAGAGATTTAGGGGTCGGGGAAAATTTTAGGGGTCAGGACGAACTTTTTAGGGGTCAGGCCAAATTTTTTTGTTTTTTTTTGTTTTGAAGTCAAAATATTTCTCAGGGTTGGGGGAGAGGTAAAAATTAGGGGGCTGGAGAGATTTAGGGGTCGGGTAAAATTTTAGGGGTCAGGACGGACTTTTTAGGGGTCAGGCCAATTTTTTTTATTTTTTTTGGTTTTGAACTGAAAATATTTCTCAGTGTTGGGGGAGAGTGAAAAATTAGGGGGCTGGAGAGATTTAAGGGTCGGGGAAAATTTTAGGTGTCAGGACGAACTTTTTAGGGGTCAGGCCAAATTTTTTTGTTTTTTTTTGTTTTGAAGTCAAAATATTTCTTATGGTTGGGGGAGAGGGAAAAATTAGGGGGCTGGAGAGATTGAGGGGTCGGGGAAAATTTTAGGAGTCAAGACGAACTTTTTAGGGGGCAGGCCAAATTTTTTTGTTTTTTTTTGTTTTGAAGTAAACATATTTCTCAGGGTTGGGTGAGAGTGAAAAATTAGGGGGCTGGAGAGACTTAGGGGTGGGGGAAAATTTTAAGGGGTCAGGCTGAACTTTTTAGGGGTCATGCCAAATTTTTTTCTTTTTTTTAGTTTTGAACTCAAAATATATCTCATGGTTGGGGGAGAGTGAAAAATTAGGGGGCTGGAGAGATTTAGAGATCGGGGAAAATTTTAGGGGTCAGGACGAACTTTTTAGGGGTCAGGCCAAATTTTTTTGTTTTTTTTTGTTTTGATGTGAAAATATTTCTCATGCTGGAGAGATTTAGGGGTCGGGGAAAATTTTAGGGGTCAGGACGAACTTTTTAGGGGTCAGGCCAAATTTTTTTCTTTTTTTTGGTTTTGAACTGAAAATATTTCTCAGGGTTGGGGGAGAGTGAAAAATTAGGGGGCTGGAGAGATTTAGGGGTCGGCGAAAATTTTAGGGGTCAGGACGGACTTTTTAGGGGGCAGGCCAAATTTTTTTGTTTTTTTGTTTTGAAGTCAAAATATTTCTCATGGTTGGGGGAGAGTGAAAAATTAGGGGGCTGAAGAGATTTAGGGATCGGGGAAAATTTTAGGGGTCAGGCGGAACTTTTTAGGGGTCAGGCCAAATTTTTTTGTTTTTTTTTGTTTTGAACTCAAAATATTTCTCATGGTTGGGGGAGAGTGAAAAATTAGGGGGCTGGAGAGATTTAGGGGTCGGGGAAAATTTTAGGGGTCATAACGAACTTTTTAGGGGTCAGGCGAAATTTTTTTCTTTTTTTTGGTTTTGAACTCAAAATATTTCTCATGGTTGGGGGAGAGTGAAAAATTAGGGGGCTGGAGAGATTTAGGGGTCGGGGAAAATTTTAGGGGTCAGGACGACCCTTTTATGGGTAAGGCCAAATTTTTTTGTTTTTTTTTTGTTTTGAAGTCAAAATATTTCTCATGGTTGGGGGAGAGTGAAAAATTAGGGGGCTGGAGAGATTTAGGGGTCGGGGAAAATTTTAGGGGTCAGGACGAACTTTTAAGGGGTCAGGCCAAATTTTTTTCTTTTTTTTGGTTTTGAACTGAAAATATTTCTCATGGTTAGGGGAGAGTGAAAAATTGGGGGGCTGGAGAGATTT
The DNA here is from genome assembly GCA_963556195.1 of Sepiola atlantica. Lineage (NCBI taxonomy): Eukaryota > Metazoa > Mollusca > Cephalopoda > Sepiida > Sepiolidae > Sepiola > Sepiola atlantica. Next base: position 189,974,707 of record OY744516.1, read on the forward strand.
AAGGGTCGGGGAAAATTTTAGGGGTCAGGACGAACTTTTTAGGGGTCAGGCCAATTTTTTTTGTTTTCTTTTGTTTTGAACTCAAAATATTTCTCATGGTTGGGGGAGAGTGAAAAATTAGGGGGCTGGAGAGATTTAGGGGTGGGGGAAAATTTTAAGGGGTCAGGCTGAACTTTTTAGGGGTCAGGCCAAATTTTTTTCTTTTTTTTGGTTTTGAACTCAAAATATTTCTCATGGTTGGGGGAGAGTGAAAAATTAGGGGGCTGGAGAGATTTAGAGATCGGGGAAAATTTTAGGGGTCAGGACGAACTTTTTAGGGGTCAGGCCAAATTTTTTTTTTTTTTTTGTTTTGATGTAAAAATATTTCTCATGGTTGGGGGAGAGTGAAAAATTAGGGGGCTGGAGAGATTTAGGGGTCGGGGAAAATTTTAGAGGTCAAAACGAACTTTTTAGGGGTCAAGCCAAATTTTTTTCTTTTTTTTGGTTTTGAACTCAAAATATTTCTCAGGGTTGGGGGAGAGTGAAAAATTAGGGGGCTGGAGAGATTGAGGGGTCGGGGAAAATTTTAGGGGTCATAACGAACTTTTTAGGGGTCAGGCCAAATTTTTTTGTTTTTTTTTGTTTTGAAGTCAAAATATTTCTCATGGTTGGGGGAGGGTGAAAAATTAGGGGGCTGGAGAGATTTAGGGGTCGGGGAAAATTTTAGGGGTCAGGCGGAACTTTTTAGGGGTCAGGCCAAATTTTTTTGTTTTTTTTTGTTTCAACTCAAAATATTTCTCATGGTTGGGGGAGAGTGAAAATTAGGGGGCTGGAGAGATTCAGGGGTCGGGGAAAATTTTAGGGGTCAGGACGAACTTTTTAGGGGTCAGGCCAAATTTTTTTTTTTTTTTTTGGTTTTGAACTCAAAATATTTCTCATGGTTGGGGAGAGTGAAAAATTAGGGGGCTGGAGACATTTAGGGTCGGGAAATTTTAGGGGTCAGGCGGAACTTTTTAGAGGTCAGGCCAAATTTTTTTGTTTTTTTTTGTTTCAACTCAAAATATTTCTCATGGTTGGGGGAGAGTGAAAATTATGGGGCTGGAGAGATTTAGGGGTCGGGGAAAATTTAAGGGGTCAAAACAAACTTTTTAGGGGTCAGGCCAAATTTTTTTCTTTTTTTTGGTTTTGAACTCAAAATATTTCTCATGGTTGGGGGAGGGTGAAAAATTAGGGGGCTGGAGAGATTTAGGGGTCGGGGAAAATTTTAGGGGTCATAACGAACTTTTTAGGGGTCAGGCCAAATTTTTTCTTTTTTTTGGTTTTGAACTCAAAATATTTCTCATGGTTGGGGGAGAGTGAAAAATTAGGGGGGCTGGAGAGATTTAGGGGTCGGGGAAAATTTTAGGGGTCAGGCGGAACTTTTTAGGGGTCAGTCCAAATTTTTTTGTTTTTTTTTTGTTTTAACTAAAAATATTTCTCATGGTTGGGGGAGAGTGAAAATTAGGGGGCTGGAGAGATTCAGGGGTCGGGGAAAATTTTAGGGGTCAGGCGGAACTTTTTAGGGGTCAGGCCAAATTTTTTTGTTTTTTTTTGTTTTGAAGTCAAAATATTTCTCATGGTTGGGGGAGAGTGAAAAATTAGGGGCTGGAGAGATTTAGGGGACGGGGAAAATTATAGGGGTCAAGCATAATTTTTTAGGGGTCTGCCCAAATTAAGGGGCGGCGATATGTACATATTTAGCTTCCACACCGGGGCGGCGATAGATACTTATTTAGCATTCAGCGGTGGTGATAGGTACTTATATAGCATGTGCACATGGGCGGTAATAAGTACGTATATAGTATGCACACCGGGGCAGTGATAGGTATGTATTTAGCATGCGCACTGAGGCAGCGATCGGTTCATATATAGCACGCACACCGGGGCGGCGATAGGTACGTATATAGCACGCGCACAGGGGCTGCGATAGATACATATTTAAAATTCACACCGGGCGGCGAAAGGTACATATTTAAAATTCACACCGGGGCGGTGATAGGTATGTATTTAGCATTCACACCGGGGCGGCGATAGGTATGTATTTAGCATTCACACCGGGGCAGCGATAGGTATGTATTTAGCATTCGTACTGGGGTGGCGATATGTACGTATTTAGCTTCCGCACCAGGGCGGCGATAGGTACGTATTTAGAATTCACACCGGGGCGGCGATAGGTACGTATTTAGAATTCACACCGGGGCGGCGATAGGTACGTATTTAGCATTCGCACCGAGGCGGCAGTATGTACGTATTGAGCTTCCACACCAGGGCGGCGATAGGTACGTATTCAGAATTCAGGGGTGGCAATAGCTACGTATATAGCATGTACACATGGGCAGCAATAAGTACGTACATAGCATGCGCTCTGCGGCGGCGATCAATACATATATAGCACGCGCACCGGGGCGGCGAAAGGTATGTATTTCGCATTCGCACCGTGGTGGTGATAGGTACGTATTTAGCATTTGCACCGGGGCGGCTATAGGCACGTATTTAGTATTCGCACCAGGGCGGCTATAGGTACGTATTTAGCATTCGCACTGGGCCGACGATAGGTACGTATATTAGCATTCACACCAAAGCGGCAATATGTACATATTAATTATTCGCACTAGGGCAGCGATAGGTACTTATGTAGCATGCACACCGGGGCGCAATAGGTATGTATTTAGCATTCACACCGGGGCAACGATAGGTACTATTTAGCATTCGCAACGGGGCGGCGATAGGTACTTAAATAGTATCTGCACCGGGGCGGCGATAGGTACGTATATAGTATCTGCACCGGGGCGGCGATAGGTACGTATATAGTATGTGCACTGGGGCGGCGATAGGTACGTATATAGTATGCGCACTGGTGTGATGATAGATACGTATATAGTATGAACACCGGGGTGGAGATAAGTACCTATATAGAAGGCGCAGATAGAGCTGTTACTTTTTATAGAAATATGTCATACTATTTCCCTGGGCAATAGGAGAAATGGTGGGGAAGAAACAGCTTTTGCAAAAGGCAAAATTAGAAAGTAGCGGCGAAATGGGGCGACCATGGAAGAGAAAGGTAGCAGATAAAGAGTCGGCTATAGAGAGAGGGGGCGGACATAGAAGTTTGAATATAAAGATGTTACACACACGATCTTTCTTCAAATATATGTTTTTATGACCCCGAGCAACGCCGGGTAGCCCCGCTAGTTTAATATGTATACAAATATAAGTGAAAACAATGGCGGAGCATAATTTTTCTCTTCTTACTTTACTTATTTAGACGTTATTTAATATGTATACAAATATTAGTGAAAACAATGGTGGAGCATAATTATTTATTACTTTAATTTTAATGATACTACACTAACTTCACACCTCTCAAAAAGAAGGAGGTAACACCTGGGAGGATGGTATCATGTCAAAAGAAGAAATGCGGTTAGGATTAAGCAACACTTGCTTCACTATAAACTCATATTCAAAAAATACCGTTATGGAATAAGCAACCCTTGCTTCACTATGGACTCATGTTCAAAAAAGTGCTGTTAGGGATTAAGCAACACTTGCTTCAATATAAACTTATGTTTCGTTAGGATTAAGCAACCCTTGCTTCACTATAAACTCAAAAAATGTTCAAAAAAGTGCCGTTAGGGATTTCCTCTGACGTCATTTCCTGTTAAAATCGTGACTTTGCATTATGCCGACAATCCCCCATCTCCAAATTTGGCCTGAGGCGCTCCACCGGCGAATGCCGACACTCCGCCTCACCCTAATTTGACCTGAAGTAGTCACACCGCCGCACTATCTCCACAACTCTCAAAAAGGAGGAGGTAATGCCTAGGAGGGTGGTATCATAACAACAGAATGGGCGTAGGGAGGAAGGGAAGGTAGAAAGGGTGGGAGTCAGGGGGAAAGCAGGGTTGTAGTGTGAGGGATTTTCTTCCCTACACTCTTTTCCTCTGACGTCATTTCCTGTTAAAAGCGTGACTTTGCATATTTCTAAAATATATATATAATGAAAAATAACTGAAAAGCCCCTCCCCCCCCCCCCGATGAAATATGCCGCATGGACCCCTAAGACGTGGGTTTATAGATTCGGGAATACTCTCATCATCTTACTATGTGAATTTTACATCAGAATACACTTTTATATGTTATGCATAAAAATATGTTTAAGTAAAATAAATTTTGAAGAGAAAAAAAAATTCAAAACCTATAACGATGACGTCATATACCTATTACTGTGACGTCACGTGCACAAGAATATGTTGGTTGAAAACAAAATTATTATTACATAATTACATTGGCTGATTTCCAAATTACTACTGAATAACATTAGAAAAGTTTAAAAAAACCAGACCGGCTGCCGAAGACTGGCCCCGTTGACCCCCAGCAACATGTTCTTTTGTTGTAATTTTGAGATATTATGATCCCAGGTGTTGTACGGTTCTAAAGATATCAACTTTTTGACATGTCGCCGCGTAGTTTTTGAGGAGTATCTGGACATACAGACAAACAGACAGACATACAGACAACTGGCCTTTATAGAGGAGACTAGCGGGGCTACCCGGCGTTGCTCGGGGTCATAAAAACATATATTTGAAGAAAGATTCAAACTTCTATGTCCGCCCCCTCTCTCTATAGCCGTCTCTTTATCTGCTACTTTTCTCTTCCCTGGTCGCCCCATTTCGCCGCTACTTTCTAATTTTGCCTTTTGCAAAAGCTGTTTCTTCCCCACCATTTCTCCTATTGCCCAGGGTAATAGTATGACATATTTCTATAAAAAGTAACACCTCTATCTGCGCCTTCTATATAGGTACTTATCTCCACCCCGGTGTTCATACTATATACGTATCTATCATCACCCCGGTGCGCATACTATATACGTACCTATCGCCGCCCCAGTGCACATACTATATAGGTACCTATCGCCGCCCCGGTGCAGATACTATTTAAGTACCTATCGCCGCCCCATTGCGAATGCTAAATAGTACCTATCGTTGCCCCGGTGTGAATGCTAAATACATACCTATTGCGCCCCGGTGTGCATGCTACATAAGTACCTATCGCTGCCCTAGTGCGAATACTAAAGACATACCAATTGCGCCCCGGTGTGCATGCTACATAAGTACCTATCGCTGCCCGAGTGCGAATAATTAATATGTACATATTGCCGCTGTGGTGTGAATGCTAAATACGTACCTATCGCCGGCCCAGTGCGAATGCTAAATACGTACCTATAGCCGCCCTGGTGCGAATGCTAAATACGTACCTATAGCCGCCCCAGTGCGAATGCTAAATACGTACCTATCACCACTACGGTGCGAATGCAAAATACATACCTTTCGCCGCCCCAGTGCGCGTGCAATATATGTACTGATCGCCGCCGCAGAGCGCATGCTATGTACGTACTTATTGCTGCCCATGTGTACATGCTATATACGTAGCTATCGCCACCCCTGAATTCTGAATACGTACCTATCGCCGCCCTGGTGTGGAAGCTAAATACGTACATATCGCCGCCCCGGTGCGAATGCTAAATACATACCTATCGCCGCCCCGGTGTGAATTCTAAATACGTACCTATTGCCGCCCCTGTGTGAATTCTAAATACGTACCTATCGCCGCCCCGGTGCAGAAGCTAAATACGTACCTATCGCCGCCCCGGTGCGGAAGCTAAATACGTACATATCGCCACCCCGGTGCGAATGCTAAATACATACCTATCGCTGCCCCGGTGTGAATGCTAAATACATACCTATCGCCGCCCCGGTGTGAATGCTAAATACGTACCTATCGCCGCCCCGGTGTGAATTATAAATATGTACCTTTCGCCGCCTGGTGTGAATTTTAAATATGTACCGTTCGCCGCCCCTGTGCGCGTGCTATATACGTACCTATCGCCGCCCCGGTGCGCGTTCTATATATGAACCGATCGCTGCCTCAGTGCGCATGCTAAATACATACCTATCACTGCCCCGGTGTGCATACTATATACGTACTTATTACCCCCCATGTGCACATGCTAAATAAGTACCTATCACCACCGCTGAATGCTAAATAAGTACCTATCGCCGCCCCGGTGTGGAAGCTAAATACGTACATATCGCCGCCCCTAAATTTGGGCAGACCCTAAAAAATTTGGCCTGACCCCTAAAATTTTCCCCGTCCCCTAAATCTCTCCAGCCCCTAATTTTTCACTCTCCCCCAACCATGAGAAATATTTTGACTTCAAAACAAACAAAAACAAACAAATTTGGCCTGACCCCTAAAAAGTTCCGCCTGACCCCTAAAATTTTCCCGACCCTAAATGTCTCCAGCCCCCTAATTTTTCACTCTCCCCCAACCATGAGATATATTTTGAGTTCAAAACAAAAAAAAAGAAAAAAATTTGGCCTGACCCTAAAAAGTTCGTCCTGACCCCTAAAATTTTCCCCGACCCCTGAATCTCTCCAGCCCCCTAATTTTTCACTCTCCCCTAACGATAGGAAATATTTTGACTTCAAAACAAAAAAAACAAAAAAATTTGGCCTGACCCCTAAAAAGTTTGTCCTGACCCCTAAAATTTTCCCCGACCCCTAAATCTCTCCAGCCCTCTAATTTTTCACTCTCCCCCAACCCTGAGAAATATTTTGACTTCAAAACAAAAAAAAACAAAAAAATTTGGCCTGACCCCTAAAAAGTTCGTCCTGACCCCTAAAATTTTCCCCGACCCCTAAATCTCTCCAGACCCCTCATTTTTCACTCTCCCCCAACCCTGAGAAATAATTTGACTTCAAAACAAAAAAAAACAAAAAAATTTGGCCTGACCCCTAAAAAGTTCATCCTGACCCCTAAAATTTTCCCCGACCCCTAAATCTCTCCAGCCCCCTAATTTTTCACTCTCCCCCAACCATGAGAAATATTTTCAGTTCAAAACCAAAAAAAAGAAAAAAATTTCGCCTGACCCATAAAAAATTCGTCCTTACCCCTAAAATTTTCCCCGACCCCTAAATCTCTCAAGCCCCCTAATTTTTCACTCTCCCCCAACCCTGAGAAATATTTTCAGTTCAAAACCAAAAAAAAAAAGAAAATTTGGCCTGACCCCTAAAATTTTCCCCGACCCCTAAATCTCTCCAGCCCCCTAATTTTTCACTCTCCCCCAACCCTAGGAAATATTTTGAGTTCAAAACCAAAAAAAAGAAAAAAATTTGGCCTGACCCCTAAAAAGTTCGTCCTGACCCCTAAAATTTTTCCCGACCCCTAAATCTCTCAAGCCCCCTAATTTTTCACTCTCCCCGAACCCTGAGAAATATTTTCAGTTCAAAACCAAAAAAAAGAAAATTTGGCCTGACCCCTAAAAAGTTCGTCGTGACCCCTAAAATTTTCCCCGACCCCTAAATCTCTCCAGCCCCTTTAATTTTTCACTCTCTTCCAACCATGAGATATATTTTGACTTCAAAACAAAAAAAAACAAAAAAATTTGGCCTGACCCCTAAAAAATTCGTTCTGACCCCTAAAATTTTCCCCGACTCCTAAATCTTACACCCCCTAATTTTTCACTCTCCCCCAACCATGAGAAATATTTTCTATTCAAAACAAAAAAAAAAAAAAAAATTTGGCCTGACCCCTAAAAAGTTCGTCCTGACCCCTAAAATTTTCCCCGACCCCTAAATCTCTCAAGCCCCCTAATTTTTCACTCTCCCCCAACCATGAGATATAATTAGACTTCAAAACAAACAAAAAAGAAAAAAATTTGGCCTGACCCCTTAAAAGTTCGTCCTGACCCCTAAAATTTTCCCCGACCCCTAAATCTCTCCAGCCCCCTCATTTTTCACTCTCCCGCAACCCTGAGAAATATTTTGACTTCAAAACAAAAAAAACAAACAAAAAAACAAAAAATTTGGCCTGACCCCTAAAAAGTTCATCCTGACCCCTAAAATTTTCCCCGACCCCTAAATCTCTCCAGCCCCCTAACTTTTCACTCTCCCCCAACCCTGAAAAATATTTTGAGTTCAAAACCAAAAAAAAGAAAAAAATTTGGCCTGACCCCTAAAAAGTTCGTCGAGACCCCTAAAATTTTCCCCGACCCCTAAATCTCTCCAGCCCCCTAATTTTTCACTCTCCCCCAACCCTGAGAAATATTTTGACTTCAAAACAAAAAAAAACAAAAAAAAACAAAAAAATTTGGCGTGACCCCTTAAAAGTTCGTCCTGATTCCTAAAATTTTTCCCGACCCCTAAATCTCTCCAGCCCCTTAATTTTTCACTCTCCCCCAACCCTGAGAAATAATTTGACTTCAAAACAAAAAAAAAAAAAAAAAAAAAAAAAATTTGGCCTGACCCCTAAAAAGTTCATCCTGACCCCTAAAATTTTCCCCGACCCCTAAATCTCTCCAGCCCCTAATTTTTCACTCTCCCCCAACCCTGAGAAATATTTTCAGTTCAAAACCAAAAAAAAGAAGAAAATTTAGCCTGACCCCTAAAAAGTTCGTCGTGACACCTAAAATTTTCCCCGACTCCTAAATCTTACACCCCCTAATTTTTCACTCTCCCCAAACCATGAGAAATATTTTGACTTCAAAACAAAAAAAAACAAAAAAAATTTGGCCTGACCCCTAAAAAGTTCGTCCTGACCCCTAAAATTTTCCCCGACTCCTAAATCTCTCAAGCCCCCTAATTTTTCACTCTCCCCCAACCCTGAGAAATATTTTGAGTTCAAAACCAAAAAAAAACAAACAAATTTGGCCTGACCCCTAAAAAGTTCGTCCTGACCCCTAAAATTTTCCCCGACCCCTAAATCTCTCCAGCCCCCTAATTTTTCACTCTCCCCCAACCATGAGAAATATTTTGACTTCAAAACTAAAAAAAACAAAAAATTTGGCCAGACCCCTAAAAAGTTCCGCCTGACCCCTTAAATTTTCCCCGACCCCTCAATCTCTCCAGCCCTTTAATTGTTAACTCTCCCCCAACCCTGAGAAATATTTTGAGTTCAAAACAAAAAAATTTGGCCAGACCCCTAAAAAGTTCGTCCTGACCCCTAAAATTTTCCCCGACCCCTAAATCTCTCCAACCCCCTAATTTTTCACTCTCCCCCAACCCTGAGAAATATTTTGAGTTCAAAACCAAAAAAAAGAAAAAAATTTGGCCTGACCCCTAAAAAGTTCGTCCTGACCCCTAAAATTTTCCTCGACCCTTAAATCTCTCCAGCTCTCTAATTTTTCACTCTCCCCCAACCATGACAAATATTTTGACTTCAAAACAAAAAAAAACAAAAAAATTTGGCCAGACCCCTAAAAAGTTCGTCCTGACCCCTAAAATTTTCCCCGACCCCTAAATCTCTCCAGCTCTCTAATTTTTCACTCTCCCCCAACCCTGAGAAATATTTTGAGTTCAAAACCAAAAAAAAAAGAACAAAATTTGGCCTGACCCCTAAAAAGTTCGTCCTGACCCCTAAAATTTTCCCCGACCCCTAAATCTCTCCGGCCCCCTAATTTTTCACTCTCCCCCAACCATGAGAAATATTTTGACTTCAAAACAAAAAAAACAAAAAAATTTGGCCTGACCCCTAAAAAGTTCGTCCTGACCCCTAAAATTTTCCCCGACCCCTAAATATCTCCAGCCCCCTAATATTTCACTCTCCCCTAACCCTGAGAAATATTTTCAGTTCAAAACCAAAAAAAAGAAAAAAATTTGGCCTGACCCCTAAAAAGTTCGTCCAGACCCCTAAAATTTTCCCCGACCCCTGAATCTCTCCAGGCCCCTAATTTTTCACTCTCCCCCAACCATGAGAAATATGTTGACTTCAAAACAAAAAAAAACAAAAAAATTTGGCCTGACCCCTAAAAAGTTCGGCCTGACCCTTAAAATTTTCCACGACCCCTTAATCTCTCCAGCTCTCTAATTTTTCACTCTCCCCAACCCTGAGAAATATTTTGAGTTCAAAACAAAAAAAAACAAAAAAAATTTGGCCTGACCCCTAAAAAGTCTGGCCTGACCCTTAAAATTTTCCCCGACCCCTTATTCTCGCCAGCCCCCCATCCCAACTTATTTTTCACTCTCCTTTAACCCTGAGAAATATTTTGAGTTCAAAACAAAAAAAATAAAAAGATTTGGCCTGACCCCTAAAAAGTTCGGCTTGACCCCTCAATCTCTCCAGCCCCTAATTTTTCACTCTCCCCGAACCCTGAGAAATATTTTAAGTTCAAAACAAAAGCATAATGGAGCATAATTATTTTTCTTATTACTTTACTTATTGAGACGTTATTTAACATGTATACAAATATTAGTGAAAACAATGGCGGAGCATAATTATTTTTCTTCTTACTTTACTTATTGAGACGTTATTTAATATGTATACAAATATTAGTGAAAACAGTGGTGGAGCATAACTATTTCTCTGCTTACTTTACTTATTGACACGTTATTTAACATGTATACAAATATTAGTGAAAACAATGGTGGAGCATAATTATTTTTCTTCTTACTTTACTTATTGACACGTTATTTAACATGTATACAAATATAAGTGAAAACAATGGTGAAGCATAATTATTTTTCTTCTTACTTTACTTATTGACACGTTATTTAACATGTATACACATATTAGTGAAAACAGTGGTGGAGCATAATTATTTTTCTTCTTACTTTACTTATTGACACGTTATTTAACATGTATACAAATATTAGTGAAAACAATGGCGGAGCATAATTTTTCTCTTCTTACTTTACTTATTGACACGTTATTTAACATGTATACAAATATTAGTGAAAACAATGGCGGAGCATAATTTTTCTCTTCTTACTTTACTTATTGACACGTTATTTAACATGTATACAAATATTAGTGAAAACAATGGCGGAGCATAATTTTTCTGTTCTTACTTACTTATTGACACGTTATTTAACATGTATACAAATATTAGTGAAAACAATGGCGGAGCATAATTTTTCTCTTCTTATTTTACTTATTTAGACGTTATTTAATATGTATACAAATATTAGTGAAAACAATGGTGGTGCATAATTATTTATTACTTTAATTTCACTGATAATACACTAACTTCACACCTCTCAAAAAGGAGGAGGTAATACCTGGGAGGATGGTATCATGTCAACAGAAGAAATGCGGTTAGTATAAGCAACTCTTGCTTCACTATAAACTCATGTTCAAAAAATTGCCGTTATTGATTAAACAACCCTTGCGTCACTATAAACGCATGTTTCAAAAAATGCCGTTAGTAGTTAAGCAACCCTTGCTTCACTATAAACCAATGTTCAAAAAAGTGCCGTTAGGGATTTCCTCTGACGTCATTTCCTGTTAAAAGCGTGACGATGATAGCATTGTTTTTTTCTCAAATTAGTACTAAACAACGTTGAAAAGTGATGGAAAAAGCCCCCCCCCCCCGAAGAGTCAATTTTTTTTTCCGACACTCCCCCCTCCCCAAATTTCGCCTGACACTCCCCCCCCCTAATTTGACCTGAAGCAGTCACACCGCCGCACTATCTCCACAACTCTCAAAAAGGAGGAGGTAATGCCTAGGAGGGTGGTATCATAACAACAGAACGGGCGTAGGGGAGGAAGGGAAGGTAGAAAGGGTGGGAGTGAGAGGGAAAAAAGAGTTTTAGTGTGAGGGATTTTCTTCCCTACACTCTTTTCCTCTGACGTCATTTCCTGTTAAATAAAAGCGTGACTTTGCATATTTCTAAAATTATACATGATAGCATTGTTTTTTCTCAAATTAGTACTAAACAACGTTGAAAATCGAGGAAAAAACCACACCCCCATTGGAGAAAAGTGCTCAGTCGACCCCCAAAGAGTCAATTTCTATTTCCGGTTCTGAGATATTACACGTCCCGGGGCTGGCCGGTCGTGATGATGTCACCCGCGTGACTGTTTGTTGGGTCCTCTCGGAGGAGTATCTGGACATACAAACAGACAGACAAACAGACAAACATACAGACAAGTGCCCTTTATATAGGAGACTAGCGGGGCTACCCGGCGTTGCTCGGGGTCATAAAAACATATATTTGAAGAAAGATTCAAACTTCTATGTCCGCCCCCTCTCTCTATAGCCGTCTCTTTATCTGCTACTTTTCTCTTCCCTGGTCGCCCCATTTCGCCGCTACTTTCTAATTTTGCCTTTTGCAAAAGCTGTTTCTTCCCCACCATTTCTCCTATTGCCCAGGGTAATAGTATGACATATTTCTATAAAAAGTAACACCTCTATCTGCGCCTTCTATATAGGTACTTATCTCCACCCCGGTGTTCATACTATATACGTATCTATCATCACCCCGGTGCGCATACTATATACGTACCTATCGCCGCCCCAGTGCACATACTATATAGGTACCTATCGCCGCCCCGGTGCAGATACTATTTAAGTACCTATCGCCGCCCCATTGCGAATGCTAAATAGTACCTATCGTTGCCCCGGTGTGAATGCTAAATACATACCTATTGCGCCCCGGTGTGCATGCTACATAAGTACCTATCGCTGCCCTAGTGCGAATACTAAAGACATACCAATTGCGCCCCGGTGTGCATGCTACATAAGTACCTATCGCTGCCCGAGTGCGAATAATTAATATGTACATATTGCCGCTGTGGTGTGAATGCTAAATACGTACCTATCGCCGGCCCAGTGCGAATGCTAAATACGTACCTATAGCCGCCCTGGTGCGAATGCTAAATACGTACCTATAGCCGCCCCAGTGCGAATGCTAAATACGTACCTATCACCACTACGGTGCGAATGCAAAATACATACCTTTCGCCGCCCCAGTGCGCGTGCAATATATGTACTGATCGCCGCCGCAGAGCGCATGCTATGTACGTACTTATTGCTGCCCATGTGTACATGCTATATACGTAGCTATCGCCACCCCTGAATTCTGAATACGTACCTATCGCCGCCCTGGTGTGGAAGCTAAATACGTACATATCGCCGCCCCGGTGCGAATGCTAAATACATACCTATCGCCGCCCCGGTGTGAATTCTAAATACGTACCTATTGCCGCCCCTGTGTGAATTCTAAATACGTACCTATCGCCGCCCCGGTGCAGAAGCTAAATACGTACCTATCGCCGCCCCGGTGCGGAAGCTAAATACGTACATATCGCCACCCCGGTGCGAATGCTAAATACATACCTATCGCTGCCCCGGTGTGAATGCTAAATACATACCTATCGCCGCCCCGGTGTGAATGCTAAATACGTACCTATCGCCGCCCCGGTGTGAATTATAAATATGTACCTTTCGCCGCCTGGTGTGAATTTTAAATATGTACCGTTCGCCGCCCCTGTGCGCGTGCTATATACGTACCTATCGCCGCCCCGGTGCGCGTTCTATATATGAACCGATCGCTGCCTCAGTGCGCATGCTAAATACATACCTATCACTGCCCCGGTGTGCATACTATATACGTACTTATTACCCCCCATGTGCACATGCTAAATAAGTACCTATCACCACCGCTGAATGCTAAATAAGTACCTATCGCCCCCCGGTGTGGAAGCTAAATACGTACATATCGCCGCCCCTAAATTTGGGCAGACCCTAAAAAATTTGGCCTGACCCCTAAAATTTTCCCCGTCCCCTAAATCTCTCCAGCCCCTAATTTTTCACTCTCCCCCAACCATGAGAAATATTTTGACTTCAAAACAAACAAAAACAAACAAATTTGGCCTGACCCCTAAAAAGTTCCGCCTGACCCCTAAAATTTTCCCGACCCTAAATGTCTCCAGCCCCCTAATTTTTCACTCTCCCCCAACCATGAGATATATTTTGAGTTCAAAACAAAAAAAAAGAAAAAAATTTGGCCTGACCCTAAAAAGTTCGTCCTGACCCCTAAAATTTTCCCCGACCCCTGAATCTCTCCAGCCCCCTAATTTTTCACTCTCCCCTAACGATAGGAAATATTTTGACTTCAAAACAAAAAAAACAAAAAAATTTGGCCTGACCCCTAAAAAGTTTGTCCTGACCCCTAAAATTTTCCCCGACCCCTAAATCTCTCCAGCCCTCTAATTTTTCACTCTCCCCCAACCCTGAGAAATATTTTGACTTCAAAACAAAAAAAAACAAAAAAATTTGGCCTGACCCCTAAAAAGTTCGTCCTGACCCCTAAAATTTTCCCCGACCCCTAAATCTCTCCAGACCCCTCATTTTTCACTCTCCCCCAACCCTGAGAAATAATTTGACTTCAAAACAAAAAAAAACAAAAAAATTTGGCCTGACCCCTAAAAAGTTCATCCTGACCCCTAAAATTTTCCCCGACCCCTAAATCTCTCCAGCCCCCTAATTTTTCACTCTCCCCCAACCATGAGAAATATTTTCAGTTCAAAACCAAAAAAAAGAAAAAAATTTCGCCTGACCCATAAAAAATTCGTCCTTACCCCTAAAATTTTCCCCGACCCCTAAATCTCTCAAGCCCCCTAATTTTTCACTCTCCCCCAACCCTGAGAAATATTTTCAGTTCAAAACCAAAAAAAAAAAGAAAATTTGGCCTGACCCCTAAAATTTTCCCCGACCCCTAAATCTCTCCAGCCCCCTAATTTTTCACTCTCCCCCAACCCTAGGAAATATTTTGAGTTCAAAACCAAAAAAAAGAAAAAAATTTGGCCTGACCCCTAAAAAGTTCGTCCTGACCCCTAAAATTTTTCCCGACCCCTAAATCTCTCAAGCCCCCTAATTTTTCACTCTCCCCGAACCCTGAGAAATATTTTCAGTTCAAAACCAAAAAAAAGAAAATTTGGCCTGACCCCTAAAAAGTTCGTCGTGACCCCTAAAATTTTCCCCGACCCCTAAATCTCTCCAGCCCCTTTAATTTTTCACTCTCTTCCAACCATGAGATATATTTTGACTTCAAAACAAAAAAAAACAAAAAAATTTGGCCTGACCCCTAAAAAATTCGTTCTGACCCCTAAAATTTTCCCCGACTCCTAAATCTTACACCCCCTAATTTTTCACTCTCCCCCAACCATGAGAAATATTTTCTATTCAAAACAAAAAAAAAAAAAAAAATTTGGCCTGACCCCTAAAAAGTTCGTCCTGACCCCTAAAATTTTCCCCGACCCCTAAATCTCTCAAGCCCCCTAATTTTTCACTCTCCCCCAACCATGAGATATAATTAGACTTCAAAACAAACAAAAAAGAAAAAAATTTGGCCTGACCCCTTAAAAGTTCGTCCTGACCCCTAAAATTTTCCCCGACCCCTAAATCTCTCCAGCCCCCTCATTTTTCACTCTCCCGCAACCCTGAGAAATATTTTGACTTCAAAACAAAAAAAACAAACAAAAAAACAAAAAATTTGGCCTGACCCCTAAAAAGTTCATCCTGACCCCTAAAATTTTCCCCGACCCCTAAATCTCTCCAGCCCCCTAACTTTTCACTCTCCCCCAACCCTGAAAAATATTTTGAGTTCAAAACCAAAAAAAAGAAAAAAATTTGGCCTGACCCCTAAAAAGTTCGTCGAGACCCCTAAAATTTTCCCCGACCCCTAAATCTCTCCAGCCCCCTAATTTTTCACTCTCCCCCAACCCTGAGAAATATTTTGACTTCAAAACAAAAAAAAACAAAAAAAAACAAAAAAATTTGGCGTGACCCCTTAAAAGTTCGTCCTGATTCCTAAAATTTTTCCCGACCCCTAAATCTCTCCAGCCCCTTAATTTTTCACTCTCCCCCAACCCTGAGAAATAATTTGACTTCAAAACAAAAAAAAAAAAAAAAAAAAAAAAAATTTGGCCTGACCCCTAAAAAGTTCATCCTGACCCCTAAAATTTTCCCCGACCCCTAAATCTCTCCAGCCCCTAATTTTTCACTCTCCCCCAACCCTGAGAAATATTTTCAGTTCAAAACCAAAAAAAAGAAGAAAATTTAGCCTGACCCCTAAAAAGTTCGTCGTGACACCTAAAATTTTCCCCGACTCCTAAATCTTACACCCCCTAATTTTTCACTCTCCCCAAACCATGAGAAATATTTTGACTTCAAAACAAAAAAAAACAAAAAAAATTTGGCCTGACCCCTAAAAAGTTCGTCCTGACCCCTAAAATTTTCCCCGACTCCTAAATCTCTCAAGCCCCCTAATTTTTCACTCTCCCCCAACCCTGAGAAATATTTTGAGTTCAAAACCAAAAAAAAACAAACAAATTTGGCCTGACCCCTAAAAAGTTCGTCCTGACCCCTAAAATTTTCCCCGACCCCTAAATCTCTCCAGCCCCCTAATTTTTCACTCTCCCCCAACCATGAGAAATATTTTGACTTCAAAACTAAAAAAAACAAAAAATTTGGCCAGACCCCTAAAAAGTTCCGCCTGACCCCTTAAATTTTCCCCGACCCCTCAATCTCTCCAGCCCTTTAATTGTTAACTCTCCCCCAACCCTGAGAAATATTTTGAGTTCAAAACAAAAAAATTTGGCCAGACCCCTAAAAAGTTCGTCCTGACCCCTAAAATTTTCCCCGACCCCTAAATCTCTCCAACCCCCTAATTTTTCACTCTCCCCCAACCCTGAGAAATATTTTGAGTTCAAAACCAAAAAAAAGAAAAAAATTTGGCCTGACCCCTAAAAAGTTCGTCCTGACCCCTAAAATTTTCCTCGACCCTTAAATCTCTCCAGCTCTCTAATTTTTCACTCTCCCCCAACCATGACAAATATTTTGACTTCAAAACAAAAAAAAACAAAAAAATTTGGCCAGACCCCTAAAAAGTTCGTCCTGACCCCTAAAATTTTCCCCGACCCCTAAATCTCTCCAGCTCTCTAATTTTTCACTCTCCCCCAACCCTGAGAAATATTTTGAGTTCAAAACCAAAAAAAAAAGAACAAAATTTGGCCTGACCCCTAAAAAGTTCGTCCTGACCCCTAAAATTTTCCCCGACCCCTAAATCTCTCCGGCCCCCTAATTTTTCACTCTCCCCCAACCATGAGAAATATTTTGACTTCAAAACAAAAAAAACAAAAAAATTTGGCCTGACCCCTAAAAAGTTCGTCCTGACCCCTAAAATTTTCCCCGACCCCTAAATATCTCCAGCCCCCTAATATTTCACTCTCCCCTAACCCTGAGAAATATTTTCAGTTCAAAACCAAAAAAAAGAAAAAAATTTGGCCTGACCCCTAAAAAGTTCGTCCAGACCCCTAAAATTTTCCCCGACCCCTGAATCTCTCCAGGCCCCTAATTTTTCACTCTCCCCCAACCATGAGAAATATGTTGACTTCAAAACAAAAAAAAACAAAAAAATTTGGCCTGACCCCTAAAAAGTTCGGCCTGACCCTTAAAATTTTCCACGACCCCTTAATCTCTCCAGCTCTCTAATTTTTCACTCTCCCCAACCCTGAGAAATATTTTGAGTTCAAAACAAAAAAAAACAAAAAAAATTTGGCCTGACCCCTAAAAAGTCTGGCCTGACCCTTAAAATTTTCCCCGACCCCTTATTCTCGCCAGCCCCCCATCCCAACTTATTTTTCACTCTCCTTTAACCCTGAGAAATATTTTGAGTTCAAAACAAAAAAAATAAAAAGATTTGGCCTGACCCCTAAAAAGTTCGGCTTGACCCCTCAATCTCTCCAGCCCCTAATTTTTCACTCTCCCCGAACCCTGAGAAATATTTTAAGTTCAAAACAAAAGCATAATGGAGCATAATTATTTTTCTTATTACTTTACTTATTGAGACGTTATTTAACATGTATACAAATATTAGTGAAAACAATGGCGGAGCATAATTATTTTTCTTCTTACTTTACTTATTGAGACGTTATTTAATATGTATACAAATATTAGTGAAAACAGTGGTGGAGCATAACTATTTCTCTGCTTACTTTACTTATTGACACGTTATTTAACATGTATACAAATATTAGTGAAAACAATGGTGGAGCATAATTATTTTTCTTCTTACTTTACTTATTGACACGTTATTTAACATGTATACAAATATAAGTGAAAACAATGGTGAAGCATAATTATTTTTCTTCTTACTTTACTTATTGACACGTTATTTAACATGTATACACATATTAGTGAAAACAGTGGTGGAGCATAATTATTTTTCTTCTTACTTTACTTATTGACACGTTATTTAACATGTATACAAATATTAGTGAAAACAATGGCGGAGCATAATTTTTCTCTTCTTACTTTACTTATTGACACGTTATTTAACATGTATACAAATATTAGTGAAAACAATGGCGGAGCATAATTTTTCTCTTCTTACTTTACTTATTGACACGTTATTTAACATGTATACAAATATTAGTGAAAACAATGGCGGAGCATAATTTTTCTGTTCTTACTTACTTATTGACACGTTATTTAACATGTATACAAATATTAGTGAAAACAATGGCGGAGCATAATTTTTCTCTTCTTATTTTACTTATTTAGACGTTATTTAATATGTATACAAATATTAGTGAAAACAATGGTGGTGCATAATTATTTATTACTTTAATTTCACTGATAATACACTAACTTCACACCTCTCAAAAAGGAGGAGGTAATACCTGGGAGGATGGTATCATGTCAACAGAAGAAATGCGGTTAGTATAAGCAACTCTTGCTTCACTATAAACTCATGTTCAAAAAATTGCCGTTATTGATTAAACAACCCTTGCGTCACTATAAACGCATGTTTCAAAAAATGCCGTTAGTAGTTAAGCAACCCTTGCTTCACTATAAACCAATGTTCAAAAAAGTGCCGTTAGGGATTTCCTCTGACGTCATTTCCTGTTAAAAGCGTGACGATGATAGCATTGTTTTTTTCTCAAATTAGTACTAAACAACGTTGAAAAGTGATGGAAAAAGCCCCCCCCCCCCGAAGAGTCAATTTTTTTTTCCGACACTCCCCCCTCCCCAAATTTCGCCTGACACTCCCCCCCCCTAATTTGACCTGAAGCAGTCACACCGCCGCACTATCTCCACAACTCTCAAAAAGGAGGAGGTAATGCCTAGGAGGGTGGTATCATAACAACAGAACGGGCGTAGGGGAGGAAGGGAAGGTAGAAAGGGTGGGAGTGAGAGGGAAAAAAGAGTTTTAGTGTGAGGGATTTTCTTCCCTACACTCTTTTCCTCTGACGTCATTTCCTGTTAAATAAAAGCGTGACTTTGCATATTTCTAAAATTATACATGATAGCATTGTTTTTTCTCAAATTAGTACTAAACAACGTTGAAAATCGAGGAAAAAACCACACCCCCATTGGAGAAAAGTGCTCAGTCGACCCCCAAAGAGTCAATTTCTATTTCCGGTTCTGAGATATTACACGTCCCGGGGCTGGCCGGTCGTGATGATGTCACCCGCGTGACTGTTTGTTGGGTCCTCTCGGAGGAGTATCTGGACATACAAACAGACAGACAAACAGACAAACATACAGACAAGTGCCCTTTATATAGGAGACTAGCGGGGCTACCCGGCGTTGCTCGGGGTCATAAAAACATATAATTGAAGAAAAATCGTGTGTGTAACATCTTTATATACAAACTTCTATTTCTCCCCCCCCCCTTTCTCTATAGCCGTCTGTTTATCTTTCTACCTTTCTCTTCCCTGGTCGCTCCATTTCACTGCTACTTTCTAATTTTGCATTTTGCGAAAGCTGTTTCTTCCCCACCATTTCTCCTACGTTGCCCAGGGCAATAGTATGACATATTTCTATAAAATGTAACACCTCTATCTGACCCCTTCTATATAGGTACTTATCTCCGCCCCGGTGTTCATACTATATACGTATCTATCATCACCCCGGTGCGCATACTATACACGTACCTATCGCGGCCCCAGTGCACATACTATATACGTATCTATCGCCGCCCCAGTGCAGATACTATTTAAAATTATCGCCGGCCCGGTACGAATGCTAAATACGTACCTATAGCCGCCCCGGTGCGAATGCGAAATACATACCTTTCGCCGTTCCGGTGCATGTGCTATATATGTACCTCTCGCCGCCCCGGTGCGCGTGCTATATACATACCTATCGCCGCCCCGGTGCGCGTGCTATATATGTACTGATCGCCGCCGCAGACCGCATGCTATGTACGTACTTATTGCTGCCCATGTGTACATGCTATATACGTAGCTATCGCCACCCCTGAATTCTGAATATGTACCTATCGCCGCCCCGGTGTGGAAGCTAAATAGGTACATATCGCTGCCCCGGTGCGAATGCTAAATACGTACCTATCGCCGCCCCGGTGTGAATTCTAAATACGTACCTATCGCCGCCCCGGTGTGAATTCTAAATACGTACCTATCGCCGCCCCGGTGTGGAAGCTAAATACGTACATATCGCCACCCTGGTGCGAATGCTAAATACATACCTATCACCGCCCTGGTGTGAATGCTAAATACATACCTATCGCCGCCCCGGTGTGAATGCTAAATACGTACCTATCGCTGCCCTGGTGTGGAAGCTAAATAGGTACATATCGCTGCCCCGGTGCGAATGCTAAATACGTACCTATCGCCGCCCCGGTGTGAATTCTAAATACGTACCTATCGCCGCCCCGGTGTGAATTCTAAATACGTACCTATCGCCGCCCCGGTGCGGAAGCTAAATACGTACATATCGCCACCCTGGTGCCAATGCTAAATACATACCTATCACCGCCCCGGTGTGAATGCTAAATACATACCTATCGCCGCCCAGGTGTGAATGCTAAATACGTACCTATCGCCGCCCCGGTGTGAATGCTAAATACATACCTATCGCCGCCCCGGTGTGAATGCTAAATACATACCTATCGCCGCCCCGGTGTGAATGCTAAATACGTACCTATCGCCGCCCCGGTGTGAATTCTAAATACGTACCTACTGCCGCCCTGGTGCGGAAGCTAAATACGTACATATCGCCACCCTGGTGCGAATGCTAAATACATACCTATCACCGCCCGGTGTGAATGCTAAATACATACCTATCGCCGCTCTGGTGTGAATGCTAAATACGTACCTATCGCCGGCCCGGTGTGAATGCTAAATACATACCTATCACCGCCCCGGTGTGAATGCTAAATACATAACTATCGCCGCCCCGGTGTGAATGCTAAAGACGTACCTATCGCTGCCCCGGTGTGAATTTTAAATACGTACCTTTCGTCTCTCTGGTGTGCGTGCTATATACGTACCTATCGCCGCCCCGGTGCACGTGCTATATATGAACCGATAGCTGCCCCAGTGCACATGCTAAATACATACCTATCACCGCACCGGTGCGCATACTATATACGTACTTATTGCCGCCCATGTGCACATGCTATATACGTACCTATCGCCATCGCTGAATGCTAAATAAGTACCTATCTCCGCCCAGGGGTGAATGCTAAATATGTACATATTGCCGCCCCGGTGTGCATACACCATATGTACCTATTACTTCCCCAGTGCGAATACTAAATATGTACATATCGCCGCCCACATGCGAATGCTGAATACGTACCTATCGGAACCCCAGGGCGAATGCTAAATATATAGCTATCGCCACCTCTATGCACTACTATATACGTACCTATGCCACCCCAGTGCACATACTATATATAAACCTATCGCCGCCTTGGTGCGCATAATATATTCGTACCTATCGCGGCTCTGGTGTGCATACTACATAATTACCTATCTCTGCAAGGGTGCACATACTATATATGTACCTATCTCCAGCCCAGTTCGCATACGTAAGAACTCATATTAGTGCACCCCTGTCGTGTCAGAAAAACAAAATAGTGTTCATTCATGTATTGTCAGTATCATAAATATAAATAATTTTAGTTAAAAACAGAAAAAAAGAAATTTGTTTGCCTCCCCCCACGAAAATTTTCTTTCCATCCTCCCACATACTTAGAAATATTTTTAATTTAAAAGAAATAAAAAAGAAAAGAAAATCTTTTGACCCGCCCCAAAAATTTTATGTTCCCCCCATACATAGAAATATTTTTAGTTTAAAAAAAGTAAAAACAAATTTTTTTAGCCCCCCGCCCCGAAAATTTTTTTTTTCATCCTGCCCCATACATATAAATATTTTCAATGAAAAAGATAAAAGAAAAAGGAAAAAATGTTGCCCCCCCCCATTTTTTTTTACACTCCCGGTGCGCATGCTATATTCGTACTTATGGCATCCCATGTGCACATGCAATATACGTTCCTATCGCCACCGCTGAATGCTAAATACGTACCTATTGCCGCCGTGGTGCGAATGCTAAATAGGTACCTATCGCCACCCCGGTGCGAATGGTAAATACGTTTATATCGCCGCTAAAAATTTCCACGACCCCCCAATCTCTCCAGGCCCCCCAACTTTTTTTTACTCTCGCCCAACCCTGAGTAATATTTTTAGTTCCAAAAATAAAAAAATAAAAAAATTTGGCCCGACCCCTAAAAAGTTTTCCTGACCTCTAAATATTTCCCGGAGCCCCCAATCTCTCCAGAACCCCCCCCCCCCACCCAACTTTTTTTTTTATTCTCTCCCAACCCTGAGAAGTATTTTTAGTTAAAAAAATAAAAAAACAAAAAAAATTTGGCCGGACCTATAAAAAGTGTGTCCTGACCACTAAAAATTTCCCCGACCCCCCCAATCTCTCCAGCCCCCCCCCCCAACACTTGTTTTTACTCTCGCCCAACCCTGAGTAATATTTTTAGTTCAAAAAATAAAAAAATAAAAAAATTTGGCCCGACCACTTAAAAGTTTGTCCTGGCCCCTGAAAATTTCTCCGACCCCCCCCTAATCTCTCCAGCCCCCCTCAATTTCTTTAACTCTCCCAAACATGAGAAATATTTTGAGTTCAAAAACAAAAAAAAAAAAAAAATTTTGCCTGACCCCTATAAAGTTCGGCCTGACCCCTAAAATTTTCCACGACCCCCTAATCCTTCCAGCCCCCACCCCGAACTTTTTTTGATTCTCCCACAACCCTGAGAAATATTTTAAGTTAAAAAAAAAAAAATTGTGCCCGAACCCTTAAAAATTTGGCCTGACCCCTAAAATTGTCCCCGACCCCCTAATCTCTCCAGCCCCCCCTAACTTTTTTTTCTGTGTCCCACAACCCTGAGAAATATTTTAAGTGCAAAAAAAAAAAAAATTTGGCCTGACCCCTAAAAAATTTGTCCTGACCCCTAAAATTTAATTGTGTTTTTAAACGTGAGTTAACGCACTTCCTTAGCTATCCTCAAAAAAATAAATTTCATTAAAAAACATTAATTGGTTTATGAACTTGAGGTATTACGTAATGAAATTACAATATGACTCAGCAATTTCAAATTACTATAAAATATAATGAACAATAAATGAAAAGCCCCCCCCCCGATGAAATATTCCCCATGGACCCCTAAGGGCTGGGTTAATAGATTCGGGAATACTCTCATCATCCTACCTTGTGAATTTTACATGAGAATACACTTTTATATGTTATGTATATATTCTCTAACCTTGTTTTAAACACCATAATTGTGTTTTTAAACGTGAGTAAACGCACTTCCTTAGCTATCCTCTAAATAATAAATTTCATTACAAAACATTAATTGGTTTATGAACTTGTGGTATTACGTAATTAAATTACAATATTATATAGATACAGGTAAATGCACATTGGCCTTTATTATAGATACAAATAAATACGCATTGGTCTTTATTATAGATACAAATAAATGCACATTGGTCTTTATTATAGATACAAATAAATGCACATTGGTCTTTATTATAGATGCAGATAAATGCACATTGGCCTTTATTATAGATACAGGTAAATGCACATTGGCCTTTATTATAGATACAAATAAATGCACATTGGTCTTTATTATAGATACAAATAAATGCACATTGGCCTTTATTATAGATACAAATAAATGCACATTGGCCTTTATTATAGATACAAAAAAATGCACATTGGTCTTTATTATAGATTTGCTTAATACCCCCTCCCCAAGAAAAGATTTGGCCTGAGGCGCTCACACCGGCGAATGCTGACACTCTCTCCTCGCAACAGATACTACACTATCTCCACCCTCTCAAAAAGGTGTGAGCGCCGGCGAATGCCGACACTCCCCCTCCCCAAATTTGGCCTGAGGGACTCACACCGGCGAATGCCGTCACCCCCCCCCAATTTGACATGAAAGGAGGAGGTAATGCCTATCATGATAACGGAAGGAGGGGGGAGGAATATTAGCGTCTATTAAAATGTTGTAGTGTGAGTGAATTTCTTCCCGCCACTTTGCATTATTTTTCAAATTATCTGCCACTCTCTGACGTCATGATATAACCGGACACAATTTAGAGCAAGACCGGGTACATCCGGCAAGGGATTATGGAACAGGTGCGGATGTGATTGAGCAACCCTTGTTTCACTACACACTCTTAACGTAGGATTCCTATGTTGTTATTGATGCATCCGGACAGAAGTTATTGGATGATCTGATACAACCGGACACAATTCAGGGCAAGACCGGGTACATCCGGCAAGGGATTATGGGATGTTTACAGTGTTTGCATTTTTATCGGATTAGTACATAAATACATTAGATTATTTCGAATTTACTATCGAATTTGACCTCCTACAGGACAAACCCATAGACCGGCGGAATGAAGCCCCGAAGGCCAAGACGATACCAGTCTATAGGGTGCAGTATCCATCGAAACAGATACTACACTTTGATCTTAGCCAAAAGAAGTGACTTAATGTCATTATCGGTAATGGCGTATGAAAGCTATGTTGAATTAGAGAAAAACGACCTAGGGGAGTCTAAAATTAATTCTTGATATTCAAAAGTTATATAAGAATTTGTTAAATAGTATTATACAATGTTTGTTCAAAGAAAATCAAAGTTATTATTAGTTATTAATTTAATAATGTCATTTGAACAGTGTCTAGTGGATAGACCGCTGTTCAGGTGTAGTTTGGTTATAAATACCCCAGTAAAACCTCAGAATTTTAATTTCGGATCTTTACTTGGTCTTTTGGCTAAGATCAAAGTGTAGTATCTGTTCTCGGCAATTTTGCCTTGAGATAAAGTGTAATATCTAGTCCTATCCGATAGGTGTCGATCTTACACTGTCGAATCAAAAATCAGATTATCATTTTATTTTTAATCCCTTTTCCTTGTTTTCACTTCCTCTCCCCTAAAGTACGGTCAGGATCTCTCTCTTACCGACTAATACTCGTACTCCTCCAAATTTCGCCTTAGGCGCTCCCCTCCCCATATTCGGCCTGAGACTGGCGAATGTCGACACTCCTTCCCAAATTTTGCCTGAAGCGCTCACACCGGCGAATGCCGACACTCCCCCAAATTTGGCCTGAGGCGCTCACACCGGCGAATGCCGAAACTCCCCCCTCCACCAAATTCGGCCTCCCCAAATTTCGCCTGAGGCGCTCATGCTGGCGACACTCGTCACCGGCGAATGCTGACACTCCTCCTCCCCAAATTCGGCCTGAGGCGCTCACACCGGCGAATGCCGACACTCCCCCAAATTCGGCCTGAGGCGCTCATACTGGCGAATGCCGACACTGACCCTCCCCCAAATTTCGCCTGATGCGCCCCACCGCCGAATGCCTCCTGAGGCGCTCACACCGGCGAATGCCGACACCCCCACCCCCACCCCAATTTTTCAATATGTATACAAATATTAGTGAAAACAATGGGGGAGCATACAAATATTAGTGAAAACAGTGGGAGAGCATAATTATTTATTACTTTAATTTTACTGATACTACACTACACTAACTTCACACCTCTCAAAAAGGAGGAGGTAATACCTAGGAGGATGTTAAAAAATGTGGTTAGATTAAGCAACCCTTGCTTCACTATGAACTCATGTTAAAAAAAGTGCCGTTAGGAGTTAAGCAACCCTTGCATCACTATGGACTCATGTTCAAAAAAGTGCCGTTAGTAAGTAAGCAACCCATGCTTGACTATGGACTCGTGTTCAAAAAAAGTGCCGTTTGTGATTAAGCAACACTTGCTTCACTATAAACTCATGTTCAAAAAAGAGCCGTTAGGGATTTCCTCTGACGTCATTTCCTGTTAAAATCATGACGGTGCATTATTTCTCAAATTCTTTGTTTTTTTCTCAAATTAGTACTAAACAACGTTGAAAATCGAGGAAAAAGGCACCCCCCCATTGGAGAAAAGTGCTCAGTCGACCCTCGAAGAGTCCATTTTTTTTTCCGGTTCTGAGATATTATACGTCCCGGGGCTGGCCGGTCATAATGATGTCAACCGTGTAACTGTTTGTTGGGTCCTCTCGGAGGAGTATGTGGACATACAAACAGACAAACAGACAAACAGACAAACATACAGACAAGTGCCCTTTATATAAGAGACTAGCGGGGCTACCCGGCGTTGCTCGGGGTCATAAAAACATATATTTGAAGAAAGATCGTGTGTGTAACATCTTTATATTCAAACTTCTATGTCCGCCCCCTCTCTCTATAGCCGTGTCTTTATCTGCTACCTTTCTCTTTCCTGGTCGCCCCATTTCGCCGCTACTTTCTAATTTTGCCTTTTGCAAAAGCTGTTTCTTCCCCACCATTTCTCCTATTGCCCAGGGTAATAGTATGACATATTTCTATAAAAAGTAACACCTCTATCTGCGCCTTCTATATAGGTACTTATCTCCACCCCGGTGTTCATACTATATACGTATCTATCATCACCCCGGTGCGCATACTATATACGTACCTATCGCCGCCCCAGTGCACATAATATATACGTACTTATCGCCACCGCGGTGCAGATACTATTTAAGTACCTATCGCCGCCCCGTTGCGAATGCTAAATAGTACCTATCGTTGCCCCGGTGTGAATGCTAAATACATACCTATTGCGCCCCGGTGTGCATGCTACATAAGTACCTATCGCTGCCCTAGTGCGAATACTAAAGACATACCAATTGAGCCCCGGTGTGCATGCTACATAAGTACCTATCGCTGCCCTAGTGCGAATAATTAATATGTACATATTGCCGCTTTGGTGTGAATGCTAAATACGTACCTATCGCCGGCCCAGTGCGAATGCTAAATACGTACCTATAGCCGCCCTGGTGCGAATGCTAAATACGTACCTATAGCCGCCCCAGTGCGAATGCTAAATACGTACCTATCACCACTACGGTGCGAATGCGAAATACATACCTTTCGCCGCCCCGGTGCGCATGCAATATATGTACTGATCGCCGCCGCAGAGCGCATGCTATGTACGTACTTATTGCTGCCCATGTGTACATGCTATATACGTAGCTATCGCCACCCCTGAATTCTGAATACGTACCTATCGCCGCCCTGGTGTGGAAGCTAAATACGTACATATCGCCGCCCCGGTGCGAATGCTAAATACATACCTATCGCCGCCCCGGTGTGAATTCTAAATACGTACCTATTGCCGCCCCGGTGTGAATTCTAAATACGTACCTATCGCCGCCCTGGTGCGGAAGCTAAATACGTACATATCGCTGCCCCGGTGCGAATGCTAAATACATACCTATCGCTGCCCCGGTGTGAATGCTAAATACATACCTATCGCCGCCCCGGTGTGAATTTTAAATATGTACTTTTCGCCGCCCAGTGTGAATTTAAAATATGTACCTTTCGCCGCCCCTGTGCGCGTGCTATATACGTACCTATCGCCGCCCCAGTGCGCGTGCTACATATGAACCGATCGCTGCCTCAGTGCGCATGCTAAATACATACCTATCACTGCCCCGGTGTGCATACTATATACGTACTTATTACCGCCCATGTGCACATGCTATATAAGTACCTTTCACCACCGCTGAATGCTAAATAAGTACCTATCGCCGCCCTGGTGTGGAAGCTAAATACGTACATATCGCCGCCCCTAAATTTGGGCAGACCCTAAAAAGTTCGGCCTGACCCCTAAAATTTTCCCCGACCCCTAAATCTCTCCAGCCCCCTAAGTTTTCACTCTCCCCCAACCATGAGAAATATTTTGACTTCGAAACAAAAAAAAACAAAAAAATTTGGCCTGCCCCCTAAAAAGTTCGTCCTGACCCCTAAAATTTTCCCCGACCCCTCAATCTCTCCAGCCCCTCTAATTGTTCACTCTCCCCCAACCCTGAGAAATATTTTGAGTTCAAAACCAAAAAAAAAGAAAAAAATTTGGCCTGAACCCTAAAAAGTTTGTCCTGACCCCTAAAATTTTCCCCGACCCCTAAATCTCTATAGCCCCTAATTTTTCACTCTCCCCCAACCCTGAGAAATATTTTCAGTTCAAAACCAAAAAAAACAAAAAAATTTGGCCTGACCCCTAAAATTTTCCCCGACCCTTAAATCTCTCTAGCCCCCTAATTTTTCACTCTCCCCCAACCATGAGAAATATTTTGATTTCAAAACAAAAAAAAACAAAAAAATTTGGCCTGACCCCTTAAAAGTTCGTCCTGACCCCTAAAATTTTCCCCGACTCCTAAATCTCTCCAGCCCCCTAATTTTTCACTCTCCCACAACCATGAGATATATTTTGACTTCAAAACAAAAAAAAACAAAAAAATTTGGCCTGCCCCCTAAAAAGTTCGTCCTGACCCCTAAAATTTTCCCCGACCCCTAAATCTCTCCAGCCCCCTAATTTTTCACTCTCCTCCAACCATGAGAAATATTTTGACTTCTAAACAAAAAAAAACAAAAAAATTTGGCCTGACCCCTAAAAAGTTCGTCCTGACCCCTAAAATTTTCCCCGACCCCTAAATCTCTCCAGCCCCCTAATTTTTCACTCTCCTCAACCATGAGATATATTTTGACTTCAAAACAAAAAAAAACAAAAAAAAACAAAAAAATTTGGCCTGACCCCGAAAAAGTTCGTCCTGACCCCTAAAATTTTCTCCGACCCCTAAATCTCTCCAGCCCCCTAATGTTTCACTCTCCCCCAACCATGAGAAATATTTTGACTTCAAAACAAAAAAAAACAAAAAAATTTGGCCTGACCCCTAAAAAGTTCCACCTGACCCCTAAAATTTTCCCCGACCTCTAAATCTCTCCAGCCCACTAATTGTTCACTCTCCCACAACCATGAGATATATTTTGACTTCAAAACAAAAAAAAAGAAAAAAATTTGGCCTGACCCCTAAAAAGTTCGTCCTGACCCCTAAAATTTTCCCCGACTCCTAAATCTCTCCAGCCCCCTAATTTTTCACTCTCCTCCAACCATGAGAAATATTTTGACTTCAAAACAAAAAAAAACAAAAAAATTTGGTCTGAACCCTAAAAAGTTCGTCCTGACCCCTAAAATTTTCCCCGACCCCTAAATCTCTCCAGCCCCCTAATTTTTCACTCTCCCCCAACTATGAGAAATATTTTGACTTTAAAAGAAAAAAAACAAAAAAAAACAAAAAAATTTGGCCTGACCCCTAAAAAGTTCGGCCTGACCCCTAAAATTTTCCCCGACCCCTAAATCTCTCCAGCCCCCTAAGTTTTCACTCTCCCCCAACCATGAGAAATATTTTGACTTCGAAACAAAAAAAAACAAAAAAATTTGGCCTGCCCCCTAAAAAGTTCGTCCTGACCCCTAAAATTTTCCCCGACCCCTCAATCTCTCCAGCCCCTCTAATTGTTCACTCTCCCCCAACCCTGAGAAATATTTTGAGTTCAAAACCAAAAAAAAAGAAAAAAATTTGGCCTGAACCCTAAAAAGTTTGTCCTGACCCCTAAAATTTTCCCCGACCCCTAAATCTCTATAGCCCCTAATTTTTCACTCTCCCCCAACCCTGAGAAATATTTTCAGTTCAAAACCAAAAAAAACAAAAAAATTTGGCCTGACCCCTAAAATTTTCCCCGACCCTTAAATCTCTCTAGCCCCCTAATTTTTCACTCTCCCCCAACCATGAGAAATATTTTGATTTCAAAACAAAAAAAAACAAAAAAATTTGGCCTGACCCCTTAAAAGTTCGTCCTGACCCCTAAAATTTTCCCCGACTCCTAAATCTCTCCAGCCCCCTAATTTTTCACTCTCCCACAACCATGAGATATATTTTGACTTCAAAACAAAAAAAAACAAAAAAATTTGGCCTGCCCCCTAAAAAGTTCGTCCTGACCCCTAAAATTTTCCCCGACCCCTAAATCTCTCCAGCCCCCTAATTTTTCACTCTCCTCCAACCATGAGAAATATTTTGACTTCTAAACAAAAAAAAACAAAAAAATTTGGCCTGACCCCTAAAAAGTTCGTCCT
The DNA here is from genome assembly GCA_963556195.1 of Sepiola atlantica. Classification (NCBI taxonomy): domain Eukaryota; kingdom Metazoa; phylum Mollusca; class Cephalopoda; order Sepiida; family Sepiolidae; genus Sepiola; species Sepiola atlantica. The sequence continues at coordinate 190,004,830 of OY744516.1, forward strand.
GACCCCTAAAATTTTCCCCGACCCCTAAATCTCTCCAGCCCCCTAATTTTTCACTCTCCTCAACCATGAGATATATTTTGACTTCAAAACAAAAAAAAACAAAAAAAAACAAAAAAATTTGGCCTGACCCCGAAAAAGTTCGTCCTGACCCCTAAAATTTTCTCCGACCCCTAAATCTCTCCAGCCCCCTAATGTTTCACTCTCCCCCAACCATGAGAAATATTTTGACTTCAAAACAAAAAAAAACAAAAAAATTTGGCCTGACCCCTAAAAAGTTCCACCTGACCCCTAAAATTTTCCCCGACCTCTAAATCTCTCCAGCCCACTAATTGTTCACTCTCCCACAACCATGAGATATATTTTGACTTCAAAACAAAAAAAAAGAAAAAAATTTGGCCTGACCCCTAAAAAGTTCGTCCTGACCCCTAAAATTTTCCCCGACTCCTAAATCTCTCCAGCCCCCTAATTTTTCACTCTCCTCCAACCATGAGAAATATTTTGACTTCAAAACAAAAAAAAACAAAAAAATTTGGTCTGAACCCTAAAAAGTTCGTCCTGACCCCTAAAATTTTCCCCGACCCCTAAATCTCTCCAGCCCCCTAATTTTTCACTCTCCCCCAACTATGAGAAATATTTTGACTTTAAAAGAAAAAAAACAAAAAAAAACAAAAAAATTTGGCCTGACCCCTAAAAAGTTCGTCCTGACCCCTAAAATTTTCCCCGACCCCTAAATCTCTCCAGCCCCCTAATTTTTCACTCTCCCCCAACCATGAGAAATATTTTGACTTCAAAACAAAAAAAAAACAAAAAAATTTGGCCTGACCCCTAAAAAGTTCGTCCTGACCCCTAAAATTTTCCCCGACCTCTAAATCTCTCCAGCCCCCCAATTTTTCACTCTCCTCCAACCATGAGAAATATTTTGACTTCAAAACAAAAAAAAACAAAAAAATTTTGCCTGACCCCTAAAAAGTTCCGCCTGACCCCTAAAATTTTTCCCGACCCCTAAATCTCTCTAGCCCCCTAATTTTTCACTGTCCCCCAACTATGAGAAATATTTTGACTTCAAAACAAAAAAAAACAAAAAAAGTCATCCTGACCCCTTAAAAGTTCGTCCTGACCCCTAAAATTTTCCCCGACCCCTGAATCTCTCCAGCCCCCTAATTTTTCACTCTCCCCCAACCATGAGATATATTTTGACTTCAACACAAAAAAAACAAAAAAAATTTGGCCTGACCCCTAAAAAGTTCGTCCTGACCCCTAAAATTTTCCCCGACCCCTAAATCTCTCCAGCCCCCTAATTTTTCACTCTCCCCCAACCCTGAGAAATATTTTGACTTCAAAACAAAAAAAAACAAAAAAAAACAAAAAAATTTGGCCTGACCCCTAAAAAGTTCGTCCTGACCCCTAAAATTTTACGACCCCTAAATCTCTCCAGCCCCCTAATTTTTCACTCTCCCGCAACCATGAGATATATTTTGACTTCAAAACAAAAAAAAACAAAAAAATTTGGCCTGACCCCTAAAAAGTTCGTCCTGACCCCTAAAATTTTCCCCGACCCCTAAATCTCTCTAGCCCCCTAATTTTTCACTCTCCCCCAACCATGAGAAATATTTTGACTTCTAAACAAAAAAAAAACAAAAAAATTTGGCCTGACCCCTAAAAAGTTTGGCCTGACCCCTAAAATTTTCCCCGACCCCTAAATCTCTCCAGCCCCCTAATTTTTATCTCTCCTCCAACCATGAAAAATATTTTGACTTCAAAACAAAAAAAAACAAAAAAATTTGGCCTGACCCCTAAAAAGTTCGTCCTGACCCCTAAAATTTTCCATGACCCCTAAATCTCTCCAGCCCCCTAATTTTTCACTCTCCTCCAACCATGAGAAATATTTTGACTTCAAAACCAAAACAAAAACAAAAAAATTTGGCCTGACCCCTAAAAAGTTCGTCCTGACCCCTAAAATTTTCCCCGACCCCTAAATCTCTCCAGCCCCCTAATTTTTCACTCTCCCCCAACCCTGAGAAATATTTTGACTTCAAAACAAAAAAAAAAAAAAAAAAAAAAAAAAATTTGGCCTGACCCCTAAAAAGTTCGTCCTGACCCCTAAAATTTTCCCCGACTCCTAAATCTCTCCAGCCCCCTAATGTTTCACTCTCTTCCAACCATGAAAAATATTTTGACTTCAAAACAAAAAAAAACAAAAAATTTGGCCTGACCCCTAAAATCTTCGTCCTGACCCCTAAAATTTTCCCCGACCCCTAAATCTCTCCAGCCCCCTAATTTTTCACTCTCCCCCAACCATGAGATATATTTTGACTTCAAAACAAAAAAAAAAAAAAAATTTGGCCTGACCCCTAAAAAGTTCGTCCTGACCCCTAAAATTTTCCCCGACCCCTAAATCTCTCCAGCCCCCTAATTTTTCACTCTCCCCCAACCATGAGATATATTTTGACTTCAAAACAAACAAAAAACAAAAAAATTTGGCCTGACCCCTAAAAAGTTCGTCCTGACCCCTAAAATTTTCCCCGACCCCTAAATCTCTCCAGCCCCCTAATTTTTCACTCTCCCTTAACCCTAAGAAATATTTTGACTTCAAAACAAAAAAAAAAAAACAAAAAAAAAAAAAATTTGGCCTGACCCCTAAAAAGTTCGTCCTGACCCCTAAAATTTTCCCCGACCCCTAAATCTCTCCAGCCCCCTAATTTTTCACTCTCCCCCAACCCTGAGAAATATTTTGACTTCAAAACAAAAAAAAAAAAAAAAAAAAAAAAAATTTGGCCTGACCCCAAAATTTCGCCTGAGGCGCACCACCGCCGAATGCCGACACTCATATTTGGCGAATGCCGCAACTCCCCCATCACCAAATTCGCCCTCCCCAAATTTCACCTGAGGCGCTCATACTGGCGAATGCCGACATTCCCACCGGCGAATGCTGACACTCACACTCCTCCCCAAATTTCGCCTGAGGCGCTAATACCGGCGAATGCCGACATTCCCGTCCCCAAATTTGGCCTGAGGCGCCCCACCGCCGAATGCCGACCCTCCCCTCAAATTTCGCCTGAGCCGCTAACACCAGCGAATGCCGATACCCTCCACACCCACCCCAATTTTTAAATATGTATACAAAAAGGAGGAGGTAATACCTAGGAGGATGTTATCAAAAAGTGCCGTTAGTAATTCAGCAACCCTTGCTTCACTATGGACTCGTGTTCAAAAAAAGTGCCGACACTCCTCCCCAAATTCGGCCTGAGGCGCTCACACTGGCGAATGCCGACACTCCCCAAAATTCGGCCTGAGGCGCTCATACCGGCGAATGCCGACACTCCCCAAAATTCGACCTGAGGCGCTCATACTGACGAATGCCGACACTCCTCCCCAAATTTCGCCTGAGGCGATCATACTTGCGTAACTCCTCCCCGAATTTTGCCTGAGGCGCCCCACCGGCAAATGCTGACTCTCCCCCAAATTTCGCCTGATGCGCCCCACCGCCGAATGCCGATACCCCCCCCCTTTTCCCCAAATTTTTCCTGAGGCGCTCACACCGGCGAATGCCGACACCCCCCACACCCACCCCAAGTTTTCAATATGTATACAATATGTATAGAAATATTAGTGAAAACAATGGGGGAGCATACAAATATTAGTGAAAACAGTGGGGGAGCATAATTATTTATTACTTTAATTTTACTGATACTACACTAACTTCACACCTCTCAAAAAGGAGGAGGTAATACCTAGGAGGATGTTATCATGTCAACAGAAAAAATGTGGTTAGGATTAAGCAACCCTTGCTTCACTATGAACTCATGTTAAAAAAAGTGCCGTTATTGATTAAACAACACTTGCGTCACTATAAACGCATGTATCAAAAAGTGCCGTTAGGAGTTAAGCAACCCTTGCATCACTATGGACTCATGTTCAAAAAAGTGCCGTTAGAAAGTAAGCAACCCATGCTTGACTATGGACTCGTGTTCAAAAAAAGTGCCGTTTGTGATTAAGCAACACTTGCTTCACTATAAACTCATGTTCAAAAAAGAGCCGTTAGGGATTTCCTCTGACGTCATTTCCTGTTAAAATCATGACGGTGCATTATTTCTCAAATTCTTTGTTTTTTTCTAAAATTAGTACTAAACAACGTTGAAAATCGAGGAAAAAAGCACCCCCCCATTGGAGAAAAGTGCTCAGTCGAACCCCGAAGAGTCCATTTTTTTTTCCGGTTCTGAGATATTATACGTCCCGGGGCTGGCTGGTCATAATGACGTCAACCGTGTGACTGTTTGTTGGGTCCTCTCGGAGGAGTATGTGGACATACAAACAGACAAACAGACAAACAGACAAACATACAGACAAGTGCCCTTTATATAAGAGACTAGCGGGGCTACCCGGCGTTGCTCGGGGTCATAAAAACATATATTTGAAGAAAGATCGTGTGTGTAACTCTTTATATTCAAACTTCTATGTCCGCCCCCTCTCTCTATAGCCGTCTCTTTATCTGCTACCTTTCTCTTTCCTGGTCGCCCCATTTCGCCGCTACTTTCTAATTTTGCCTTTTGCAAAAGCTGTTTCTTCCCCACCATTTCTCCTATTGCCCAGGGTAATAGTATGACATATTTCTACAAAAAGTAACACCTCTATCTGCGCCTTCTATATAGGTACTTATCTCCACCCCGGTGTTCATACTATATACGTATCTATCATCACCCCGGTGCGCATACTATATACGTACCTATCGCCGCCCCAGTGCACATACTATATACGTACCTATCGCCGCCCCGGTGCAGATACTATTTAAGTACCTATCGCCGCCCCGTTGCGAATGCTAAATAGTACCTAACGTTGCCCCGGTGTGAATGCTAAATACATACCTATTGCGCCCCGGTGTGCATGCTACATAAGTACCTATCGCTGCCCTAGTGCGAATACTAAAGACATACCAATTGCGCCCCGGTGTGCATGCTACATAAGTACCTATCGCTGCCCTAGTGCGAATAATTAATATGTACATATTGCCGCTTTGGTGTGAATGCTAAATACGTACCTATCGCCGGCCCAGTGCGAATGCTAAATACGTACCTATAGCCGCCCTGGTGCGAATGCTAAATACGTACCTATAGCCGCCCCAGTGCGAATGCTAAATAAGTACCTATCACCACTACGGTGCGAATGCGAAATACATACCTTTCGCCGCCCCGGTGCGCATGCAATATATGTACTGATCGCCGCCGCAGAGTGCATGCTATGTACGTACTTATTGCTGCCCATGTGTACATGCTAAATACGTAGCTATCGCTACCCCTGAATTCTGAATACGTACCTATCGCCGCCCTGGTGTGGAAGCTAAATACGTACATATCGCCGCCCCGGTGCGAATGCTAAATACATACCTATCGCCGCCCCGGTGTGAATTCTAAATACATACTTATTGCCGCCCCGGTGTGAATTCTAAATACGTACCTATCGCCGCCCCGGTGCGGAAGCTAAATACGTACATATCGCTGCCCCGGTGCGAATGCTAAATACATACCTATCGCTGCCCCGGTGTGAATGCTAAATACATACCAATCGCCGCCCCGGCGTGAATGCTAAATACGTACCTATTTTAAATATGTACCTTTCGCCGCCCAGTGTGAATTTTAAATATGTACCTTTCGCCGCCCCTGTGCGCGTGCTATATACGTACCTATCGCCGCCTCGGTGCGCGTGCTACATACATACCTATCACTGCCCCAGTGTGCATACTATATACGTACTTATTACCGCCCATGTGCAAATGCTATATAAGTACCTATCACCACCGCTGAATGGTAAATAAGTACCTATCGCCGCCCCGGTGTAGAAAGCTAAATACGTACATATCGCCGCCCCTAAATTTGGGCCGACCCAAAAAAATTTGGCCTGACCCCTAAAATTTTCCCCGTCCCCTAAATCTCTCCAGCCCCCAATTTTTCACTCTTCCCCAACCATGAGAAATATTTTGACTTCAAAACAAAAAAAAAACAAAAAAATTTCGCCTGACCCCTAAAAAGTTCTGCCTGACCCCTAAAATTTTCCCGACCCTAAATTTCTCCAGCCCCCTAATTTTTCACTGTCTCCCAACCATGAGAAATATTTTGAGTTAAAAACCAACAAAAAAAAACAAATTTGGCCTGACCCCTAAAAAGTTCGTCCTGACCCCTAAAATTTTCCCCGACCCCTAAATCTCTCCAGCCCCCTAATTTTTCACTCTCCCCCAACCATGAGAAATATTTTGACTTCAAAACAAAAAAAAACAAAAAAATTTGGCCTGACCCCTAAAAAGTTCGTCCTGACCCCTAAAATTTTCCCCGCCCCCTAAATCTCTCCAGCCCCCTAATTTTTCACTCTCCCCCAACCCTGAGAAATATTTTGACTTCAAAAGAAAAAAAAACAAAAAAAAACAAAAAAATTTGGCCTGCCCCCTAAAAAGTTCGTCCTGACCCCTAAAATATTCCCCGATTCCTAAATCTCTCCAGCCCCCTAATGTTTCACTCTCCCCCAACCATGAGAAATATTTTGACTTTAAAACAAAAAAAAACTAAAAAATTTGGCCTGACCCCTAAAAAGTTCCGCCTGACCCCTAAAATTTTCCCCGACCCCTAAATCTCTCCAGCCCCCTAATTGTTCACTCTCCCCCAACCCTGAGAAATATTTTGAGTTCAAAACAAAAAAAAGAAAAAATTTTTGCCTGACCCCTACAAAGTTCGTCTTGACCCCTAAAATTTTCCCCGACCCCTAAATCTCTCCAGCCCCCTAATGTTTCACTCTCCCCCAACCATGAGAAATATTTTGACTTCAAAACAAAAAAAAAACTAAAAAATTTGGCCTGACCCCTAAAAAGTTCCGCCTGACCCCTAAAATTTTCCCCGACCCCTAAATCTCTCCAGCCCCCTAATTGTTCACTCTTCCCCAACCCTGAGAAATATTCTGAGTTCAAAACCAAAAAAAAGAAAATTTTTTTGCCTAACCCCTAAAAAGTTCGTCTTGACCCCTAAAATTTTCCCCGACCCCTAAATCTCTGAAGCCCCCTAATTTTTCACTCTTCCCCAACCATGAGAAATATTTTGAGTTAAAAACCAACAAAAAAAAAACAAATTTGGCCTGACCCCTAAAAAGTTCGTCCTGACCCCTAAAATTTTCCCCGACCCCTAAATCTTTCCAGCCCCCTAATTTTTCACTCTCCCCCAACCATGAGAAATATTTTGACTTCAAAACAAAAAAAAACAAAAAAATTTGGCCTGACCCCTAAAAAGTTCGGCCTGACCCCTAAAATTTTCCCCGACCCCTAAATCTCTCCAGCCCCCTAATTTTTCACTCTCCCCCAACCCTGAGAAATATTTTGACTTCAAAAGAAAAAAAAACAAAAAAAACCAAAAAAATTTGGCCTGACCCCTAAAAAGTTCGTCCTGACCCCTAAAATTTTCCCCGACCCCTAAATCTCTCCAGCCCCCTAATGTTTCACTCTCCCCCAACCATGAGAAATATTTTGACTTCAAAACAAAAAAAAACTAAAAAATTTGGCCTGACCCCTAAAATTTTCCCCGACCCCTAAATCTCTCCAGCCCCCTAATTGTTCACTCTCCCCCAACCCTGAGAAATATTTTGAGTTCAAAACCAAAAAAAGAAAAAAATTTTGCCTGACCCCTAAAAAGTTCGTCTTGACCCCTAAAATTTTCCCCGACCCCTAAATCTCTCTAGCCCCCTAATTTTTCACTCTCCCCCAACCATGAGAAATATTTTGACTTCAAAACAAAACAAAAACAAAAAAATTTGGCCGGACCCCTAAAAAGTTCCGCCTGACCCCTAAAATTTTCCCGACCCTAAATGTCTCCAGCCCCCTAATTTTTCACTCTCCCCCAACCATGAGAAATATTTTGAGTTCAAAACCAAAAAAAATAAAAAAATTTGGCCTTACCCCTAAAAAGTTCGTCCTGACCCCTAAAATTTTCCCCGACCCCATAATCTCTCCAGCCCCCTAATTTTTCACTCTCCCCCAACCATGAGAAATATTTTGACTTCAAAACAAAAAAAAACAAAAAATTTGGCCTGACCCCTAAACAGTTCGTCCTGACCCCTAATATTTTCCCCGACCCCTAAATCTATTCAGCCCCCTAATTTTTAACTCTCCCCCAACCCTGAGAAATATTTTGACTTCAAAACCAAAAAAAAGAAAAATTTTTTGCCTGACCCCTACAAAGTTCGTCTTGACCCCTAAAATTTTCCCCGACCCCTAAATCTCTCCAGCCCCCTAATGTTTCACTCTCCCCCAACCATGAGAAATATTTTGACTTCAAAACAAAAAAAAACTAAAAAATTTGGCCTGACCCCTAAAAAGTTCCGCCTGACCCCTAAAATTTTCCCCGACCCCTAAATCTCTCCAGCCCCCTAATTGTTCACTCTTCCCCAACCCTGAGAAATATTCTGAGTTCAAAACCAAAAAAAAGAAAAAATTTTTGCCTGACCCCTAAAAAGTTCGTCTTGACCCCTAAAATTTTCCCCGACCCCTAAATCTCTGAAGCCCCCTAATTTTTCACTCTTCCCCAACCATGAGAAATATTTTGAGTTAAAAACCAACAAAAAAAAAACAAATTTGGCCTGACCCCTAAAAAGTTCGTCCTGACCCCTAAAATTTTCCCCGACACCTAAATCTTTCCAGCCCCCTAATTTTTCACTCTCCCCCAACCATGAGAAATATTTTGACTTCAAAACAAAAAAAAACAAAAAAATTTGGCCTGACCCCTAAAAAGTTCGGCCTGACCCCTAAAATTTTCCCCGACCCCTAAATCTCTCCAGCCCCCTAATTTTTCACTCTCCCCCAACCCTGAGAAATATTTTGACTTCAAAAGAAAAAAAAAAAAAAAAAACAAAAAAATTTGGCCTGACCCCTAAAAAGTTCGTCCTGACCCCTAAAATTTTCCGCGACCCCTAAATCTCTCCAGCCCCCTAATGTTTCACTCTCCCCCAACCATGAGAACTATTTTGACTTCAAAACAAAAAAAAACTAAAAAATTTGGCCTGACCCCTAAAATTTTCCCCGACCCCTAAATCTCTCCAGCCCCCTAATTGTTCACTCTCCCCCAACCCTTAGAAATATTTTGAGTTCAAAACCAAAAAAAATAAAAAAATTTGGCCTTACCCCTAAAAAGTTCGTCCTGACCCCTAAAATTTTCCCCGACCCCATAATCTCTCCAGCCCCCTAATTTTTCACTCTCCCCCAACCATGAGAAATATTTTGACTTCAAAACAAAAAAAAACAAAAAATTTGGCCTGACCCCTAAACAGTTCGTCCTGACCCCTAATATTTTCCCCGACCCCTAAATCTATTCAGCCCCCTAATTTTTAACTCTCCCCCAACCCTGAGAAATATTTTGACTTCAAAACCAAAAAAAAGAAAAATTTTTTGCCTGACCCCTACAAAGTTCGTCTTGACCCCTAAAATTTTCCCCGACCCCTAAATCTCTCCAGCCCCCTAATGTTTCACTCTCCCCCAACCATGAGAAATATTTTGACTTCAAAACAAAAAAAAACTAAAAAATTTGGCCTGACCCCTAAAAAGTTCCGCCTGACCCCTAAAATTTTCCCCGACCCCTAAATCTCTCCAGCCCCCTAATTGTTCACTCTTCCCCAACCCTGAGAAATATTCTGAGTTCAAAACCAAAAAAAAGAAAAAATTTTTGCCTGACCCCTAAAAAGTTCGTCTTGACCCCTAAAATTTTCCCCGACCCCTAAATCTCTGAAGCCCCCTAATTTTTCACTCTTCCCCAACCATGAGAAATATTTTGAGTTAAAAACCAACAAAAAAAAAACAAATTTGGCCTGACCCCTAAAAAGTTCGTCCTGACCCCTAAAATTTTCCCCGACACCTAAATCTTTCCAGCCCCCTAATTTTTCACTCTCCCCCAACCATGAGAAATATTTTGACTTCAAAACAAAAAAAAACAAAAAAATTTGGCCTGACCCCTAAAAAGTTCGGCCTGACCCCTAAAATTTTCCCCGACCCCTAAATCTCTCCAGCCCCCTAATTTTTCACTCTCCCCCAACCCTGAGAAATATTTTGACTTCAAAAGAAAAAAAAACAAAAAAAAACAAAAAAATTTGGCCTGACCCCTAAAAAGTTCGTCCTGACCCCTAAAATTTTCCGCGACCCCTAAATCTCTCCAGCCCCCTAATGTTTCACTCTCCCCCAACCATGAGAACTATTTTGACTTCAAAACAAAAAAAAACTAAAAAATTTGGCCTGACCCCTAAAATTTTCCCCGACCCCTAAATCTCTCCAGCCCCCTAATTGTTCACTCTCCCCCAACCCTTAGAAATATTTTGAGTTCAAAACCAAAAAAAGAAAAAAATTTTGCCTGACCCCTAAAAAGTTCGTCTTGACCCCTAAAATTTTCCCCGACCCCTAAATCTCTCTAGCCCCCTAATTTTTCACTCTCCCCCTACCATGAGAAATATTTTGACTTCAAAACAAAAAAAAAACAAAAAAATTTGGCCGGACCCCTAAAAAGTTCCGCCTGACCCCTAAAATTTTCCCGACCCTAAATGTCTCCAGCCCCCTAATTTTTCACTCTCCCCCAACCATGAGATATATTTTGACTTCAAAACCAAAAAAAAGAAAAAAATTTGGCCTTACCCCTAAAAAGTTCGTCCTGACCCCTAAAATTTTCCCCGACCCCATAATCTCTCCAGCCCCCTAATTTTTCACTCTCCCCCAACCATGAGAAATATTTTGACTTCAAAACAAAAAAAAACAAAAAATTTGGCCTGACCCCTAAAAAGTTCGTCCTGACCCCTAATATTTTCCCCGACCCCTAAATCTATTCAGCCCCCTAATTTTTCACTCTCCCCCAACCCTGAGAAATATTTTGACTTCAAAAGAAAAAAAAACAAAAAAAAAACAAAAAAATTTGGCCTGACCCCTAAAATTTTCCCCGACCCCTAAATCTCTCCAGCCCCCTAATGTTTCACTCTCCCCCAACCATGAGAAATATTTTGACTTCAAAACAAAAAAAAACAAAAAAATTTGGCCTGACCCCTAAAAAGATCCGCCTGACCCCTAAAATTTTCCCCGACCCCTAAATCTCTCCAGCCCCCTAATTGTTTACTCTCCCCCAACCCTGAGAAATATTTTGAGTTCAAAACCAAAAAAAAGAAAAAAATTTTGCCTGACCCCTAAAAAGTTCGTCCTGACCCCTAAAATTTTCCCCGACCCCTAAATCTCTCTAGCCCCCTAATTTTTCACTCTCCCCCAACCATGAGAAATATTTTGACTTCAAAACAAAAAAAAACAAAAAAATTTGGCCTGACCCCTAAAAAGTTCCGCCTAACCCCTAAAATTCTCCCCGACCCCTAAATCTCTCTAGCCCCCTAATTTTTCACTCTCCTCCAACTATGAGAAATATTTCGACTTCAAAACAAAAAAAAACAAAAAAATTTGGCCTGACCCCTTAAAAGTTCGTCCTGACCCCTAAAATTTTCCCCGACCCCTGAATCTCTCCAGCCCCCTAATTTTTCACTCTCCCCCAACCCTGAGAAATATTTTGCCTTCCAAACAAAAAAAAAACAAAAAAAAACAAAAAAATTTGGCCTGACCCCTAAAAAGTTTGTCCTGACCCCTAAAATTTTCCTTGACCCCTAAATCTCTCTAGCCCCCTAATTTTTCACTCTCCCCCAACCATGAGAAATATTTTGACTTCAAAACAAAAAAAAACAAAAAAATTTGGCCTGACCCCTAAAAAGTTCGTCCTGACCCCTAAAATTTTCCCCGACCCCTAAATCTCTCCAGCCCCCTAATTTTTCACTCTCCTCCAACCATGAGATATATTTTGACTTCAAAACAAAAAAAAACAAAAAAATTTGGCCTGACCCCTAAAAAGTTCGTCCTGACCCCTAACATTTTCCCCGACCCCTAAATCTCTCCAGCCCCCTAATTTTTCACTCTCCTCCAACCCTGAGAAATATTTTGACTTCAAAACAAAAAAAAACAAAAAGAAAAAAAAAAATTTGGCCGGACCCCTAAAAAGTTCGTCCTGACCCCTAAAATTTTCCCCGACCCCTAAATCACTCCAGCCCCCTAATTTTTCACTCTCCCCCAACCCTGAGATATATTTTGACTTCAAAACAAAAAAAAACAAAAAAATTTGGCCGGACCCCTTAAAAATTTGGCCTGACCCCTAAAATTTTCCCCGACCCCCTAATCTCCCCAGCACCCCCCCCCAACTTTTTTTGTCAGTGTCCCACAACCCTGAGAAATATTTTAAGTTAAAAAAAAAAAGAAAAAAAAATTTGGCCTGACCCGTAAAAAGTTCGGCCTGACCCTTCAATCTCTCCAGCCCCTAATTTTTAACTCTCCCCCAACCCTGAGAAATATTTTGAGTTCAAAACAAAAGCATAATGGAGCATAATTATTTTTCTTCTTACTTTATTATTGAGACGTTATTTAACATGTATACAAATATTAGTGAAAACAATGGCGGAGCATAATTATTTTCCTTCTTACTTTACTTATTGATACGTTATTTAACTTGTATACAAATATAAGTGAAAACAATGGTGGAGCATAATTATTTCTCTACTTACTTTACTTATTGACACGTTATATAACATGTATACAAATATAAGTGAAAACAATGGTGGAGCATAATTATTTTTCTTCTTACTTTACTTATTGACACGTTATTTTACATGTATACAAATATAAGTGAAAACAATGGTGGAGCATAATTATTTCTCTTCTTTCTTTACTTATTGACACGTTATTTAACATGTATACAAATAGTGAAAACAATGGTGGAGCATAATTATTTCTCTTCTTACTTTACTTATTGACACGTTATTTAACATGTATACAAATATTAGTGAAAACAATGGTGGAGCATAATTATTTCTCTTCTTACTATACTTATTGACACGTTATTTAACATGTATACAAATATTAGTGAAAACCGTGGTGGTGCATAATTATTTATTACTTTAATTTCACTGATAATACACTAACTTCACACCTCTCAAAAAGGAGGAGGTAATACCTGGGAGGATTGTATCATGTCAACAGAAGAAATGCGGTTAGTATAAGCAACTCTTGCTTCACTATTATCTCATGTTCAAAACAGTGCCGTTATTGATTAAACAACACTTGCGTCACTATAAACGCACGTTTCAAAAAGTGCCGTTATTGATTAAGCAACCTTTGCTTCACTATGGACTCATGTTCAAAAAAGTGCCGTTAGGGATTAAGCAACAGTTGCTTCAATAAAAACTTATGTTTCGTTGGGATTAAGCAACCCTTGCTTCACTGTGGATTCATGTTCAAAAAAGTGCCGTTAGGAATTAAGCAACTCTTGCTTCACTATGGACTAATGTTCAAAAAAATGCCGTTAGAGATTAAGCAACAGTTGCTTCAATAAAAACTTATGTTTCGTTGGGATAAGGCAACACGTGCTTCACTATAAACTCATGTTCAAAAAAGTGCCGTTAGGGATTTCCTCTGACGCCATTTCCTGCTAAAATCGTGACTTTGCATTATGCCGACACTCCCCCTCCCTAAATTTTGCCTGAGGCGCTCACACCGCCGAATGCCGACTCTCCACCAAATTCGGCCTGAGGCGCTCACACCGGCGAATGCCGATACTCCCCCAAATTCGGCCTGAGGCGCTCATACTGGCGAATGCCGACACTCCTCCCCAAATTTCGCCTGAGGCGATCATACTTCCGAATGCCGACACTCCTCCCCGAATTTCGCCTGAGGCGCCCCACCGGCAAATGCTGACCCTCCCCCAAATTTCGCCTGATGCGCCCCACCGCCGAATGCCGATACCCCCCCTCCCCCAAATTTCTCCTGAGGCGCTCACACCGGCGAATGCCGACACCCCCCACACCCACCCTAATTTTTCAATATGTATACAAATATTAGTGAAAACAATGGGGGAGCATACAAATATTAGTGAAAACAGTGGGGGAGCATAATTATTTATTACTTTAATTTTACTGATACTACACTAACTTCACACCTCTCAAAAAGGAGGACATAATACCTAGGAGGATGTTATCATGTCAACAGAAAAAATGCGGTTAGGATTAAGCTACCCTTTGCTTCACTATAAACTCATGTTAAAAAAAGTGCCGTTATTTATTAAACAACACTTGCGTCACTATAAACGCATGTATCAAAAAGTGCCGTTTGGAGTTAAGCAACCCTTGCATCACTATGGACTCATGTTCAAAAAAGTGCCGTTAGTAAGTAAGCAACCCATGCGTGACTATGGACTCGTGTTCAAAAAAAGTGCCGTTTGTGATTAAGCAACACTTGCTTCACTATACACTCATGTTCAAAAAAGAGCCGTTAGGGATTTCCTCTGACGTCATTTCCTGTTAAAATCATGACGGTGCATTATTTCATTGTTTTTTTCTCAAATTAGTACTAAACAACGTTGAAAATCGAGGAAAAAGGCACCCCCCCATTGGAGAAAAGTGCTCAGTCGACCCCCGAAGAGTCCATTTTTTTTTCCGGTTCTGAGATATTATACGTCCCGGGGCTGGCCGGTTATAATGATGTCAACCGTGTGACTGTTTGTTGGGTCCGCTCGGAGGAGTATCTGGACATACAAACAAACAAACAAACAAACAAACAAACAAACAAACAAACAAACAAACAGACAAACATACAGACAACTGGCCTTTATATAAGAGACTAGCGGGGCTACCCGGCGTTGCTCGGGGTCATAAAAACATATATTTGAAGAAAGATCGTGTGTGTAACATCTTTATATTCTAACTTCTATGTCCGCCCCCTCTCTCTATAGCCGTCTCTTTATCTGCTACCTTTCTCTTTCCTGGTCGCCCCATTTCGCCGCTACTTTCTAATTTTGCCTTTTGCAAAAGCTGTTTCTTCCCCACCATTTCTCCTATTGCCAAGGGTAATAGTATGACATATTTCTATAAAAAGTAACACCTCTATCTGCGCCTTCTATATAGGTACTTATCTCCACCCCGGTGTTCATACTATATACGTATCTATCATCACCCCGGTGCGCATACTATATACGTACCTATCGCCGCCCCAGTGCACATACTATATACGTACCTATCGCCTCCCCGGTGCAGATACTATTTAAGTACCTATCGCCGCCCCGTTGCGAATGCTAAATAGTACCTATCGTTGCCCCGGTGTGAATGCTAAATACATACCTATTGCGCCCCGGTGTGCATGCTACATAAGTACCTATCGCTGCCCTAGTGCGAATACTAAAGACATACCAATTGCGCCCCGGTGTGCATGCTACATAAGTACCTATCGCTGCCCTAGTGCGAATAATTAATATGTACATATTGCCGCTTTGGTGTGAATGCTAAATACGTACCTATCGCCGGCCCAGTGCGAATGCTAAATACGTACCTATAGCCGCCCTGGTGCGAATGCTAAATACGTACCTATAGCCGCCCCAGTGTGAATGCTAAATACGTACCTATCACCACCACGGTGCCAATGCGAAATACATACCTTTCGCCGCCCCGGTGCGCGTGCAATATATGTACTGATCGCCGTTGCAGAGCGCATGCTATGTACGTACTTATTGCTGCCCATGTGTACATGCTATATACGTAGCTATCGCCACCCCTGAATTCTGAATACGTACCTATCGCCGCCCTGGTGTGGAAGCTAAATACGTACATATCGCCGCCCCGGTGCGAATGCTAAATACATACCTATCGCCACCCCGGTGTGAATTCTAAATACGTACCTATTGCCGCCCCGGTGTTAATTCTAAATACGTACCTATCGCCGCCCCGGTGCGGAAGCTAAATACGTACATATCGCTGCCCCGGTGCGAATGCTAAATACATACCTATCGCGGCCCCGGTGTGAATGCTAAATACATACCTATCGCCGCCCCGGCGTGAATGCTAAATACGTACCTATCGCCGCCCCGGTGTGAATTTTAAATATGTACCTTTCGCCGCCCAGTGTGAATTTTAAATATGTACCTTTCGCCGCCCCTGTGCGCGTGCTATATACGTACCTATCGCCGCCCCGGTGCGCGTGCTACATATGAACCGATCGCTTCCTCAGTGCGCATGCTAAATACATACCTATCACTGCCCACGTGTGCATACTATATACGTACTTATTACCGCCCATGTGCACATGCTATATAAGTACCTATCACCACCGCTGAATGCTAAATAAGTACCTATCGCCGCCCCGGTGTGGAAGCTAAATACGTACATATCGCCGCCCCTAAATTTGGGCAGACCCTAAAAAATTTGGCCTGACCCCTAAAATTTTCCCCGTCCCCTAAATCTCTCCAGCCCCTAATTTTTCACTCTCCCCCAACCATGAGAAATATTTTGACTTCAAAACAAAAAAAAACAAAAAAATTTGGCCTGACCCCTAAAAAGTTCCGCCTGACCCCTAAAATTTTCCCGACCCTAAATGTCTCCAGCCCCCTAATTTTTCACTCTCCCCCAACCATGAGAAATATTTTGAGTTCAAAACCAAAAAAAAGAAAAAAATTTGGCCTGACCCCTAAAAAGTTCGTCCTGACCCCTAAAATTTTCCCCGACCCCTAAATCTCTCTAGCCCGCTAATTTTTCACTCTCCCCCAACCATGAGAAATATTTTGACTTCAAAACAAAGAAAAACAAAAAAATTTGGCCTGACCCCTAAAAAGTTCGTCCTGACCCCTAAAATTTTCCCCGACCCCTTAATCTCTCTAGCACCCTAATTTTTCACTCTCCTCCAACCATGAGAAATATTTTGACTTCAAAACAAAAAAAAACAAAAAAATTTGGCCTGACCCCTAAAAAGTTCCGCCTGACCCCTAAAATTTTCCCCGACCCCTAAATATCTCCAGCCCCCTAATTTTTCACTCTCCCCCAACCCTGAGAAATATTTTGACTTCAAAAGAAAAAAAAACAAAAAAAAAGAAAAAAATTTGGCCTGACCCCTAAAAAGTTCGTCTTGACCCTTAAAATTTTCCCCGACCCCTAAATCTCTCCAGCCCCCTTATTTTTCACTCTCCCCCAACCATGAGAAATATTTTGACTTCAAAACCAAAAAAAAAAAAAAAATTTGGCCTGACCCCTAAAAAGTTCGTCCTGACCCCTATAATTTTCTTCGACCCCTAAATCTCTCCAGCCCCCTAATTTTTCACTCTCCCCCAACCATGAGATATATTTTGACTTCAAAACAAAAAAAAAAGAAAAAAATTTTGCCTGACCCCTAAAAAGTTCGTCCTGACCCCTAAAATTTTCCCCGACCCCTAAATCTCTCCAGCCCCCTAATTTTTCACTCTCCCCCAACCCTGAGAAATATTTTGACTTCAAAAGAAAAAAAAACAAAAACAAACAAAAAAATTGGCCTGACCCCTAAAAAGTTCGTCCCGACCCCTAAAATTTTCCCCGACCCCTAAATCTCTCCAGCCCCCTAATGTTTCACTCTGCCCCAACCATGAGAAATATTTTGACTTCAAAACAAAAAAAAACAAAAATATGTGGCCTGACCCCTAAAAAGTTCCGCCTCACCCCTAAAATTTTCCCCGACCCCTAAATCTCTCTAGCCCCCTAATTTTTCACTCTTCCCCAACCATGAGAAATATTTTGACTTCAAAACAAAAAAAAACAAAAAAATTTGGCTTGACCCCTAAAAACTTCGTACTGACCCCTAAAATTTTCCCCGACCCCTAAATCTCTCCAGCCCCCTAATTTTTCACTCTCCCCAACCATGAGAAATATTTTGACTTCAAAACAAAAAAAAACAAAAAAATTTGGCCTGACCCCTAAAAAGTTCGTCTTGACCCTTAAAATTTTCCCCGACCCCTAAATCTCTCCAGCCCCCTTATTTTTCACTCTCCCCCAACCATGAGAAATATTTTGACTTCAAAAAAAAAAAAAAAAAAAATTTGGCCTGACCCCTAAAAAGTTCGTCTTGACCCTTAAAATTTTCCCCGACCCCTAAATCTCTCCAGCCCCCTTATTTTTCACTCTCCCCCAACCATGAGAAATATTTTGACTTCAAAAGAAAAAAAAACAAAAAAAACAAAAAAAAAAATTTGGCCTGACCCCTAAAAAGTTCGTCCTGACCCCTAAAATTTTCCCCGACCCCTAAATCTCTCCAGCCCCCTAATTTTTCACTCTCCCCTAACCCTGAGAAATATTTTGAGTCAAAACCAAAAAAAAGGAAAAAATTTTGCCTGACCCCTAAAAAGTTCGTCCACCTCTAAAATTTTCCCCGACCCCTCAATCTCTCCAGCCCCCTAATTTTTTACTCTCCCCCAACCATGAGAAATATTTTGACTTCAAAACAAAAAAAAACAAAAAAATTTTGCCTGACCCCTAAAAAGTTCGTCCACCCCTAAAATTTTCCCCGACCCCTAAATCTCTCCAGCCCCCTAATTTTTCACTCTCCCCAACCATGAGAAATATTTTGACTTCAAAACAAACAAAAAAAAAAAAATTTGGCCTGACCCCTAAAAAGTTCGTCCTGACCCCTAAAATTTTCTTCGACCCCTAAATCTCTCCAGCCCCCTAATTTTTCACTCTCCCCCAACCATGAGATATATTTTGACTTCAAAACAAAAAAAAAACAAAAAAATTTGGCCTGACTCCTAAAAAGTTCGTCCTGACCCCTAAAATTTTCTTCGACCCCTAAATCTCTCCAGCCCCCTAATTTTTCACTCTCCCCCAACCCTGAGAAATATTTTGACTTCAAAAGAAAAAAAAACAAAAACAAACAAAAAGATTTGGCCTGACCCCTAAAAAGTTCGTCCCGACCCCAAAAATTTTCCCCGACCCTTAAATCTCTCCAGCCCCCTAATGTTTCACTCTGCCCCAACCATGAGAAATATTTTAACTTCAAAACAAAAAAAAACAAAAAAATTTGGCCTGACCCCTAAAAAGTTCCGCCTGACCCCTAAAATTTTCCCCGACCCCTAAATCTCTCTAGCCCCCTAATTTTTCACTCTTCCCCAACCATGAGAAATATTTTGACTTCAAAACCAAAAAAAACAAAAAATTTGGCTTGACCCCTAAAAACTTCGTACTGACCCCTAAAATTTTCCCCGACCCCTAAATCTCTCTAGCCCCCTAATTTTTCACTCTCCTCCAACCATGAGAAATATTTTGACTTCAAAACCAAAAATAACAAAAAAATTTGGCCTACCCCTAAAAAGTTCGTCCTGACCCCTAAAATTTTCCCCGACCCCTAAATCTCTCCAGCCCCCTTATTTTTCACTCTCCCCCAACCATGAGAAATATTTTGACTTCAAAACAAAAAAAAACAAAAAAATTTGGCCTGACCCCTAAAAAGTTCGTCCTGACCCCTAAAATTTTCTTCGACCCCTAAATCTCTCCAGCCCCCTAATTTTGCACTCTCCCCCAACCATGAGATATTTTTTGACTTCAAAACAAAAAAAAAACAAAAAAATTTGGCCTGACCCCTAAAAAGTTCGTCCTGACCCCTAAAATTTTCCCCGACCCCTAAATCTCTCCAGCCCCCTATTTTTTCACTCTCCCCCAACCCTGAGAAATATTTTGACTTCAAAAGAAAAAAAAACAAAAAAAAACAAAAAAATTTGGCCTGACCCCTAAAAAGTTCGTCCTGACCCCTAAAATTTTCCCCGACCCCTAAATCTCTCCAGCCCCCTAATGTTTGACTCTCCCCCAACTATGAGAAATATTTTGACTTCAAAACAAAAAAAAACAAAAAAATTTGGCCTGACCCCTAAAATTTTCCCCTACCCCTAAATCTCTCTAGCCCCCTAATTTTTCACTCTCCCCCAACCATGAGAAATATTTTGACTTCAAAACAAAAAAAAACAAAAAAATTTGGTCTGACCCCTAAAAAGTTCCGCCTGACCCCTAAAATTTTCCCCGACCCCTAAATCTCTCCAGCCTCCTAATTTTTCACTCTCCCCCAACCCTGAGAAATATTTTGACTTCAAAAGAAAAAAAAACAAAAAAAAAAAAAAAAAAAATTTGGCCTGACCCCTAAAAAGTTCGTCCTGACCCCTAAAATTTTCCCCGACCCCTAAATCTCTCCAGCCCCCTAATTTTTCACTCTCCCCCAACCCTGAGAAATATTTTGAGTCAAAACCAAAAAAAAGGAAAAAATTTAGCCTGACCCCTAAAAAGTTCGTCCACCTCTAAAATTTTCCCCGACCCCTCAATCTCTCCAGCCCCCTAATTTTTTACTCTCCCCCAACCATGAGAAATATTTTGACTTCAAAACAAAAAAAAACAAAAAAATTTTGCCTGACCCCTAAAAAGTTCGTCCACCCCTAAAATTTTCCCCGACCCCTAAATCTCTCCAGCCCCCTAATTTTTCACTCTCCCCAACCATGAGAAATATTTTGACTTCAAAACAAAAAAAAAAAAAAAAATTTGGCCTGACCCCTAAAAAGTTCGTCCTGACCCCTAAAATTTTCTTCGACCCCTAAATCTCTCCAGCCCCCTAATTTTTCACTCTCCCCCAACCATGAGATATATTTTGACTTCAAAACAAAAAAAAAACAAAAAAATTTGGCCTGACTCCTAAAAAGTTCGTCCTGACCCCTAAAATTTTCTTCGACCCCTAAATCTCTCCAGCCCCCTAATTTTTCACTCTTCCCCAACCATGAGAAATATTTTGACTTCAAAACAAAAAAAAACAAAAAAATTTGGCTTGACCCCTAAAAACTTCGTACTGACCCCTAAAATTTTCCCCGACCCCTAAATCTCTCCAGCCCCCTAATTTTTCACTCTCCCCAACCATGAGAAATATTTTGACTTCAAAACAAAAAAAAACAAAAAAATTTGGCCTGACCCCTAAAAAGTTCGTCTTGACCCTTAAAATTTTCCCCGACCCCTAAATCTCTCCAGCCCCCTTATTTTTCACTCTCCCCCAACCATGAGAAATATTTTGACTTCAAAAAAAAAAAAAAAAAAAAATTTGGCCTGACCCCTAAAAAGTTCGTCTTGACCCTTAAAATTTTCCCCGACCCCTAAATCTCTCCAGCCCCCTTATTTTTCACTCTCCCCCAACCATGAGAAATATTTTGACTTCAAAAGAAAAAAAAACAAAAAAAACAAAAAAAAAAATTTGGCCTGACCCCTAAAAAGTTCGTCCTGACCCCTAAAATTTTCCCCGACCCCTAAATCTCTCCAGCCCCCTAATTTTTCACTCTCCCCTAACCCTGAGAAATATTTTGAGTCAAAACCAAAAAAAAGGAAAAAATTTTGCCTGACCCCTAAAAAGTTCGTCCACCTCTAAAATTTTCCCCGACCCCTCAATCTCTCCAGCCCCCTAATTTTTTACTCTCCCCCAACCATGAGAAATATTTTGACTTCAAAACAAAAAAAAACAAAAAAATTTTGCCTGACCCCTAAAAAGTTCGTCCACCCCTAAAATTTTCCCCGACCCCTAAATCTCTCCAGCCCCCTAATTTTTCACTCTCCCCAACCATGAGAAATATTTTGACTTCAAAACAAACAAAAAAAAAAAAATTTGGCCTGACCCCTAAAAAGTTCGTCCTGACCCCTAAAATTTTCTTCGACCCCTAAATCTCTCCAGCCCCCTAATTTTTCACTCTCCCCCAACCATGAGATATATTTTGACTTCAAAACAAAAAAAAAACAAAAAAATTTGGCCTGACTCCTAAAAAGTTCGTCCTGACCCCTAAAATTTTCTTCGACCCCTAAATCTCTCCAGCCCCCTAATTTTTCACTCTCCCCCAACCCTGAGAAATATTTTGACTTCAAAAGAAAAAAAAACAAAAACAAACAAAAAGATTTGGCCTGACCCCTAAAAAGTTCGTCCCGACCCCAAAAATTTTCCCCGACCCTTAAATCTCTCCAGCCCCCTAATGTTTCACTCTGCCCCAACCATGAGAAATATTTTAACTTCAAAACAAAAAAAAACAAAAAAATTTGGCCTGACCCCTAAAAAGTTCCGCCTGACCCCTAAAATTTTCCCCGACCCCTAAATCTCTCTAGCCCCCTAATTTTTCACTCTTCCCCAACCATGAGAAATATTTTGACTTCAAAACCAAAAAAAACAAAAAATTTGGCTTGACCCCTAAAAACTTCGTACTGACCCCTAAAATTTTCCCCGACCCCTAAATCTCTCTAGCCCCCTAATTTTTCACTCTCCTCCAACCATGAGAAATATTTTGACTTCAAAACCAAAAATAACAAAAAAATTTGGCCTACCCCTAAAAAGTTCGTCCTGACCCCTAAAATTTTCCCCGACCCCTAAATCTCTCCAGCCCCCTTATTTTTCACTCTCCCCCAACCATGAGAAATATTTTGACTTCAAAACAAAAAAAAACAACAAAATTTGGCCTGACCCCTAAAAAGTTCGTCCTGACCCCTAAAATTTTCTTCGACCCCTAAATCTCTCCAGCCCCCTAATTTTGCACTCTCCCCCAACCATGAGATATTTTTTGACTTCAAAACAAAAAAAAAACAAAAAAATTTGGCCTGACCCCTAAAAAGTTCGTCCTGACCCCTAAAATTTTCCCCGACCCCTAAATCTCTCCAGCCCCCTATTTTTTCACTCTCCCCCAACCCTGAGAAATATTTTGACTTCAAAAGAAAAAAAAACAAAAAAAAACAAAAAAATTTGGCCTGA
Organism: Sepiola atlantica; assembly: GCA_963556195.1. NCBI lineage: Eukaryota > Metazoa > Mollusca > Cephalopoda > Sepiida > Sepiolidae > Sepiola > Sepiola atlantica. Next base: position 190,027,445 of record OY744516.1, read on the forward strand.
CCCCTAAAAAGTTCGTCCTGACCCCTAAAATTTTCCCCGACCCCTAAATCTCTCCAGCCCCCTAATGTTTGACTCTCCCCCAACTATGAGAAATATTTTGACTTCAAAACAAAAAAAAACAAAAAAATTTGGCCTGACCCCTAAAATTTTCCCCTACCCCTAAATCTCTCTAGCCCCCTAATTTTTCACTCTCCCCCAACCATGAGAAATATTTTGACTTCAAAACAAAAAAAAACAAAAAAATTTGGTCTGACCCCTAAAAAGTTCCGCCTGACCCCTAAAATTTTCCCCGACCCCTAAATCTCTCCAGCCTCCTAATTTTTCACTCTCCCCCAACCCTGAGAAATATTTTGACTTCAAAAGAAAAAAAAAAAAAAAAAAAAAAAAAAAAAATTTGGCCTGACCCCTAAAAAGTTCGTCCTGACCCCTAAAATTTTCCCCGACCCCTAAATCTCTCCAGCCCCCTAATTTTTCACTCTCCCCCAACCCTGAGAAATATTTTGAGTCAAAACCAAAAAAAAGGAAAAAATTTAGCCTGACCCCTAAAAAGTTCGTCCACCTCTAAAATTTTCCCCGACCCCTCAATCTCTCCAGCCCCCTAATTTTTTACTCTCCCCCAACCATGAGAAATATTTTGACTTCAAAACAAAAAAAAACAAAAAAATTTTGCCTGACCCCTAAAAAGTTCGTCCACCCCTAAAATTTTCCCCGACCCCTAAATCTCTCCAGCCCCCTAATTTTTCACTCTCCCCAACCATGAGAAATATTTTGACTTCAAAACAAAAAAAAAAAAAAAAATTTGGCCTGACCCCTAAAAAGTTCGTCCTGACCCCTAAAATTTTCTTCGACCCCTAAATCTCTCCAGCCCCCTAATTTTTCACTCTCCCCCAACCATGAGATATATTTTGACTTCAAAACAAAAAAAAAACAAAAAAATTTGGCCTGACTCCTAAAAAGTTCGTCCTGACCCCTAAAATTTTCTTCGACCCCTAAATCTCTCCAGCCCCCTAATTTTTCACTCTCCCCCAACCCTGAGAAATATTTTGACTTCAAAAGAAAAAAAAACAAAAACAAACAAAAAGATTTGGCCTGACCCCTAAAAAGTTCGTCCCGACCCCTAAAATTTTCCCCGACCCTTAAATCTCTCCAGCCCCCTAATGTTTCACTCTGCCCCAACCATGAGAAATATTTTAACTTCAAAACAAAAAAAAACAAAAAAATTTGGCCTGACCCCTAAAAAGTTCCGCCTGACCCCTAAAATTTTCCCCGACCCCTAAATCTCTCTAGCCCCCTAATTTTTCACTCTTCCCCAACCATGAGAAATATTTTGACTTCAAAACCAAAAAAAACAAAAAATTTGGCTTGACCCCTAAAAACTTCGTACTGACCCCTAAAATTTTCCCCGACCCCTAAATCTCTCTAGCCCCCTAATTTTTCACTCTCCTCCAACCATGAGAAATATTTTGACTTCAAAACCAAAAATAACAAAAAAATTTGGCCTACCCCTAAAAAGTTCGTCTTGACCCCTAAAATTTTCCCCGACCCCTCAATCTCTCCAGCCCCCTTATTTTTCACTCTCCCCCAACCATGAGAAATATTTTGACTTCAAAACAAAAAAAAACAAAAAAATTTGGCCTGACCCCTAAAAAGTTCGTCCTGACCCCTAAAATTTTCTTCGACCCCTAAATCTCTCCAGCCCCCTAATTTTTCACTCTCCCCCAACCCTGAGATATATTTTGACTTCAAAACAAAAAAATTTGGCCTGACCCCTAAAAAGTTCGTCCTGACTCCTAAAATTTTCCCCGACCCCTAAATCTCTCCAGCCCCCTAATTTTTCACTCTCCCCCAACCATGAGAAATATTTTGACTTCAAAACAAAAAAAAACAAAAAAATTTGGCCTGACCCTCAAAAAGTTCGTCCTCACCCCTAAAATTTTCCCCGACCCCCAATCTCTCCAGCCCCCTAACCCTAACCCTAACCCAACCCTGAGAAATATTTTGAGTTCAAAACAAAAAAAGAGAAAAAAATTTGGCCTTACCCCTAAAAAGTTCCGCCTGACCCCTAAAATTTTCCCCGACCCCTCAATCTCTCCAGCCCCCTAATTTTTCACTCTCCACCAACCCTGAGAAATATTTTCAGTTCAAAACCAAAAAAAACAAAAAAATTTGGCCTGACCCCTAAAAAGTTCGTCCTGACCCCTAAAATTTTCCCCGACCCCTAAATCTCTCCAGCCCCCTAATTTTTCACTCTCCCCCAACCCTGAGAAATATTTTGACTTCAAAACAAAAAAAGAACAAAAAAATTTTGCTTGACCCCTAAAAAGTTCGTCCTGACCCCTAAAATTTTCCCCGACCCCTAAATCTCTCCAGCGCCCTAATTTTTCACTCTCCCCCAACCATGAGATATATATTTTGAGTTCAAAACCAAAAAAAAAAAAATAATTTGGCCTGACCCCTAAAAAGTTCGTCCTGACCCCTAAAATTTTCCCCGACCCCTAAATCTCTCCAGCCTCCTAATTTTTCACTCTCCTCCAACTCTGAGAAATATTTTGAGTTCAAAACCAAAAAAAAGAAAAAAATTTGGCTTGACCCCTAAAAAGTTCGTCCTGACCCCTAAAATTTTCCCCGACCCCTAAATTTCTCCAGCCCCCTAATTTTTCACTCTCCCCTAACCGAGAGAAATATTTTGACTTCAAAACAAAAAAATTGGCCTGACCCCTAAAAAGTTCGTCCTGACCCCTAAAATTTTCCCCGACCCCTAAATCTCTCCAGCCCCCTAATTTTTCACTCTCCCCCAACCTATGAGAAATATTTTGAGTTCAAAACAAAAACAAACAAAAAAATTTGGCCTGACCCCTAAAAAGTTTGTCCTGACCCCTAAAATTTTCCCCGACCCCTAAATCTTATCAGCCCCCTAATTTTTCACTCTCCCCCAACCATGAGAAATATTTTGACTTCAAAACCAAAAAAAACACAAAAAATTGGCCTGACCCCTAAAAAGTTTGGCCTGACCCCTAAAAAGTTCGGCTAGACCCCTAAATCTCTCCAGCCCTCCCATCCCAACTAATGTTTCACTCTCTTCACAAATATTAGTGAAAACAGTGGTGGAGCATAATTATTTCTCTTCTTACTTTACTTATTGAGACGTTATTTAACATGTATACAAATATTAGTGAAAACAATGGCGGAGCATAATTATTTCTCTTCTTACTTAACTTCTTGAGACGTTATCTAATATGTATACAATTGTTAGTGAAAACAATGGCGGAGCATAATTATTTCTCTTCTTACTTTACTTATTGAGACGTTATTTAACATGTATACAAATATTAGTGAAAACAATGGCGGAGCATAATAATTTTTCTTCTTTCTTTACTTCTTGAGACGTTATTTAATATGTATACAAATATTAGTGAAAACAATGGTGGAGCATAATTATTTCTCTTTTTACTTTACTTCTTGAGACGTTATTTTATATGTATATAAATATTAGTGAAAACAGTGGCAGAGCATAATTATCTCTTTTCTTACTTTACTTATTGAGACGTTATTTAATATGTATACAAATATTAGTGAAAACAATGATGGAGCATAATTATTTATTACTTTAATTTTACTGATACTACACTAACTTCACACCTCTCAAAAAGAAGGAGGTAATACCTGGGAGGATGTTATCATGTCAACAGAAGAAATGCGGTTAGGATTAAGCAACCCTTGCTTCACTATAAACTCGTGGTCAAAAAAGTGCCGTTATTGATTAAATAACCCTTGCTTCACTATGGACTCATGTTCAAAAAAGTGCCGTTAGGAATTAAGCAACCCTTGCTTCACTATGGACTCATGTTCAAAAAAGTTCCGTTAGGGATTCCCTTTGTACGTCATTTCCTGTTAAAATCGTGACTTTGCATTACGCCGACAATCCCCCATCTCCAAATTTGGCCTGAGGCGCCCCACCGCCGAATGCCGACCCTCCCCCAAATTTCGCCTGAGGCGCCCCACCGCCGAATGCCGATACCCCCCCCCCTCCCCCAAATTTCGCCTGAGGCGCTCACCCAAATTTTTAAATATGTATACAATATGTATACAAATATTAGTGAAAACAATGGTGGAGCATAATTATTTCTCTTCTTACTTCACTGATTGAGACGTTATTTAATATGTATACAAATATTAGTGAAAACAGTGGGGGAGCATAATTATTTATTACTTTAATTTTACTGATACTACAAACTTCACACCTCTCAAAAAGGAGGAGATAATACCTAGGAGGATGTTATCATGTGAACAGAAAAAATGCGGTTGGGATTAAGCAACCCTTGCTTCACTATAAACTCATGTTAAAAAAGTGCCGTTATTGATTAAACAACACTTGCGTCACTATAAACGCATGTTCAAAAAAGTGCCGTTAGGGATTTCCTCTGACGTCATTTCCTGTTAAAAGCGTGACGGTGCATTATTTCTCAAATTCTACATGATGTCATTGTTTTTTTCTCAAATTAGTACTAAACAACGTTGAAAATCGAGGAAAAAGGCACCCCCCCATTGGAGAAAAGTGCTCAGTCGACCCTCGAAGTGTCCATTTTTTTTTCCGGTGTTGAGATATTATACGTCCCGGTGCTGGCCGGTTATAATGATGTCAACCATGTGACTGTTTGTTGGGTACTCTCGGAGGAGTATCTGGACATACAAACAAACAAACAAACAAACAAACAAACAAACAAACAAACAGACAAACATACAGACAACTGGCCTTTATATAAGAGACTAGCGGGGCTACCCGGCGTTGCTCGGGGTCATAAAAACATATATTTGAAGAAAGATCGTGTGTGTAACATCTTTATATTCAAACTTCTATGTCCGCTTCCTCTCTCTATAGCCGTCTCTTTATCTGCTACCTTTCTCTTTCCTGGTCGCCCCATTTCGCCGCTACTTTCTAATTTTGCCTTTTGCAAAAGCTGTTTCTTCCCCACCATTTCTCCTATTGCCCAGGGTAATAGTATGACATATTTCTATAAAAAGTAACACCTCTATCTGCGCCTTCTATATAGGTACTTATCTCCACCCCGGTGTTCATACTATATACGTATCTATCATCACCCCGGTGCGCATACTATATACGTACCTATCGCCGCCCCAGTGCACATACTATATACGTACCTATCGCCGCCCCGGTGCAGATACTATTTAAGTACCTATCGCCGCCCCGTTGCGAATGCTAAATAGTACCTATCGTTGCCCCGGTGTGAATGCTAAATACATACCTATTGCGCCCCGGTGTGCATGCTACATAAGTACCTATCGCTGCCCTAGTGCGAATAATTAATATGTACATATTGCCGCTTTGGTGTGAATGCTAAATACGTACCTATCGCCGGCCCAGTGCGAATGCTAAATACGTACCTATAGCCGCATGCTATGTACGTACTTATTGCTGCCCATGTGTACATGCTATATACGTAGCTATCGCCACCCCTGAATTCTGAATACGTACCTATCGCCGCCCTGGTGAGGAAGCTAAATACGTACATATCGCCGCCCCGGTGCGAATGCTAAATACATACCTATCGCCGCCCCGGTGTGAATTCTAAATACGTACCTATTGCCGCCCCGGTGTGAATTCTAAATACGTACCTATCGCCGCCCCGGTGCGGAAGCTAAATACGTACATATCGCCACCCCAGTGCGAATGCTAAATACAAACCTATCGCTGCCCCGGTGTGAATGCTAAATACATACCTATCGCCACCCCGGTGTGAATGCTAAATACGTACCTATCGCCACCCCGGTGTGAATTTTAAATATGTACCTTTCGCCGCCCAGTGTGAATTTTAAATATGTACCTTTCGCCGCCCCTGTGCGCGTGCTATATACGTACCTATTGCCGCCCCGGTGCGCGTGCTATATATGAACCGATCGCTGCCTCAGTGCGCATGCTAAATACATACCTATCACTGCCCCGGTGTGCATACTATATACGTACTTATTACCGCCCATGTGCACATGCTATATAAGTACCTATCACCACCGCTGAATGCTAAATAAGTACCTATCGCCGCCCCGGTGTGGAAGCTAAATACGTACATATCGCCGCCCCTAAATTTGGGCAGACCTCTACAAAATTTGGCCTGACCCCTAAAATTTTCCCCGTCCCCTAAATCTCTCCAGCCTTTAATTTTTCACTCTCCCCCAACCATGAGAAATATTTTGACTTCAAAACAAAAATAAACAAAAAAATTTGGCCTGACCCCTAAAAAGTTCGTCCTGACCCCTAAAATTTTCCCCGACCCCTAAATTTCTCCAGCCCCCTAATTGTAAACTCTCCCCCAACCCTGAGAAATATTTTGAGTTCAAAACCAAAAAAAAAGAAAAAAATTTGGCCTGAACCCTAAAAAGTTCCGCCTGACCCCTAAAATTTTCCCCGACCCCTAAATCTCTCCAGCCCCCTAATTTTTCACTCTCCCCCAACCCTGAGAAATATTTTGACTTCAAAACAAAAAAAAACAAAAATAAACAAAAAAATTTGGCCTGACCACTAAAAAGTTCGTCCTGACCCCTAAAAATTTCCCCGACCCCTAAATCTCTCCAGCCCCTAATTTTTCACTCTCTTACAACCATTAGATATATTTTGACTTCAAAACAAAAAAAAACAAAAAAATTTGGCCTGACCCCTAAAAAGTTCGTCCTGACCCCTAAAATTTTCCCCGACCCCTAAATCTCTCCAGCCCCCTAATTTTTCACTCTCCCCCAACCCTGAGAAATATTTTGACTTCAAAACAAAAAAAAACAAAAAAAAACAAAAAAATTTGGCATGACCCCTAAAAAGTTCGTCCTGACCCCTAAAATTTTCCCCGACCCCTAAATCTCTCCAGCCCCCTAATTTTTCACTTTCCTCCAACCATGAGATATATTTTGACTTCAAAACAAAAAAAAACAAAAAAATTTGGCCTGACCCTTAAAAAGTTCGTCCTGACCACTAAAATTTTCCCCGACCCCTAAATTTATCCAGCCCCCTAATTTTTCACTCTCCTCCAACCATGAAAAATATTTTGACTTCAAAACAAAAAAAAACAAAAAAATTGTGCCTGACACCTAAAAAGTTCGTCCTGACCCCTAAAATTTTCCCCGACCCCTAAATCTCTCCAGCCCCCTAATTTTTCACTCTCTCCCAACCCTGAGAAATATTTTGACTTCAAAACAAAAAAAAACAAAAAAAAAGAAAAAATTTGGCCTGACCCCTAAAAAGTTCGTCCTGACCCCTAAATTTTTCCCCGACCTCTAAATCTCTCCAGCCCCCTAATTTTTCACTCTCCCCCAACCATGAGAAATATTTTGACTTAAAAACAAAAAAAAACAAAAAAATTTGGCCTGACCCCTAAAAAGTTCGTCCTGACCCCTAAAATTTTCCCCGACCCCTCAATCTCTCCAGCCCCCTAATTGTTCACTCTCCCCCAACCATGAGAAATATTTTGACTTCAAAACAAAAAAAAAACAAAAAAATTTGGCCTGACCCCTAAAAAGTTCGTCCTGACCCCTAAAATTTTCCCCGACCCCTCAATCTCTCCAGCGCCCTAATTGTTCACTCTCCCCCAACCCTGAGAAATATTTTGAGTTCAAAACCAAAACAATTTGGCCTGTCCCCTAAAAAGTTCCGCCTGACCCCTAAAATTTTCCCCGACCCCTAAATCTCTCCAGCCCCCTAATTTTTCACTCTCCCCCAACCCTGAGAAATATTTTGACTTCAAAACAAAAAAAAACAAAAACAAACAAAAAAATTTGGCCTGACCCCTAAAAAGTTCGTCCTGACCCCTAAAATTTTCCCCGACCCCTCAATCTCTCCAGCGCCCTAATTGTTCACTCTCCCCCAACCCTGAGAAATATTTTGAGTTCAAAACCAAAAAAATTTGGCCTGTCCCCTAAAAAGTTCCGCCTGACCCCTAAAATTTTCCCCGACCCCTAAATCTCTCCAGCCCCCTAATTTTTCACTCTCCCCCAACCCTGAGAAATATTTTGACTTCAAAACAAAAAAAAACAAAAAAAAACAAAAAAATTTGGCATGACCCCTAAAAAGTTCGTCCTGACCCCTAAAATTTTCCCCGACCCCTAAATCTCTCCAGCCCCCTAATTTTTCACTTTCCTCCAACCATGAGATATATTTTGACTTCAAAACAAAAAAAAACAAAAAAATTTGGCCTGACCCCTAAAAAGTTCGTCCTGACCCCTAAAATTTTCCCCGACCCCTAAATTTCTCCAGCCCCCTAATTTTTCACTCCCCTCAAACCATGAAAAATATTTTGACTTCAAAACAAAAAAAAACAAAAAAATTGTGCCTGACACCTAAAAAGTCCGTCCTGACCCCTAAAATTTTCCCCGACCCCTAAATCTCTCCAGCCCCCTAATTTTTCACTCTCTCCCAACCCTGAGAAATATTTTGACTTCAAAACAAAAAAAAACAAAAAAAAACAAAAAATTTGGCCTGACCCCTAAAAAGTTCGTCCTGACCCCTAAATTTTTCCCCGACCTCTAAATCTCTCCAGCCCCCTAATTTTTCACTCTCCCCCAACCATGAGAAATATTTTGACTTAAAAACAAAAAAAAACAAAAAAATTTGGCCTGACCCCTAAAAAGTTCGTCCTGACCCCTAAAATTTTCCCCGACCCCTCAATCTCTCCAGCCCCCTAATTGTTCACTCTCCCCCAACCATGAGAAATATTTTGACTTCAAAACAAAAAAAAACAAAAAAATTTGGCCTGACCCCTAAAAAGTTCGTCCTGACCCCTAAAATTTTCCCCGACCCCTCAATCTCTCCAGCGCCCTAATTGTTCACTCTCCCCCAACCCTGAGAAATATTTTGAGTTCAAAACCAAAACAATTTGGCCTGTCCCCTAAAAAGTTCGTCCTGACCCCTAAAATTTTCCCCGACCCCTCAATCTCTCCAGCCCCCTAATTTTTCACTCTCCCCCCAACCCTGAGAAATATTTTGACTTCAAAACAAAAAAAAACAAAAATAAACAAAAAAATTTGGCCTGACCACTAAAAAGTTCGTCCTGACCCCTAAAAATTTCCCCGACCCCTAAATCTCTCCAGCCCCTAATTTTTCACTCTCTTACAACCATTAGATATATTTTGACTTCAAAACAAAAAAAAACAAAAAAATTTGGCCTGACCCCTAAAAAGTTCGTCCTGACCCCTAAAATTTTCCCCGACCCCTCAATCTCTCCAGCGCCCTAATTGTTCACTCTCCCCCAACCCTGAGAAATATTTTGAGTTCAAAACCAAAAAAATTTGGCCTGTCCCCTAAAAAGTTCCGCCTGACCCCTAAAATTTTCCCCGACCCCTAAATCTCTCCAGCCCCCTAATTTTTCACTCTCCCCCCAACCCTGAGAAATATTTTGACTTCAAAACAAAAAAAACAAAAAATAAACAAAAAAATTTGGCCTGACCACTAAAAAGTTCGTCCTGACCCCTAAAAATTACCCCGACCCCTAAATCTCTCCAGCCCCTAATTTTTCACTCTCTTACAACCATTAGATATATTTTGACTTCAAAACAAAAAAAAACAAAAAAATTTGGCCTGACCCCTAAAAAGTTCGTCCTGACCCCTAAAATTTTCCCCGACCCCTAAATCTCTCCAGCCCCCTAATTTTTCACTCTCCCCCAACCCTGAGAAATATTTTGACTTCAAAACAAAAAAAAACAAAAAAAAACAAAAAAATTTGGCATGACCCCTAAAAAGTTCGTCCTGACCCCTAAAATTTTCCCCGACCCCTAAATCTCTCCAGCCCCCTAATTTTTCACTTTCCTCCAACCATGAGATATATTTTGACTTCAAAACAAAAAAAAACAAAAAAATTTGGCCTGACCCCTAAAAAGTTCGTCCTGACCCCTAAAATTTTCCCCGACCCCTAAATTTCTCCAGCCCCCTAATTTTTCACTCTCCTCCAACCATGAAAAATATTTTGACTTCAAAACAAAAAAAAACAAAAAAATTGTGCCTGACACCTAAAAAGTTCGTCCTGACCCCTAAAATTTTCCCTGACCCCTAAATCTCTCCAGCCCCCTAATTTTTCACTCTCTCCCAACCCTGAGAAATATTTTGACTTCAAAACAAAAAAAAACAAAAAAAAACAAAAAATTTGGCCTGACCCCTAAAAAGTTCGTCCTGACCCCTAAATTTTTCCCCGACCTCTAAATCTCTCCAGCCCCCTAATTTTTCACTCTCCCCCAACCATGAGAAATATTTTGACTTAAAAACAAAAAAAAACAAAAAAATTTGGCCTGACCCCTAAAAAGTTCGTCCTGACCCCTAAAATTTTCCCCGACCCCTCAATCTCTCCAGCCCCCTAATTGTTCACTCTCCCCCAACCATGAGAAATATTTTGACTTCAAAACAAAAAAAAAACAAAAAAATTTGGCCTGACCCCTAAAAAGTTCGTCCTGACCCCTAAAATTTTCCCCGACCCCTCAATCTCTCCAGCGCCCTAATTGTTCACTCTCCCCCAACCCTGAGAAATATTTTGAGTTCAAAACCAAAACAATTTGGCCTGTCCCCTAAAAAGTTCCGCCTGACCCCTAAAATTTTCCCCGACCCCTAAATCTCTCCAGCCCCCTAATTTTTCACTCTCCCCCAACCCTGAGAAATATTTTGACTTCAAAACAAAAAAAAACAAAAACAAACAAAAAAATTTGGCCTGACCCCTAAAAAGTTCGTCCTGACCCCTAAAATTTTCCCCGACCCCTCAATCTCTCCAGCGCCCTAATTGTTCACTCTCCCCCAACCCTGAGAAATATTTTGAGTTCAAAACCAAAAAAATTTGGCCTGTCCCCTAAAAAGTTCCGCCTGACCCCTAAAATTTTCCCCGACCCCTAAATCTCTCCAGCCCCCTAATTTTTCACTCTCCCCCCAACCCTGAGAAATATTTTGACTTCAAAACAAAAAAAACCAAAAATAAACAAAAAAATTTGGCCTGACCACTAAAAAGTTCGTCCTGACCCCTAAAAATTTCCCCGACCCCTAAATCTCTCCAGCCCCTAATTTTTCACTCTCTTACAACCATTAGATATATTTTGACTTCAAAACAAAAAAAAACAAAAAAATTTGGCCTGACCCCTAAAAAGTTCGTCCTGACCCCTAAAATTTTCCCCGACCCCTAAATCTCTCCAGCCCCCTAATTTTTCACTCTCCCCCAACCCTGAGAAATATTTTGACTTCAAAACAAAAAAAAACAAAAAAAAACAAAAAAATTTGGCATGACCCCTAAAAAGTTCGTCCTGACCCCTAAAATTTTCCCCGACCCCTAAATCTCTCCAGCCCCCTAATTTTTCACTTTCCTCCAACCATGAGATATATTTTGACTTCAAAACAAAAAAAAACAAAAAAATTTGGCCTGACCCCTAAAAAGTTCGTCCTGACCCCTAAAATTTTCCCCGACCCCTAAATTTCTCCAGCCCCCTAATTTTTCACTCCCCTCAAACCATGAAAAATATTTTGACTTCAAAACAAAAAAAAACAAAAAAATTGTGCCTGACACCTAAAAAGTTCGTCCTGACCCCTAAAATTTTCCCCGACCCCTAAATCTCTCCAGCCCCCTAATTTTTCACTCTCTCCCAACCCTGAGAAATATTTTGACTTCAAAACAAAAAAAAACAAAAAAAAACAAAAAATTTGGCCTGACCCCTAAAAAGTTCGTCCTGACCCCTAAATTTTTCCCCGACCTCTAAATCTCTCCAGCCCCCTAATTTTTCACTCTCCCCCAACCATGAGAAATATTTTGACTTAAAAACAAAAAAAAACAAAAAAATTTGGCCTGACCCCTAAAAAGTTCGTCCTGACCCCTAAAATTTTCCCCGACCCCTCAATCTCTCCAGCCCCCTAATTGTTCACTCTCCCCCAACCATGAGAAATATTTTGACTTCAAAACAAAAAAAAACAAAAAAATTTGGCCTGACCCCTAAAAAGTTCGTCCTGACCCCTAAAATTTTCCCCGACCCCTCAATCTCTCCAGCGCCCTAATTGTTCACTCTCCCCCAACCCTGAGAAATATTTTGAGTTCAAAACCAAAACAATTTGGCCTGTCCCCTAAAAAGTTCGTCCTGACCCCTAAAATTTTCCCCGACCCCTCAATCTCTCCAGCCCCCTAATTTTTCACTCTCCCCCCAACCCTGAGAAATATTTTGACTTCAAAACAAAAAAAAACAAAAATAAACAAAAAAATTTGGCCTGACCACTAAAAAGTTCGTCCTGACCCCTAAAAATTTCCCCGACCCCTAAATCTCTCCAGCCCCTAATTTTTCACTCTCTTACAACCATTAGATATATTTTGACTTCAAAACAAAAAAAAACAAAAAAATTTGGCCTGACCCCTAAAAAGTTCGTCCTGACCCCTAAAATTTTCCCCGACCCCTCAATCTCTCCAGCGCCCTAATTGTTCACTCTCCCCCAACCCTGAGAAATATTTTGAGTTCAAAACCAAAAAAATTTGGCCTGTCCCCTAAAAAGTTCCGCCTGACCCCTAAAATTTTCCCCGACCCCTAAATCTCTCCAGCCCCCTAATTTTTCACTCTCCCCCCAACCCTGAGAAATATTTTGACTTCAAAACAAAAAAAACAAAAAATAAACAAAAAAATTTGGCCTGACCACTAAAAAGTTCGTCCTGACCCCTAAAAATTACCCCGACCCCTAAATCTCTCCAGCCCCTAATTTTTCACTCTCTTACAACCATTAGATATATTTTGACTTCAAAACAAAAAAAAACAAAAAAATTTGGCCTGACCCCTAAAAAGTTCGTCCTGACCCCTAAAATTTTCCCCGACCCCTAAATCTCTCCAGCCCCCTAATTTTTCACTCTCCCCCAACCCTGAGAAATATTTTGACTTCAAAACAAAAAAAAACAAAAAAAAACAAAAAAATTTGGCATGACCCCTAAAAAGTTCGTCCTGACCCCTAAAATTTTCCCCGACCCCTAAATCTCTCCAGCCCCCTAATTTTTCACTTTCCTCCAACCATGAGATATATTTTGACTTCAAAACAAAAAAAAACAAAAAAATTTGGCCTGACCCCTAAAAAGTTCGTCCTGACCCCTAAAATTTTCCCCGACCCCTAAATTTCTCCAGCCCCCTAATTTTTCACTCTCCTCCAACCATGAAAAATATTTTGACTTCAAAACAAAAAAAAACAAAAAAATTGTGCCTGACACCTAAAAAGTTCGTCCTGACCCCTAAAATTTTCCCTGACCCCTAAATCTCTCCAGCCCCCTAATTTTTCACTCTCTCCCAACCCTGAGAAATATTTTGACTTCAAAACAAAAAAAAACAAAAAAAAACAAAAAATTTGGCCTGACCCCTAAAAAGTTCGTCCTGACCCCTAAATTTTTCCCCGACCTCTAAATCTCTCCAGCCCCCTAATTTTTCACTCTCCCCCAACCATGAGAAATATTTTGACTTAAAAACAAAAAAAAACAAAAAAATTTGGCCTGACCCCTAAAAAGTTCGTCCTGACCCCTAAAATTTTCCCCGACCCCTCAATCTCTCCAGCCCCCTAATTGTTCACTCTCCCCCAACCATGAGAAATATTTTGACTTCAAAACAAAAAAAAACAAAAAAATTTGGCCTGACCCCTAAAAAGTTCGTCCTGACCCCTAAAATTTTCCCCGACCCCTCAATCTCTCCAGCGCCCTAATTGTTCACTCTCCCCCAACCCTGAGAAATATTTTGAGTTCAAAACCAAAACAATTTGGCCTGTCCCCTAAAAAGTTCGTCCTGACCCCTAAAATTTTCCCCGACCCCTCAATCTCTCCAGCCCCCTAATTTTTCACTCTCCCCCCAACCCTGAGAAATATTTTGACTTCAAAACAAAAAAAAACAAAAATAAACAAAAAAATTTGGCCTGACCACTAAAAAGTTCGTCCTGACCCCTAAAAATTTCCCCGACCCCTAAATCTCTCCAGCCCCTAATTTTTCACTCTCTTACAACCATTAGATATATTTTGACTTCAAAACAAAAAAAAACAAAAAAATTTGGCCTGACCCCTAAAAAGTTCGTCCTGACCCCTAAAATTTTCCCCGACCCCGAAATCTCTCCAGCCCCCTAATTTTTCACTCTCCCCCAACCCTGAGAAATATTTTGACTTCAAAACAAAAAAAAAAAAAAAAAAAAAAAAAAAATTTGGCATGACCCCTAAAAAGTTCGTCCTGACCCCTAAAATTTTCCCCGACCCCTAAATCTCTCCAGCCCCCTAATTTTTCACTTTCCTCCAACCATGAGATATATTTTGACTTCAAAACAAAAAAAAACAAAAAAATTTGGCCTGACCCCTAAAAAGTTCGTCCTGACCCCTAAAATTTTCCCCGACCCCTAAATTTCTCCAGCCCCCTAATTTTTCACTCTCCTCCAACCATGAAAAATATTTTGACTTCAAAACAAAAAAAAACAAAAAAATTGTGCCTGACACCTAAAAAGTTCGTCCTGACCCCTAAAATTTTCCCCGACCCCTAAATCTCTCCAGCCCCCTAATTTTTCACTCTCCCCCAACCCTGAGAAATATTTTGACTTCAAAACAAAAAAAAACAAAAAAAAAGAAAAAATTTGGCCTGACCCCTAAAAAGTTCGTCCTGACCCCTAAATTTTTCCCCGACCTCTAAATCTCTCCAGCCCCCTAATTTTTCACTCTCCCCCAACCATGAGAAATATTTTGACTTAAAAACAAAAAAAAACAAAAAAATTTGGCCTGACCCCTAAAAAGTTCGTCCTGACCCCTAAAATTTTCCCCGACCCCTCAATCTCTCCAGCCCCCTAATTGTTCACTCTCCCCCAACCATGAGAAATATTTTGACTTCAAAACAAAAAAAAACAAAAAAATTTGGCCTGACCCCTAAAAAGTTCGTCCTGACCCCTAAAATTTTCCCCGACCCCTCAATCTCTCCAGCGCCCTAATTGTTCACTCTCCCCCAACCCTGAGAAATATTTTGAGTTCAAAACCAAAACAATTTGGCCTGTCCCCTAAAAAGTTCCGCCTGACCCCTAAAATTTTCCCCGACCCCTAAATCTCTCCAGCCCCCTAATTTTTCACTCTCCCCCAACCCTGAGAAATATTTTGACTTCAAAACAAAAAAAAACAAAAACAAACAAAAAAATTTGGCCTGACCCCTAAAAAGTTCGTCCTGACCCCTAAAAATTTCCCCGACCCCTAAATCTCTCCAGCCCCTAATTTTTCACTCTCTTACAACCATTAGATATATTTTGACTTCAAAACAAAAAAAAACAAAAAAATTTGGCCTGTCCCCTAAAAAGTTCGTCCTGACCCCTAAAATTTTCCCTAATCCCTAAATCTCTCCAGCCCCCTAATTTTTCACTCTCCTCCCACCATAAGAAAAATTTTGACTTCAAAACAATAAAAAACCAAAAAAAAAAAAAAAATTTGGCCTGACCCCTAAAAAGTTCGTCCTGCCCCCAAAAATTTTCCCCGACCCCTAAATCTCTCTAGCCCCCTTAGTTTTAACTCTCAGCCAACCATGAGAAATATTTTGACTTCAAAACAAAAAAAACAAAAAAATTTGGCCTGACCCCTAAAAAGTTCGTCCTGACCCTTAAAATTTTCCCCGACCCCTAAATCTCTCCAGCCCCCTAATTTTTCACTCCCCCACAACCCTGAGAAATATTTTGACTTAAAAAAAAAAAAAAAAAAAAAAAAAAAAAAATTTGGCATGACCCCTAAAAAGTTCGTCCTGACCCCTAAAATTTTCCCCGACCCCTAAATCTCTCCAGCCCCCTAATTTTTCACTCTCCCCCAACCATGAGATATATTTTGACTTCAAAACAAAAAAATTTGGCCTGACACCTAAAAAGTTCGTCCTGACCCCTAAAATTTTCCCCGACCCCTAAATCTCTCCAGCCCCCTAATTTTTCACTCTCCCCCAACCCTGAGAAATATTTTGACTTCAAAACAAAAAAAAACAAAAAAATTTGGCCTGACCCCTAAAAAGTTCGTCCTGACCCCTAAAATTTTCCCCGACCCCTAAATCTCTCCAGCCCCCTAATTTTTCACTCTCCTCCAACCATGAGAAATATTTTGACTTCAAAACAAAAAAAAAACAAAAAAATTTGGCCTGACCCCTAAAAGGTTCGTCCTGACCCCTAAAATTTTCCCCAACCCCTAAATCTCTCCAGCTCCCTAATTTTTCACTCTCCCCCAACCCTGAGAAATATTTTGACTTCAAAACAAAAAAAAACAAAAGAAAACAAAAAAATTTGGCATGACCCCTAAAAAGTTCGTCCTGACCCCTAAAATTTTCCCCGACCCCTAAATCTCTCCAGCCCCCTAATTTTTCACTCTCCTCCAACCATGAGAAATATTTTGACTTCAAAACAAAAAAAAAACAAAAAAATTTGGCCTGACCCCTAAAAAGTTCGTCCTGACCCCTAAAATTTTCCCCAACCCCTAAATCTCTCCAGCCCCTAATTTTTCACTCTCTTACAACCATTAGATATATTTTGACTTCAAAACAAAAAAAAACAAAAAAATTTGGCCTGTCCCCTAAAAAGTTCGTCCTGACCCCTAAAATTTTCCCTAATCCCTAAATCTCTCCAGCCCCCTAATTTTTCACTCTCCTCCCACCATAAGAAAAATTTTGACTTCAAAACAATAAAAAACCAAAAAAAAAAAAAAAATTTGGCCTGACCCCTAAAAAGTTCGTCCTGCCCCCAAAAATTTTCCCCGACCCCTAAATCTCTCCTGCTCCCTAATTTTTCACTCTCCCCCAACCCTGAGAAATATTTTGACTTCAAAACAAAAAAAAAAAAAAAATTTTGCCTGACCCCTAAAAACTTCGTTCTGACCCCTAAAATTTTCCCCGACCCCTAAATCTCTCCAGCTCCGTAATTTTTCACTCTCCCCCAACCCTGAGAAATATTTTGACTTCAAAACAAAAAAAAACAAAAGAAAACAAAAAAATTTGGCATGACCCCTAAAAAGTTCGTCCTGACCCCTAAAATTTTCCCCGACCCCTAAATCTCTCCAGCCCCCTAATTTTTCACTCTCCTCCAACCATGAGAAATATTTTGACTTCAAAACAAAAAAAAAACAAAAAAATTTGGCCTGACCCCTAAAAAGTTCGTCCTGACCCCTAAAATTTTCCCCAACCCCTAAATCTCTCCAGCCCCTAATTTTTCACTCTCTTACAACCATTAGATATATTTTGACTTCAAAACAAAAAAAAACAAAAAAATTTGGCCTGTCCCCTAAAAAGTTCGTCCTGACCCCTAAAATTTTCCCTAATCCCTAAATCTCTCCAGCCCCCTAATTTTTCACTCTCCTCCCACCATAAGAAAAATTTTGACTTCAAAACAATAAAAAACCAAAAAAAAAAAAAAAATTTGGCCTGACCCCTAAAAAGTTCGTCCTGCCCCCAAAAATTTTCCCCGACCCCTAAATCTCTCTAGCCCCCTTAGTTTTAACTCTCAGCCAACCATGAGAAATATTTTGACTTCAAAACAAAAAAAACAAAAAAATTTGGCCTGACCCCTAAAAAGTTCGTCCTGACCCTTAAAATTTTCCCCGACCCCTAAATCTCTCCAGCCCCCTAATTTTTCACTCCCCCACAACCCTGAGAAATATTTTGACTTCAAAAAAAAAAAAACAAAAAAAAAAAAAAAAATTTGGCCTGACCCCTAAAAAGTTCGTCCTGCCCCCAAAAATTTTCCCCGACCCCTAAATCTCTCTAGCCCCCTTAGTTTTAACTCTCAGCCAACCATGAGAAATATTTTGACTTCAAAACAAAAAAAACAAAAAAATTTGGCCTGACCCCTAAAAAGTTCGTCCTGACCCTTAAAATTTTCCCCGACCCCTAAATCTCTCCAGCCCCCTAATTTTTCACTCCCCCACAACCCTGAGAAATATTTTGACTTAAAAAAAAAAAAAAACAAAAAAAAAAAAAAAAATTTGGCATGACCCCTAAAAAGTTCGTCCTGACCCCTAAAATTTTCCCCGACCCCTAAATCTCTCCAGCCCCCTAATTTTTCACTCTCCCCCAACCATGAGATATATTTTGACTTCAAAACAAAAAAAAACACAAAAAATTGGCCTGACCCCTAAAAAGTTCGTCCTGACCCCTAAAATTTTCCCCGACACCTAAATTTCTCCAGCCCCCTAATTTTTCACTCTCCTCCAACCATGAAAAATATTTTGACTTCAAAACAAAAAAAAACAAAAAAATTTGGCCTGACACCTAAAAAGTTCGTCCTGACCCCTAAAATTTTCCCCGACCCCTAAATCTCTCCAGCCCCCTAATTTTTCACTCTCCCCCAACCCTGAGAAATATTTTGACTTCAAAACAAAAAAAAACAAAAAAATTTGGCCTGACCCCTAAAAAGTTCGTCCTGACCCCTAAAATTTTCCCCGACCCCTAAATCTCTCCAGCCCCCTAATTTTTCACTCTCCTCCAACCATGAGAAATATTTTGACTTCAAAACAAAAAAAAAACAAAAAAATTTGGCCTGACCCCTAAAAAGTTCGTCCTGACCCCTAAAATTTTCCCCAACCCCTAAATCTCTCCAGCTCCCTAATTTTTCACTCTCCCCCAACCCTGAGAAATATTTTGACTTCAAAACAAAAAAAAAAAAAAAAATTTTGCCTGACCCCTAAAAACTTCGTTCTGACCCCTAAAATTTTCCCCGACCCCTAAATCTCTCCAGCTCCGTAATTTTTCACTCTCCCCCAACCCTGAGAAATATTTTGACTTCAAAACAAAAAAAAACAAAAGAAAACAAAAAAATTTGGCATGACCCCTAAAAAGTTCGTCCTGACCCCTAAAATTTTCCCCGACCCCTAAATCTCTCCAGCCCCCTAATTTTTCACTCTCCTCCAACCATGAGAAATATTTTGACTTCAAAACAAAAAAAAAACAAAAAAATTTGGCCTGACCCCTAAAAAGTTCGTCCTGACCCCTAAAATTTTCCCCAACCCCTAAATCTCTCCAGCCCCTAATTTTTCACTCTCTTACAACCATTAGATATATTTTGACTTCAAAACAAAAAAAAACAAAAAAATTTGGCCTGTCCCCTAAAAAGTTCGTCCTGACCCCTAAAATTTTCCCTAATCCCTAAATCTCTCCAGCCCCCTAATTTTTCACTCTCCTCCCACCATAAGAAAAATTTTGACTTCAAAACAATAAAAAACCAAAAAAAAAAAAAAAATTTGGCCTGACCCCTAAAAAGTTCGTCCTGCCCCCAAAAATTTTCCCCGACCCCTAAATCTCTCTAGCCCCCTTAGTTTTAACTCTCAGCCAACCATGAGAAATATTTTGACTTCAAAACAAAAAAAACAATAAAATTTGGCCTGACCCCTAAAAAGTTCGTCCTGACCCTTAAAATTTTCCCCGACCCCTAAATCTCTCCAGCCCCCTAATTTTTCACTCCCCCACAACCCTGAGAAATATTTTGACTTCAAAAAAAAAAAAAAAAAAAAAAAAAAAAAATTAGGCATGACCCCTAAAAAGTTCGTCCTGACCCCTAAAATTTTCCCCGACCCCTAAATCTCTCCAGCCCCCTAATTTTTCACTCTCCCCCAACCATGAGATATATTTTGACTTCAAAACAAAAAAAAACACAAAAAATTGGCCTGACCCCTAAAAAGTTCGTCCTGACCCCTAAATTTTTCCCCGACCTCTAAATCTCTCCAGCCCCCTAATTTTTCACTCTCCCCCAACCATGAGAAATATTTTGACTTAAAAACAAAAAAAAACAAAAAAATTTGGCCTGACCCCTAAAAAGTTCGTCCTGACCCCTAAAATTTTCCCCGACCCCTCAATCTCTCCAGCCCCCTAATTGTTCACTCTCCCCCAACCATGAGAAATATTTTGACTTCAAAACAAAAAAAAACAAAAAAATTTGGCCTGACCCCTAAAAAGTTCGTCCTGACCCCTAAAATTTTCCCCGACCCCTCAATCTCTCCAGCGCCCTAATTGTTCACTCTCCCCCAACCCTGAGAAATATTTTGAGTTCAAAACCAAAACAATTTGGCCTGTCCCCTAAAAAGTTCCGCCTGACCCCTAAAATTTTCCCCGACCCCTAAATCTCTCCAGCCCCCTAATTTTTCACTCTCCCCCAACCCTGAGAAATATTTTGACTTCAAAACAAAAAAAAACAAAAATAAACAAAAAAATTTGGCCTGACCCCTAAAAAGTTCGTCCTGACCCCTAAAAATTTCCCCGACCCCTAAATCTCTCCAGCCCCTAATTTTTAACTCTCTTACAACCATTAGATATATTTTGACTTCAAAACAAAAAAAAACAAAAAAATTTGGCCTGTCCCCTAAAAAGTTCGTCCTGACCCCGAAAATTTTCCCTAATCCCTAAATCTCTCCAGCCCCCTAATTTTTGACTCTCCTCCCACCATAAGAAAAATTTTGACTTCAAAACAATAAAAAACCAAAAAAAAAAAAAAAAATTGGCCTGACCCCTAAAAAGTTCGTCCTGCCCCCAAAAATTTTCCCCGACCCCTAAATCTCTCTAGCCCCCTTAGTTTTAACTCTCAGCCAACCATGAGAAATATTTTGACTTCAAAACAAAAAAAACAAAAAAATTTGGCCTGACCCCTAAAAAGTTCGTCCTGACCCTTAAAATTTTCCCCGACCCCTAAATCTCTCCAGCCCCCTAATTTTTCACTCCCCCACAACCCTGAGAAATATTTTGACTTCAAAAAAAAAAAAAACAAAAAAAAAAAAAAAAATTTGGCATGACCCCTAAAAAGTTCGTCCTGACCCCTAAAATTTTCCCCGACCCCTAAATCTCTCCAGCCCCCTAATTTTTCACTCTCCCCCAACCCTGAGAAATATTTTGACTTCAAAACAAAAAAAAACAAAAAAAAACAAAAAAATTTGGCATGACCCCTAAAAAGTTCGTCCTGACCCCTAAAATTTTCCCCGACCCCTAAATCTCTCCAGCCCCCTAATTTTTCACTTTCCTCCAACCATGAGAAATATTTTGACTTCAAAACAAAAAAAAACAAAAAAATTTGGCCTGACCCCTAAAAAGTTCGTCCTGACCCCTAAAATTTTCCCCGACCCCTAAATCTCTCCAGCCCCCTAATTTTTCACTGTCCTCCAACCATGAGAAATATTTTGACTTCAAAACAAAAAAAAACAAAAAAATTTGGCCTGACCCCTAAAAAGTTCGTCCTGACCCCTAAAATTTTCCACAACCCCTAAATCTCTCCAGCTCCCTAATTTTTCACTCTCCCCCAACCCTGAGAAATATTTTGACTTCAAAACAAAAAAAAACAAAAAAATTTTGCCTGACCCCTAAAAAGTTCGTCCTGACCCCTAAAATTTTCCCCGACCCCTAAATCTCTCCAGCCCCCTAATTTTTCACTCTCTCTCAACCCTGAGAAATATTTTCAGTTCAAAACCAAAAAAAAAAAAAAAAATTTGGCCTGACCCCTAAATCTCTCCAGCCCCCTAATTTTTCACTCTCTCTCAACCCTGAGAAATATTTTCAGTTCAAAACCAAAAAAAAAAAAAAAAAATTGGCCTGACCCCTAAAAAGTTCGTCGTGACCCCTAAAATTTTCCCCGAGCCCTCAATCTCTCCAGCCCCCTAATTTTTAACTCTCCCCGAACCCTAAGAAATATTTTGAGTTCAAAACAAAAAAATGTTATTTAACATGTATACAAATATTAGTGAAAACAATGGCGGAGCATAATTATTTCTCTTTTTACTTTACTTATTGAGACGTTATTTAACATGTATAAAAATATTAGTGAAAACAATGGTGGAGCATAATTATTTTTCTTCTTTCTTTACTTATTGAGACGTTATTTAATATGTATACAAATATTAGTGAAAACAGTGGCGGAGCATAATTATTTCTCTTTTTACTTTACTTATTGAGACGTTATTTAACATGTATTAAAATATTAGTGAAAACAATGGCGGAGCATAATTATATTTCTTCTTACTTTACATATTGAGACGTTATTTAATATGTATACACATTTTAGTGAAAACAGTGGTGGAGCATAATTATTTTTCTTCTTACTTTACTTATTTAGACGTTATATCATATGTATACAAATATTAGTGAAAACAATGGTGGAGCATAATTATTTTTCTTCTTACTTTACTTATTGAGACGTTATTTAATATGTATACAAATATTAGTGAAAACAGTGGTGGAGCATAATTATTTTTCTTCTTACTTTACTTATTGAGACGTTATTTAATATGTATACAAATATTAGTGAAAACAATGGTGGAGCATAATTATTTATTACTTTAATTTTACTGATACTACACTAACTTCACACCTCTCAAACAGAAGGAGGTTATACCTGGGAGGATGGTACCATGTCAACAGAAGAAATGCAGTTAGGATTAAGCAACCCTGGCTTCACTACAAACTCGTGTTCAAAAAAGTGCCGTTATTGATTAAGCAACCCTGGCTTCACTGTGGATTCATGTTCAAAAAAGTGCCGTTAGGAATTAAGCAACCCTTGCTTCACTATGGACTCATGTTCACAAAAATGCCGTTAGGGATTAAGCAACAGTTGCTTCAATAAAAACTTATGTTTCGTTGGGATAAGGCAACCCGTGCTTCACTATAAACTCATGTTCAAAAAAGTGCCGTTAGGGATTTCCTCTGACGTCATTTCCTGCTAAAATCGTGACTTTGCATTATGCCGACAATCCCCCATCTCCAAATTTGGCCTGAGGCGCACCACCGGCGAATGCCGACACTCCACCAAATTCGGCCTGAGTCGCTCACACCGGCGAATGCCGACACTCCCCCAAATTCGGCCTGAGCCGCTCATACTGGCGAATGCCGACACTCTTCCCCGAATTTCGCCTGAGGCGCCCCACCGCCGAATGCCGACACTCACCCTCCCCATATTTGGCCTGAGGCGCCCCACCGCCGAATGCCGATACCCCCCCCCCCCTTCCCCAAATTTCTCCTGAGGCGCTCACACCGGCGAATGCCGACACCCCCCACACCCACCCCAAGTTTTCAATATGTATACAATATGTATAGAAATATTAGTGAAAACAATGGGGGAGCATACAAATATTAGTGAAAACAGTGGGGGAGCATAATTATTTATTACTTTAATTTTACTGATACTACACTAACTTCACACCTCTCAAAAAGGAGGAGGTAATACCTAGGAGGATGTTATCATGTCAACAGAAAAAATGTGGTTAGGATTAAGCAACCCTTGCTTCACTATGAACTCATGTTAAAAAAAGTGCCGTTATTGATTAAACAACACTTGCGTCACTATAAACGCATGTATCAAAAAGTGCCGTTAGGAGTTAAGCAACCCTTGCATCACTATGGACTCATGTTCAAAAAAGTGCCGTTAGTAAGTAAGCAACCCATGCTTGACTATGGACTCGTGTTCAAAAAAAGTGCCGTTTGTGATTCAGCAACACTTGCTTCACTATAAACTCATGTTCAAAAAAGAGCCGTTAGGGATTTCCTCTGACGTCATTTCCTGTTAAAATCATGACGGTGCATTATTTCTCAAATTCTTTGTTTTTTTCTCAAATTAGTACTAAACAACGTTGAAAATCGAGGAAAAAGGCACCCCCCCATTGGAGAAAAGTGCTCAGTCGACCCTCGAAGAGTCCATTTTTTTTTCCGGTTCTGAGATATTATACGTCCCGGGGCTGGCCGGTTATAATGATGTCAACCGTGTGACTGTTTGTTGGGTCCTGTCGGAGGAGTATCTGGCCATACAAACAAACAAACAAACAAACAAACAAACAAACAGACAAACATACAGACAAGTGCCCTTTATATAGGAGACTAGCGGGGCTACCCGGCGTTGCTCGGGGTCATAAAAACATATATTTGAAGAAAGATCGTGTGTGTAACATCTTTATATTCAAACTTCTATGTCCGCCCCCTTTCTCTCTATAGCCGTCTCTTTATCTGCTACCTTTCTCTTCCCTGGTCGCCCCATTTCGCCGCTACTTTCTAATTTTGCCTTTTGCAAAAGCTGTTTCTTCCCCACCATTTCTCCTATTGCCCAGGGTAATAGTATGACATATTTCTATAAAAAGTAACACCTCTATCTGCGTCTTCTATATAGGTACTTATCTCCACCCCGGTGTTCATACTATATACGTATCTATCATCACCCCGGTGCGCATACTATATACGTACCTATCGCCGCCCCAGTGCACATACTATATACGTACCTATCGCCGCCCCGGTGCAGATACTATTTAAGTACCTATCGCCGCCCCGTTGCGAATGCTAAATAGTACCTATCGTTGCCCCGGTGTGAATTCTAAATACATACCTATTGCGCCCCGGTGTGCATGCTACATAAGTACCTATCGCTGCCCTAGTGCGAAGACTAAAGACATACCAATTGCGCCCCGGTGTGCATGCTACATAAGTACCTATCGCTGCCCTAGTGCGAATAATTAATATGTACATATTGCCGCTTTGGTGTGAATGCTAAATACGTACTTATCGCTGGCCCAGTGCGAATGCTAAATACGTACCTATAGCCGCCCTGGTGCGAATGCTAAATACGTACCTATAGCCGCCCCGGTGCGAATGCTAAATACGTACCTATCACCACCACAGTGCGAATGCGAAATACATACCTTTCGCCGCCCCGGTGCGCGTGCTATATATGTACTGATCGCCGCTGCAGAGCGCATGCTATGTACGTACTTATTGCTGCCCATGTGTACATGCTATATACGTAGCTATCGCCACCCCTGAATTCTGAATACGTACCTATCGCCGCCCTGGTGTGGAAGCTAAATACGTACATATCGCCGCCCCGGTGCGAATGCTAAATACATACCTATCGCCGGCCCGGTGTGAATTCTAAATACGTACCTATCGCCGCCCCGGTGTGAATTCTAAATACGTACCTATCGCCGCCCTGGTGCGGAAGCTAAATACGTACATATCGCCACCCCGTTGCGAATGCTAAATACATACCTATCGCTGCCCCGATGTGAATGCTAAATACATACCTATCGCCGCCCCGGTGTGAATGCTAAATACGTACATATCGCCGCCTCAGTGTGAATTTTAAATATGTACCTTTCGCCGCCCCGGTGTGAATTTTAAATATGTACCTTTCGCCGCCCCTGTGCGCGTGCTATATACGTACCTATCGCCGGCCCGGTGTGCGTGCAATATATGAACCGATCGCTGCCTCAGTGCGCATGCTAAATACATACCTATCACTGCCCCGGTGCGCATACTATATACATACTTATTACCGCCCATGTACACATGCTATATAAGTACCTATCACCGCCGCTGAATGCTAAATAAGTACCTATCGCCGCTCCGGTGTGGAAGCTAAATACGTACATATCGCCGCCCCTAAATTTGGGCGGACCCCTAAAAAATTTGGCCTGACCCCTAAAATTTTCTCCGACCCCTAAATCTCTCCAGCCCCTAATTTTTCACTCTCCCCCAACCATGAGAAATATTTTGATTTCAAAACCAAAAAAAAGAAAAACATTTGGCCTGACCCCAAAAAGTTCCGCCTGACCCCTAAAATTTTCCCGACCCTAAATGTCTCCAGCCCCCTAATTTTTCACTCTCCCCCAACCATGAGAAATATTTTGACTTCAAAACCAAAAAAAAGAAAAAAATTTGGCCTGACCCCTTAAAAGTTCGTCCTAACCCCTAAAATTTTCCCCGACCCCTGCATCTCTCCAGCCCCCTAATTTTTCACTCTCCTCCAACGATGAGAAATATTTTGACTTCAAAAAAAAAAAAAAAAAAAAATTTGGCCTGACCTCTAAAAAGTTCCGCGTGACCCCTAAAATTTTCCCCGACCCCTAAATCTCTCTAGCTCCCTAATTTTTCACTCTCCCCCAACCATGAGATATATTTTGACTTCAAAACAAAAAAAAACAAAAAGAAATTGGCCTGACCCCTAAAAAGTGCCGCCTGACCCCTAAAATTTTCCCCGACCCCTCAATCTCTCCAGCCCCCTAATTTTTCACTCTCCCCCAACCCTGAGAAATATTTTGAGTTCAAGACAAAAAAAAAGAAAAAAATTTGGCCTGACCCCTAAAAAGTTCCGCCTGACCCCTAAAAATTTCCCCGACCCCTAAATCTCTCCAGCCCCCTAATTTTTCACTCTCCCCCAACCATGAGAAATATTTTGACTTCAAAACAAAAAAATTTGGCCTGACCCCTAAAATGTTCCGCCTGACCCCTAAAATTTACCGAGACCCCTCAATCTCTGCAACCTTCTAATTTTTCACTCTCCCCCAACCATGAGAAATATTTTGAGTTCAAAACCAAAAAAAAAAGAAAAAAATTTGGCCTGAACCCTAAAAAGTTCCGCCTGACCCCGAAAATTTTCCCCGATCCCTAAATCTCTCCAGCCCCCTAATTTTTCACTCTCCCCCTACCCTGAGAAATATTTTCAGTTCAAAACCAAAAAAAAAAAAAAAATTTGGCCTGACCCCTAAAAACTTCGTCCTGACCCCTAAAATTTTCCCCGACCCCTCAATCTCTCCAAACCCCTAATTTTTCACTCTCCCCCAACCATGAGAAATATTTTGAGTTCAAAACAAAAAAAAAGAAAAAAATTTGGCCTGACCCCTAAAAAGTCTGGCCTGACCCCTAACATTTTCCCCGACCCCTTATTCTCTCCAGCCCCCGATCCCAACTTATTTTTCACTCTCCTTCAACCCTGAGAAATATTTTGAGTTCAAAACAAAAAAAACAAAAAGATTTGGCCTGACCCCTAAAAAGTTCGGCTTGACCCCTCAATCTCTCCAACCCCTAATTTTTCACTCTCCCCCAACCATGAGAAATATTTTGAGTTCAAAACCAAAACAAAGAAAAAAATTTGGCCTGACCCCTAAAAAGTTCGTCCTGACCCCTAAAATTTTCCCCGACCCCTGAATCTCTCCAGCCCCTTAATTTTTCACTCTCCCTCAACGATAGGAAATATTTTGACTTCAAAACAAAAAATTTGGCCTGACCCCTAAAAAGTTCCGCCTGACCCCTAAAAAGTTCCGCCTGACCCCTAAAATTTTCCCCGACCCCTAAATCTCTCTAGCCCCCTAATTTTTCACTCTCCCCCAACCATGAGAAATATTTTGACTTCAAAACAAAAAAAACAAAAAAATTTGGCCTGACTCCTAAAAAGTTCGGCCTGACCCCTAAAATTTTCCCCGACCCCTTAATCTCTCCAGCTCCCTAATTTTTCACTCTCCCCAACCCTGAGAAATATTTTGAGTTCAAAACAAAAAAAAAGAAAAAAATTTGGCCTGACCCCTAAAAAGTCTGGCCTGACCCCTAAAATTTTCCCCGACCCCTTATTCTCTCCAGCCCCCGATCCCAACTTATTTTTCACTCTCCTTCAACCCTGAGAAATATTTTGAGTTCAAAACAAAAAAAACAAAAAGATTTGGCCTGACCCCTAAAAAGTTCGGCTTGACCCCTCAATCTCTCCAACCCCTAATTTTTCACTCTCCCCCAACCCTGAGAAATATTTTGAGTTCAAAACAAAAGCATAATGGAGCATAATTATTTTTCTTCTTACTTTAATTATTGAGACGTTATTTAACATGTATACAAATATTAGTGAAAACAATGGCGGAGCATAATTATTTTTCTTCTTACTTTACTTATTGAGACGTTATTTAATATGTATACAAATATTAGTGAAAACAATGGTGGAGCATAATTATTTTTCTTACTTCATATATTGAGACGTTATTTAACATGTATACAAATATTAGTGAAAACAGTGGTGGAGCATAATTATTTCTCTTACTTTATATATTGAGACGTTATTTAACATGTATACAAATATTAGTGAACACAATGGTGGAGCATAATTATTTCTGTACTTACTTTACTTATTGACACGTTATTTTACATGTATACAAATATAAGTGAAAACAATGGTGGAGCATTATTATTTTTCTTCTTACTTTACTTATTGACACGTTAGTTAACATGTATACAAATATTAGTGAAAACAATGGCGGAGCATAATTATTTCTCTTCTTACTTTACTTATTGACACGTTATTTAACATGTATACAAATATTAGTGAAAACAATGGCGGAGCATAATTTTTCTCTTCTTACTTTACTTATTGACACGTTATTTAACATGTATACAAATATTAGTGAAAACAGTGGTGGAGCATAATTATTTCTCTTCTTACTTTACTTATTGACACGTTATTTAACATGTATACAAATATTAGTGAAAACAATGGTGGAGCATAATTATTTCTCTTCTTACTTTACTTATTGACACGTTATTTAACATGTATACAAATATAAGTGAAAACAATGGCAGAGCATAATTATTTCTCTTCTTACTTTACTTATTGAGACGTTATTTAACATGTATACAAATATTAGTGAAAACAATGGCGGAGCATAATTTTGCTCTTCTTACTTTACTTATTGACACGTTATTTAACATGTATACAAATATTAGTGAAAACAATGGCGGAGCATAATTTTTCTCTTCTTACTTTACTTATTGACACGTTATTTAACATGTATACAAATATTAGTGAAAACAATGGCGGAGCATAATTTTTCTCTTCTTACTTTACTTATTGACACGTTATTTAACATGTATACAAATATTAGTGAAAACAATGGCGGAGCATAATTATTTCTCTTCTTTCTTTACTTATGGAGACGTTATTTAACATGTATACAAATATTAGTGAAAACAACGGCGGAGCATAATTATTTCTCTTATTACCTTACTTATTGAGACGTTATTTAATATGTATACAAATATCAGTGAAAACAATGGCGGAGCATAATTATTTCTCTTCTTACTTTACTTATTGAGACGTTATGTAACATGTATACAAATATTAGTGAAAACACTGGCGGAGCATAATTATTTCTCTTCTTACTTTACTTATTTAGACGTTAGTTAACATGTATACAAATATTAGTGAAAACAATGGCGGAGCATAATTATTTCTCTTCTTACTTTACTTATTAGGACGTTATTTAACATGTATACAAATATTAGTGAAAACAATGGCGGAGCATAATTATTTCTCTTCTTATGTTACTTATTGAGACGTTATTTAATATGTATACAAATATTAGTGAAAACAATGGTGGTGCATAATTATTTATTACTTTAATTTCACTGATAATACACTAACTTCACACCTCTCAAAAAGGTGGAGGTAATACCTGGGAGGATGGTATCATGTCAACAGAAGAAATGCGGTTAGAATGAGCAACTATTGCTTCACTATAAACTCATGTTCAAAAAAGTGCCGTTATTGATTAAACAACACTTGCGTCACTATAAACGCATGTTTCAAAAAATGCCGTTAGTAGTTAAGCAACCCTTGCTTCACTATAAACTCATGTTCAAAAAAGTGCCGTTAGGGATTTCCTCTGACGTCATTTCCTGTTAAAAGCCTGACGATGATAGCATTGTTTTTTTCTCAAATTAGTACTAAACAAGTGATGGAAAAAGCCCCCCCCCCGAAGAGTCAATTTTTTTTTTCGACACTCCCCCCTCCCATAATTTCGCCTGACGCGCCGCTCCCCCAAATTTGGCGAATGCCGACACTCCCCCCCCCCCCTAATTTGACCTGATCAGTCACATCGCCGCACTATCTCCACAACTCTCAAAAAGGAGGAGGTAATGCCTAGGAGGGTGGTATCATAACAACAGAACGGGCGTAGGGGAGGAAGGGAAGGTAGAAAGGGTGGGAGTGAGAGGGAAAGAAGAGTTTTAGTGTGAGGGATTTTCTTCCCTACACTCTTTTCCTCTGACGTCATTTCCTGTTAAATAAAAGCGTGACTTTGCATATTTCTAAAATTATACATGATAGCATTGTTTTTTCTCAAATTAGTACTAAACAACGTTGAAAATCGAGGAAAAAAGCACACCCCCATTGGAGAAAAGTGCTCAGTCTACCCCCAAAGAGTCAATTTCTATTTCCGGTTCTGAGATATTACACGCCCCGGGGCTGGCCGGTCATGATGATGTCAACCGTGTGACTGTTTGTTGGGTCCTCTCGGAGGAGTATCTGGACATACAGACAGACAGACAGACAGACAGACAGACAGACATACAGACAACTGGCCTTTATATAATAGATAGCGGGGCTACCCGGCGTTGCTCGGGGTCATAAAAACATATATTTGAAGAAAGATCGTGTGTGTAACATCTTTATATTCAAACTTCTATGTCCGCCCCCTCTCTCTATAGCCGTTTCTTTATCTGCTACCTTTCTCTTTCCTGGTCGCCCCATTTCGCCGCTACTTTCTAATTTTGCCTTTTGCAAAAGCTGTTTCTTCCCCACCATTTCTCCTATTGCCCAGGGTAATAGTATGACATATTTCTGTAAAAAGTAACACCTCTATCTGCGCCTTCTATATAGGTACTTATCTCCACCCCGGTGTTCATACTATATACGTATCTATCATCACCCCGGTGCGCATACTATATACGTACCTATCGCCGCCCCAGTGCACATACTATATACGTACCTATCGCCGCCCCGGTGCAGATACTATTTAAGTACCTATCGCCGCCCCGTTGCGAATGCTAAATAGTACCTATCGTTGCCCCGGTGTGAATGCTAAATACATACCTATTGCGCCCCGGTGTGCATGCTACATAAGTACCTATCGCTGCCCTAGTGCGAATAATTAATACGTACATATTGCCGCTTTGGTGTGAATGCTAAATACGTACCTATCGCCGGCCCAGTGCGAATGCTAAATACGTACCTATAGCCGCCCCAGTGCGAATGCTAAATACGTACCTATCACCACTACGGTGCGAATGTGAAATACATACCTTTCGCCGCCCCGGTGCGCGTGCAATATATGTACTGATCGCCGCCGCATAGCGCATGCTATGTACGTACTTATTGCTGCCCATGTGTACATGCTATATACGTAGCTATCGCCACCCCTGAATTCTGAATACGTACCTATCGCCGCCCTGGTGTGGAAGCTAAATACGTACATATCGCCGCCCCGGTGCGAATGCTAAATACATACCTATCGCCGCCCCGGTGTGAATTCTAAATACGTACCTATTGCTGCCCCGGTGTGAATTCTAAATACGTACCTATCGCCGCCCCGGTGCGGAAGCTAAATACATACATATCGCTGCCCCGGTGCGAATGCTAAATACATACCTAGCTGCCCCGGTGTGAATGCTAAATACATACCTATCGCTGCCCCGGCGTGAATGCTAAATACGTACCTATCGCCGCCCCGGTGGGAATGCTAAATACGTACCTATCGCCGCCCCGGTGGGAATTCTAAATATGTACCTTTCGCCGCCCAGTGTGAATTTTAAATATGTACCTTTCGCCGCCCCTGTGCGCGTGCTATATACGTACCTATCGCCGCCCCGGTGCGCGTGCTACATATGAACCGATCGCTGCCTCAGTGCGCATGCTAAATACATACCTATCACTACCCCGGTGTGCATACTATATACGTACTTATTACCGCCCATGTGCACATGCTATATAAGTACCTATCACCACCGCTAAATGCTAAATAAATACCTATCGCCGCCCCGGTGTGGAAGCTAAATACGTACATATCGCCGCCCCTAAATTTGGGCAGACCCTAAAAAGTTCGGCCTGACCCCTAAAATTTTCCCCGACCCCTAAATCTCTCCAGCCCCCTAATTTTTCACTCTCCCCCAACCATGAGAAATCATTTGACTTCAAAACAAAAAAAAACAAAAAAATTTGGCCTGACCCCTAAAAAGTTCGTCCTTACCCCTAAAATTTTCCCCGACCCCTCAATCTCTCCAGCCCCCTAATTGTTCACTCTCCCCCAACCCTGAGAAATATTTTGAGTTCAAAACCAAAAAAAAAGAAAAAAATTTGGCCTGACCCCTAAAAAGTTCCGCCTGACCGCTAAAATTTTCCCCGACCCCTAAATCTCTCTAGCCCCCTAATTTTTCACTCTCCCTCAACCATGAGAAATAATTTGACTTCAAAACAAAAAAATGTGGCCTGACCCCTAAAAAGTTCGTCCTGACCCCTAAAATTTTCCCCGACCCCTAAATCTCTCCAGCCCCCTAAGTTTTCACTCTCCCCCAACCCTGAGCAATATTCTGACTTCAAAACAAAAAAACAAAAAAAAAAAAAAAAATGTGGCCTGACCCCTAAAAAGTTCGTCCTGACCCCTAAAATTTTCCCCGACCCCTAAATCTCTCCAGCCCCCTAATTTTTCAGTCTTCCCCAACCCTGAGAAATCATTTGACTTCAAAACAAAAAAAAAACAAAACAATTTGGCCTGACCCCTAAAAAGTTCGTCCTGATGCCTAAAATTTTCCCCGACCCCTAAATCTCTCCAGCCCCCTAATTTTTCACTCTCCTCCAACCATGAGATATAATTTGACTTCAAAACAAAAAAAAACAAAAAGATTTGGCCTGACCCCTAAAAAGTGCGTCTGACCCCTAAAATTTTCCCCGACCCCTAAATCTCTCCAGCCCCCTAATTTTTCACTCTCCCCCAACCCTGAGAAATATTTTGACTTCAAAACAAAAAAAAAACAAAAAAATACAAAAAAATTTGGCCTGACCCCTAAAAAGTTCGTCCTGACCCCTAAAATTTTCCCCGACCCCTAAATCTCTCTAGCCCCCTAATTTTTCACTCTCCCCCAACCATGAGAAATATTTTGACTTCAAAACAAACAAAAAACAAAAAAATTTGGCCTGACCCCTAAAAAGTTCGTCCTGACCCCTAAAATTTTCCCCGACCCCTAAATCTCTCCAGCCCCCTAATTTTTCACTCTCCTCCAACCCTGAGAAATATTTTGACATCAAAACAAAAAAAACAAAAAAACTTTGGCCTGACCCCTAAAAAGTTCGTCCTGACCCCTAAAATTTTCCCCGACCCCTAAATCTCTCTAGCCCCCTAAGTTTTCACTCTCCCCCAACCATGAGATATATTTTGACTTCAAAACAAAAAAAAACAAAAAAATTTGGCCTGACCCCTAAAAAGTGCGTCCTGACCCCTAAAATTTTCCCCGACCCCTAAATCTCTCCAGCCCCCTAATTTTTCACTCTCCCCCAACCATGAGATATTTTGACTTCAAAACAAAAAAAAACAAAAAAATTTGGCCTGACCCCTAAAAAGTGCGTCCTGACCCCTAAAATTTTCCCCGACCCCTAAATCTCTCCAGCCCCCTAATTTTTCACTCTCCCCCAACAATGAGATATATTTTGACTTCAAAACAAAAAAAAACAAAAAAATTTGGCCTGACCCCTAAAAAGTGCGTCCTGACCCCTAAAATTTTCCCCGACTTCTAAATCTCTCCAGCCCCCTAATTTTTCACTCTCCCCCAACCCTGAGAAATATTTTGACTTCAAAACAAAAAAAAAACAAAAAAAAACAAAAAAATTTGGCCTGACCCCTAAAAAGTTCGTCCTGACCCCTAAAATTTTCCCCGACCCCTAAATCTCTCCAGCCCCCTAATTTTTCACTCTCCCCCAACCATGAGATATATTTTGACTTCAAAACAAAAAAAAACAAAAAAATTTGGCCTGACCCCTAAAAAGTGCGTCCTGACCCCTAAAATTTTCCCCGACCCCTAAATCTCTCCAGCCCCCTAATTTTTCACTCTCCCCCAACCCTGAGAAATATTTTGACTTCAAAACAAAAAAAAACAAAAAAAACAAAAAAATTTGGCCTGACCCCTAAAAAGTTCGTCCTGACCCCTAAAATTGTCCGCGACCCATAAATCTCTCCAGCCCCCTAATTTTTCACTCTCCCCCAACCATGAGATATTTTGACTTCAAAACAAAAAAAAACAAAAAAATTTGGCCTGACCCCTAAAAAGTGCGTCCTGACCCCTAAAATTTTCCCCGACCCCTAAATCTCTCCAGCCCCCTAATTTTTCACTCTCTTACAACCATTAGATATATTTTGACTTCAAAACAAAAAAAAACAAAAAAATTTGGCGTGACCCCTAAAATTTTCCCCGACCCCTAAATCGCTCCAGCCCCCTAATTTTTCACTCTCCCCCAACCCTGAGAAATATTTTGACTTCAAAACAAAAAAAAACAAAAAAAAACAAAAAAATTTGGCTTGACCCCTAAAAAGTTCGTCCTGACCCTTAAAATTGTCCCCGACCCCTAAATCTCTCCAGCCCCCTAATTTTTCACTCTCCTCCAACCATGAAAAATATTTTGACTTCAAAACAAAAAAAAAAAAAAAAATTTGGCCTGACCCCTAAAAAGTTCGTCCTACCCCTAAAATTTTCCATGACCCCTAAATCTCTCCAGCCCCTTAATTTTTCACTCTCCTCCAACCATGAAAAATATTTTGACTTCAAAACAAAAAAAAACAAATAAATTTGGCCTGACCCCTAAAAAGTTCGTCCTGACCCCTAAAATTTTCCCCGACACCTAAATCTCTCCAGCCCCCTAATGTTTAACTCTCCCCCAACCCTGAGAAATATTTTGACTTCAAAACAAAAAAAAAACAAAAAAATTTGGCCTGACCCCTAAAAAGTTCGTCCTGACCCCTAAAATTTTCCCCGACCCCTAAATCTCTCCAGCCCCCTAATTTTTCACTCTCTTACAACCATTAGATATATTTTGACTTCAAAACAAAAAAAAACAAAAAAATTTGGCCTGACCCCTAAAATTTTCCCCGACCCCTAAATCTCTCCAGCCCCTGGATTATTAGTGAAAACAATGGCGGTGCATAATTATTTCTCATAATATTAGTGAAAACAATGGCGGTGCATAATTATTTCTCTTCTTACTTTACTTATTGAGACGTTATTTAACATGTATACAAATATTAGTGAAAACAATGGCGGAGCATAATTATTTCTCTTCTTACTTAACTTCTTGAGACGTTATTTAATATGTATACAAATATTAGTGAAAACAATGGCGGAGCATAATTATTTCTCTTCTTACTTAACTTCTTGAGACGTTATTTAATATGTATACAAATATTAGTGAAAACAATGGCGGAGCATAATTATTTCTCTTCTTACTTTACTTCTTGAGACGTTATTTAATATGTATACAAATATTAGTGAAAACAATGGTGGAGCATAATTATTTCTCTTTTTACTTTACTTATTGAGACGTTATTTAATATGTATACAAATATTAGTGAAAACAATGGTGGAGCATAATTATTTATTACTTTAATTTTACTGATACTACACTAACTTCACACCTCTCAAAAAGAAGGAGGTTATACCTGGGAGGATGGTAACATGTCAACAGAAGAAATGCAGTTAGTATTAAGCAACCCTGGCTTCACTACAAACTCGTGTTCAAAAAAGTGCCGTTATTGATTAAGCAACCCTGGCTTCACTGTGGATTCATGTTCAAATAAGTGCCGTTAGGAATTAAGCAACCCTTGCTTCACTATGGACTCATGTTCAAAAAATGCCGTTAGGGATTAAGCAACAGTTGCTTCAATAAAAACTTATGTTTCGTTGGGATAAGGCAACCCGTGCTTCACTATAAACTCATGTTCAAAAAAGTGCCGTTAGGGATTTCCTCTGACGTCATTTCCTGCTAAAATCGTGACTTTGCATTATGCCGACAATCCCCCATCTCCAAATTTGGCCTGAGGCGCACCACCGGCGAATGCCGACACTCCACCAAATTCGGCCTGAGGCGCTCATACTGGCGAATGCCGACACTCCTCCCTGAATTTCGCCTGAGGCGCCCCACCGCCGAATGCCGACACTCACCCTCCCCAGATTTGGCCTGAGGCGCCCCACCGCCGAATGCCGGTACCCCCCCCCTCTTCCCCAAATTTCTCCTGAGGCGCTCACACCGGCGAATGCCGACCCCCCCCCTCACACCCACTCCAAGTTTTCAATATGTATACAATATGTATAGAAATATTAGTGAAAACAATGGGGGAGCATACAAATATTAGTGAAAACAGTGGGGGAGCATAATTATTTATTACTTTAATTTTACTGATACTACACTAACTTCACACCTCTCAAAAAGGGGGAGGTAATACCTAGGAGGATGTTATCATGTCAACAGAAAAAATGTGGTTAGGATTAAGCAACCCTTGCTTCACTATGAACTCATGTTAAAAAAAGTGCCGTTATTGATTAAACAACACTTGCGTCACTATAAACGCATGTATCAAAAAGTGCCGTTAGGAGTTAAGCAACCCTTGCATCACTATGGACTCATGTTCAAAAAAGTGCCGTTAGTAAGTAAGCAACCCATGCTTGACTATGGACTCGTGTTCAAAAAAAGTGCCGTTTGTGATTAAGCAACACTTGCTTCACTATAAACTCATGTTCAAAAAAGAGCCGTTAGGGATTTCCTCTGACGTCATTTCCTGTTAAAATCATGACGGTGCATTATTTCTCAAATTCTTTGTTTTTTTCTCAAATTAGTACTAAACAACGTTGAAAATCGAGGAAAAAGGCACCCCCCCATTGGAGAAAAGTGCTCAGTCGACCCTCGAAGAGTCCATTTTTTTTTCCGGTTCTGAGATATTATACGTCCCGGGGCTGGCCGGTTATAATGATGTCAACCGTGTGACTGTTTGTTGGGTCCACTCGGAGGAGTATCTGGACATACAAACAGACAAACAAACAGACAAACATACAGACAACTGCCCTTTATATAGGAGACTAGCGGGGCTACCCGGCATTGCTCGGGGTCATAAAAACATATATTTGAAGAAAGATCGTGTGTGTAACATCTTTATATTCAAACTTCTATGTCCGCTCCCTCTCTCTATAGCCGTCTCTTTATCTGCTACCTTTCTCTTTCCTGGTCGCCCCATTTCGCCGCTACTTTCTAATTTTGCCTTTTGCAAAAGCTGTTTCTTCCCCACCATTTCTCCTATTGCCCAGGGTAATAGTATGACATATTTCTATAAAAAGTAACACCTCTAACTGCGCCTTCTATATAGGTACTTATCTCCACCCCGGTGTTCATACTATATACGTATCTATCATCACCCCGGTGCGCATACTATATACGTACCTATCGCCGCCCCAGTGCACATACTATATACGTACCTATCGCCGCCCCGGTGAAGATACTATTTAAGTACCTATCGCCGCCCCGTTGCGAATGCTAAATAGTACCTATCGTTGCCCCGGTGTGAATGCTAAATACATACCTATTGCGCCCTGGTGTGCATGCTACATAAGTACCTATCGCTGCCCTAGTGCGAATACTAAAGACATACCAATTGCGCCCCGGTGTGCATGCTACATAAGTACCTATCGCTGCCCTAGTGCGAATAATTAATATGTACATATTGCCGCTTTGGTGTGAATGCTAAATACGTACCTATTGCCGGCCCAGTGCGAATGCTAGATACGTACCTATAGCCGCCCTAGTGCGAATGTTAAATACGTACCTATAGCCGCCCCAGTGCGAATGCTAAATACGTACCTATCACCACTACAGTGCGAATGCGAAATACATACCTTTCGCCGCCCCGGTGCGCGTGCAATATATGTACTGATCGCCGCCGCAGAGCGCATGCTATGTACGTACTTATAGCTGCCCATGTGTACATGCTATATACGTAGCTATCGCCACCCCTGAATTCTGAATACGTACCTATCGCTGCCCTGGTGTGGAAGCTAAATACGTACATATCGCCGCCCCGGTGCGAATGCTAAATACATACCTATCGCCGCCCCGTTGTGAATTCTAAATACGTACCTATTGCCGCCCCGGTGTGAATTCTAAATACGTACCTATCGCCGCCCCGGTGCGGAAGCTAAATACGTACATATCGCTGCCCCGGTGCGAATGCTAAATACATACCTATCGCTGCCCCGGTGTGAATGCTAAATACATACCTATCGCCGCCCCGGCGTGAATGCTAAATACGTACCTATCGCCGCCCCGGTGTGAATTTTAAATATGTACCTTTCACCGCCAGGTGTGAATTTTAAATATGTACCTTTCGCCGCCCCTGTGCGCGTGCTATATACGTACCTATCGCCGCCCCGGTGCGCGTGCTTCATATGAACCGATCGCTGCCTCAGTGCGCATGCTAAATACATACCTATCACTTCCCCGGTGTGCATACTATATACATACTTATTACCGCCCATGTGCACATGCTATATAAGTACCTATCACCACCGCTGAATGCTAAATAAGTACCTATCACCGCCCCGGTGTGGAAGCTAAATACGTACATATCGCCGCCCACTTATTTGGGCAGATCCTAAAAAATTTGGCCTGACCCCTAAAATTTTCCGCGTCCCCTAAATCTCTCCAGCCCCTAATTTTTCACTCTCCCCCAACCATGAGAAATATTTTGACTTCAAAACAAAAAAAAACAAAAAAATTTGGCCTGACCCCTAAAAAGTTCGTCCTGACCCCTAAAATTTTCCCCGACCCCTAAATCTCTCCAGCCCCCTAATTTTTCACTCTCCCCCAACCATGAGATATATTTTGACTTCAAAACAAAAAAAAACAAAAAAATTTGGCCTGACCCCTAAAAAGTTCGTCCTGACCCCTAAAATTTTCCCCGACCCCTAAATCTCTCCAGCCCCCTTATTTTTCACTCTCCTCCAACCCTGAGAAATATTTTGACTTCAAAACAAAAAAAAACAAAAAAATTTGGCCTGACCCCTAAAAAGTTCGTCCTTACCCCTAAAATTTTCCCCGACCCCTAAATCTCTCCAGCCCCCTAATTTTTCACTCTCCCCAACCCTGAGAAATATTTTGACTTCAAAACAACAAAAAACAAAAAAAAACAAAAAAATTTGGCCTGACCTCTAAAAAGTTCGTCCTGACCCCTAAAATTTTCCCCGACCCCTAAATCTCTCCAGCCCCCTAATTTTTTACTCTCCTCCAACCATGAGAAATATTTTGACTTCAAAACAAAAAAAAACAAAAAAATTTGGCCTGACCCCTAAAAAGTTCGTCCCGACCCCTAAAATTGTCCCCGACCCCTAAATCTCTCCAGCCCCCTAATTTTTCACTCTCCCCCAACCATGAGAAATATTTTGACTTCAAAACAAAAAAAAACAAAAAAATTTGGCCTGACCCCTAAAAAGTTCGTCCTGACCCCTAAAATTTTCCCCGACCCCTAAATCTCTCCAGCCCCCTAATTTTTCACTCTCCCCCAACCATGAGATATATTTTGACTTCAAAACAAAAAAAAACAAAAAAATTTGGCCTGACCCCTAAAAAGTTCGTCCTGACCCCTAAAATTGTCCCCGACCCCTAAATCTCTCCAGCCCCCTAATTTTTCACTCTCCCCCAACCATGAGAAATATTTTGACTTCAAAACAAAGAAAAACAAAAAAATTTGGCCTGACCCCTAAAAAGTTCGTCCTGACCCCTAAAATTTACCCCGACGCCTCAATCTCTCCAGCCCCCTAATTCTTCACTTTCCCCTAACCCTGAGAAATATTTTGAGTTCAAAACCAAAAAAAAAGAAAAAAATTTGGCCTGACCCCTAAAAAGTTCGTCCTGACCCCTAAAATTTTCCCCGACCCCTAAATCTCCCCAGCCCCCTAATTTTTGACTGTCCCCCAACCTTGAGAAATATTTTAACTTCAAAACAAAAAAAAACAAAAAAATTTGGCCTGACCCCTAAAAAGTGCGTCCTGACCCCTAAAATTTTCCCCGACCCCTAAATCTCTCCAGCCCCCTAATTTTTAACTCTCCCCCAACCATGAGAAATATTTTAACTTCAAAACAAAAAAAAACAAAGAAATTTGGCCTGACCCCTAAAAAGTTCGTCCTGACCCCTAAAATTTTCCCCGACCCCTCAATCTCTCCAGCCCCCTAATTCTTCACTCTCCCCCAACCCTGAGAAATATTTTGAGTTCAAAACCAAAAAAAAGAAAAAAATTTGGCCTGACCCTTAAAAAGTTCGTCCTGACTCCTAAAATTTTCCCGACCCCTAAATCTCTCCAG
Source organism: Sepiola atlantica (assembly GCA_963556195.1). Taxonomy (NCBI): domain Eukaryota; kingdom Metazoa; phylum Mollusca; class Cephalopoda; order Sepiida; family Sepiolidae; genus Sepiola; species Sepiola atlantica. Next base: position 190,067,331 of record OY744516.1, read on the forward strand.
CCCCCTAATTTTTCACTCTCCCCCAACCATGAAAAATATTTTGACTTCAAAAAAAAAAAATGTTATTTAACATGTATACAAATATTAGTGAAAACAATGGCGGAGCATAATTATTTCTCTTTTTACTTTACTTATTGAGACGTTATTTAACATGTATAAAAATATAAGTGAAAACAATGGTGGAGCATAATTATTTTTCTTCTTTCTTTACGTATTGAGACGTTATTTAATATGTATACAAATATTAGTGAAAACAGTGGCGGAGCATAATTATTTCTCTTTTTACTTTACTTATTGAGACGTTATTTAACATGTATTAAATATTAGTGAAAACAATGGCGGAGCATAGTTATATTTCTTTTTACTTTACATATTGAGACGTTATTTAATATGTATACACATTTTAGTGAAAACAGTGGTGGAGCATAATTATTTTACTTCTGACTTTACTTATTTAGACGTTATATCATATGTATACAAATATTAGTGAAAACAATGGTGGAGCATAATTATTTGTCTTCTTACTTTACTTATTGAGACGTTATTTAATATGTATACAAATATTAGTGAAAACAGTGGTGGAGCATAATTATTTTTCTTCTTTCTTTACTTATGGAGACGTTATTTAATATGTATACAAATATTAGTGAAAACAGTGGCGGAGCATAATTATTACTCTTTTTACTTTACTTATTGAGACGTTATTTAACATGTATTCAAATATTAGTGAAAACAATGGCGGAGCATAGTTATATTTCTTCTTACTTTACATATTGAGACGTTATTTAATATGTATACACATTTTAGTGAAAACAGTGGTGGAGCATAATTATTTTTCTTCTGACTTTACTTATTTAGACGTTATATCATATGTATACAAATATTAGTGAAAACAATGGTGGAGCATAATTATTTTTCTTCTTACTTTACTTATTGAGACGTTATTTAATATGTATACAAATATTAGTGAAAACAGTGGTGGAGCATAATTATTTTTCTTCTTACTTTACTTATTGAGACGTTATTTAATATGTATACAAATATTAGTGAAAACAATGGTGGAGCATAATTATTTATTACTTTAATTTTACTGATACTACACTAACTTCACACCTCTCAAAAAGAAGGAGGTTATACCTGGGAGGATGGTATCATGTCAACAGAAGAAATGCAGTTAGGATTAAGCAACCCTGGCTTCACTACAAACTCGTGTTCAAAAAAGTGCCGTTATTGATTAAGCAACCCTGGCTTCACTGTGGATTCATGTTCAAAAAGTGCCGTTAGGAATTAAGAAACCCTTGCTTCACTATGGACTCATGTTCAAAAAAATGGCGTTAGGGATTAAGCAACAGTTGCTTCAATAAAAACTTATGTTTCGTTGGGATAAGGCAACCCGTGCTTCACTATAAACTCATGTTCAAAAAAAGTGCCGTTAGGGATTTCCTCTGACGTCATTTCCTGCTAAAATCGTGACTTTGCATTATGCCGACAATCCCCCATCTCCAAATTTGTCCTGAGGCGCACCACCGGCGAATGCCGACACTCCACCAAATTCGGCCTGAGTCGCTCACACCGGCGAATGCCGACACTCCCCCAAATTCGGCCTGAGGCGCTCATACTGGCGAATGCCGACACTCCTCCCCGAATTTCGTCTGAGGCGCCCCACCGCCGAATGCCGACACTCACCCTCCCCAGATTTGGCCTGAGGCGCCCCACCGCCGAATGCCGATACCCCCTCCCTCTTCCCCAAATTTCTCCTGAGGCGCTCACACCGGCGAATGCCGACACCCCCCACACCCACCCCAAGTTTTCAATATGTATACAATATGTATAGAAATATTAGTGAAAACAATGGGGGAGCATACAAATATTAGTGAAAACAGTGGGGGAGCATAATTATTTATTACTTTAATTTTACTGATACTACACTAACTTCACACCTCTCAAAAAGGAGGAGGTAATACCTAGGAGGATGTTATCATGTCAACAGAAAAAATGTGGTTAGGATTAAGCAACCCTTGCTTCACTATGAACTTATGTTAAAAAAAGTGCCGTTATTGATTAAACAACACTTGCGTCACTATAAACGCATGTATCAAAAAGTGCCGTTAGTAGTTAAGCAACCCTTGCATCACTATGGACTCATATTCAAAAAGTGCCGTTAGTAAGTAAGCAACCCATGCTTGACTATGGACTCGTGTTCAAAAAAAGTGCCGTTTGTGATTAAGCAACACTTGCTTCACTATAAACTCATGTTCAAAAAAGAGCCGTTAGGGATTTCCTCTTACGTCATTTCCTGTTAAAATCATGACGGTGCATTATTTCTCAAATTCTTTGTTTTTTTCTCAAATTAGTACTAAACAACGTTGAAAATCGAGGAAAATGGCACCCCCCCATCGGACAAAAGTGCTCAGTCGACCCTCGAAGAGTCCATTTTTTTTTCCGGTTCTGAGATATTATACGTCCCGGGGCTGGCCGGTTATAATGATGTCAACCGTGTGACTGTTAGTTGGGTCCTGTCGGAGGAGTATCTGGACATACAAACAAACAAACAAACAAACAAACAAACAAACAAACATACAGACAACTGCCCTTTATATAAGAGACTAGCGGGGCTACCCGGCGTTGCTCGGGGTCATAAAAACATATATTTGAAGAAAGATCGTGTGTGTAACATCTTTATATTCAAACTTCTATGTCCGCCCCCTCTCTCTATAGCCGTCTCTTTATCTGCTACCTTTCTCTTCCCTGGTCGCCCCATTTCACCGCTACTTTCTAATTTTGCCTTTTGCAAAAGCTGTTTCTTCCCCACCATTTCTCCTATTGCCCAGGGTAATAGTATGACATATTTCTATAAAAAGTAACACCTCTATCTGCGCCTTCTATATAAATACTTATCTCCACCCCGGTGTTCATACTATATACGTATCTATCATCACCCCGGTGCGCATACTATATACGTACCTATCGCCGCCCCAGTGCACATACTATATACGTACCTATCCCAGCCCCGGTGCAGATACTATTTAAGTACCTATCGCCGCCCCGTTGCGAATGCTAAATAGTACCTATCGTTGCCCCGGTGTGAATGCTAAATACATACCTATTGCACCCCGGTGTATATGCTACATAAGTACCTATCGCTGCCCTAGTGCGAATACTAAAGACATACCAATTGCGCCCCGGTGTGCATGCTACATAAGTACCTATCGCTGCCCTAGTGCGAATAATTAATATGTACATATTGCCGCTTTGGTGTGAATGCTTAATACGTACCTATAGCCGCCCTGGTGCGAATGCTAAATACGTACCTATAGCCGCCCCGGTGTGAATGCTAAATACGTACCTATCACCACCACGGTGCGAATGCTAAATACGTACCTATAGCCGCCCCGGTGCACGTGCTATATATGTACTGATCGCCGCCGCAGAGTGCATGCTATGTACGTACTTATTACTGCCCATGTGTACATGCTATATACGTAGCTATAGCCACCCCTGAATTCTGAATACGTACCTATCGCCGCCCTGGTGTGGAAGCTAAATACGTACATATCGCCGCCCCGGTGCGAATGCAAAATACATACCTATCGCCGCCCCGGTGTGAATTCTAAATACGTACCTATCGCCGCCCCGGTGTGAATTCTAAATACGTACCTATCGCCGCCCCGGTGCGAAAGCTAAATACGTACATATCGCCACCCCGGTGCGAATGCTAAATACATACCTATCGCTGCCCCGGTGTGAATGCTAAATACATACCTATCGCCGCCCTGGTGTGAATGCTAAATACTTACCTATCGCCGCCCCGGTGTGAATTTTAAATATCTACCTTTCGCCGCCCGGTGTAGATTTTTAATATGTACCTTTCGCCGCCCCTGTGCGCGTGCTATATACGTACCTATCGCCGCCCCGGTGCGCGTGCTATATATGAACCAGTCGCTGCCTCAGTGCGCATGCTAAATACATACCTATCACTGCCCCGGTGTGCATACTATATACGTACTTATTACCGCCCATGTGCACATGCTATATAAGTACCAATAACCACCGCTGAATGCTAAATAAGTACATATCGCCGCCCCAGTGTGGAAGCTAAATACGTACATATCGCCGCCCCTAAATTTGGCCAGACCCCTAAAAAATTTCTCCTGACCCCTAAAATTTTCCCCGACCCCTAAATCTCTCCAGCCCCCTAATTTTTAACTCTCCCCCAACCATGAGAAGTATTTTGACTTCAAAACAAAAAAAAACAAAAAAATTTGGCCTGACCCCTAAAAAGTTCCGCCTGTCACCTAAAATTTTCCCCGACCACTCAATCTCTCCAGCCCCCTAATTTTTCACTCTCCCCCAACCCTGAGAAATATTTTCAGTTCAAAACCAAAAAAAAGAAAAAAATTTAGCCTGACCCCTAAAAAGTTCGTCCTGACCCCTAAAATTTTCCCCGACCCCTAAATCTCTCCAGCCCCCTAATTTTTCACTCTCCCCCAACCCTTAGAAATATTTTGAGTTCAAAACCAAAAAAAAAGAAAAAGATTTGGCCTGAACCCTAAAAAGTTCGTCCTGACCCCTAAAATTTTCCCCGACCCCTAAATCTCTCCAGCCCCCTAATTTTTCACTCTCCCCCAACCATGAGAAATATTTTGACTTCAAAACAAAAAAAAACAAAAAAATTTGGCCTGACCCCTAAAAAGTTCGTCCTGACCCCTAAAATTTTCCCCGACCCCTAAATCTCTCCAGCCCCCTAATTTTTCACTCTCCCCCAACCATGAGAAATATTTTGACTTCAAAACAAAAAAAAACAAAAAAATTTGGCCTGACCCCTAAAAAGTTCGTCCTGACCCCTAAAATTTTCCCCGACCCCTAAATCTCTCCAGCCCCCTAATTGTTCACTCTCCCCCAACCCTGAGAAATATTTTGACTTCAAAACAAAAAAAAACAAAAAAATTTGGCCTGACCCCTAAAAAGTTCGTCCTGACCCCTAAAATTTTCCCCGACCCCTAAATCTCTCCAGCCCCCTAATTTTTCACTCTCCCCCAACCATGAGAAATATTTTGACTTCAAAACAAAAAAAAACAAAAAAATTTGGCCTGACCCCTAAAAAGTTCGTCCTGACCCCTAAAATTTTCCCCGACCCCTAAATCTCTCCAGCCCCCTAATTTTTCACTCTCCCCCAACCATGAGAAATATTTTGAGTTCAAAACCAAAAAAAAACAAAAAAATTTGGCCTGACCCCTAAAAAGTTCGTCCTGACCCCTAAAATTTTCCCCGACCCCTAAATCTCTCCAGCCCCCTAATTTTTCACTCTCCCCCAACCCTGAGAAATATTTTGAGTTCAAAACCAAAAAAAACAAAAAAAAACAAAAAAATTTGGCCTGACCCCTGAAAAGTTCGTCCTGACCCCTAAAATTTTCCCCGACCCCTAAATCTCTCCAGCCCCCTAATTTTTCACTCTCCCCCAACCATGAGATATATTTTGACTTCAAAACAAAAAAAAACAAAAAATTTGGCCTGACCCCTAAAAGGTTCGTCCTGACCCCTAAAATTTTCCCCGACCCCTAAATCTTTCCAGCCCCCTAAGTATTCACTCTCCTCACACCATGAGAAATATTTTGACTTCAAAACAAAAAAAAACAAAAAAATTTGGCCTGACCCCTAAAAAGTTCGTCCTGACCCCTAAAATTTTCCCCGACCCCTAAATCTCTCCAGCCCCCTAATTTTTCACTCTCCCCCAACCATGAGAAATATTTTGACTTAAAACAAAAAAAAACAAAAAAATTTGGCCTGACCCCTAAAAAGTTCGTCCTGCCCGCTAAAATTTTCCCCGACCCCTAAATCTCTCCAGCCCCCTAATTTTTCACTCTCCCCCAACCATGAGAAATATTTTGAGTTCAAAACCAAAAAAAAACAAAAAAATTTGGCCTGACCCCTAAAAAGTGCGTCCTGACCCCTAAAATTTTCCCCGACCCCTAAATCTCTCCAGCCCCCTAATTTTTCACTCTCCCCCAACCCTGAGAAATATTTTGAGTTCAAAACCAAAAAAAAGAAAAAAATTTGGCCTGACCCCTAAAAAGTTCGTCCTGACCTCTAAAATTTTCCCCGACCCCTAAATCTCTCCAGCCCCCTAATTTTTAACTCTCCCCCAACCATGAGAAGTATTTTGACTTCAAAACAAAAAAAAACAAAAAAATTTGGCCTGACCCCTAAAAAGTTCCGCCTGTCACCTAAAATTTTCCCCGACCACTCAATCTCTCCAGCCCCCTAATTTTTCACTCTCCCCCAACCCTGAGAAATATTTTCAGTTCAAAACCAAAAAAAAGAAAAAAATTTAGCCTGACCCCTAAAAAGTTCGTCCTGACCCCTAAAATTTTCCCCGACCCCTAAATCTCTCCAGCCCCCTAATTTTTCACTCTCCCCCAACCCTTAGAAATATTTTGAGTTCAAAACCAAAAAAAAAGAAAAAGATTTGGCCTGAACCCTAAAAAGTTCGTCCTGACCCCTAAAATTTTCCCCGACCCCTAAATCTCTCCAGCCCCCTAATTTTTCACTCTCCCCCAACCATGAGAAATATTTTGACTTCAAAACAAAAAAAAACAAAAAAATTTGGCCTGACCCCTAAAAAGTTCGTCCTGACCCCTAAAATTTTCCCCGACCCCTAAATCTCTCCAGCCCCCTAATTTTTCACTCTCCCCCAACCATGAGATATATTTTGACTTCAAAACAAAAAAAAACAAAAAATTTGGCCTGACCCCTAAAAGGTTCGTCCTGACCCCTAAAATTTTCCCCGACCCCTAAATCTTTCCAGCCCCCTAAGTATTCACTCTCCTCACACCATGAGAAATATTTTGACTTCAAAACAAAAAAAAACAAAAAAATTTGGCCTGACCCCTAAAAAGTTCGTCCTGACCCCTAAAATTTTCCCCGACCCCTAAATCTCTCCAGCCCCCTAATTTTTCACTCTCCCCCAACCATGAGAAATATTTTGACTTAAAACAAAAAAAAACAAAAAAATTTGGCCTGACCCCTAAAAAGTTCGTCCTGCCCGCTAAAATTTTCCCCGACCCCTAAATCTCTCCAGCCCCCTAATTTTTCACTCTCCCCCAACCATGAGAAATATTTTGAGTTCAAAACCAAAAAAAAACAAAAAAATTTGGCCTGACCCCTAAAAAGTGCGTCCTGACCCCTAAAATTTTCCCCGACCCCTAAATCTCTCCAGCCCCCTAATTTTTCACTCTCCCCCAACCCTGAGAAATATTTTGAGTTCAAAACCAAAAAAAAGAAAAAAATTTGGCCTGACCCCTAAAAAGTTCGTCCTGACCTCTAAAATTTTCCCCGACCCCTAAATCTCTCCAGCCCCCTAATTTTTAACTCTCCCCCAACCATGAGAAGTATTTTGACTTCAAAACAAAAAAAAACAAAAAAATTTGGCCTGACCCCTAAAAAGTTCCGCCTGTCACCTAAAATTTTCCCCGACCACTCAATCTCTCCAGCCCCCTAATTTTTCACTCTCCCCCAACCCTGAGAAATATTTTCAGTTCAAAACCAAAAAAAAGAAAAAAATTTAGCCTGACCCCTAAAAAGTTCGTCCTGACCCCTAAAATTTTCCCCGACCCCTAAATCTCTCCAGCCCCCTAATTTTTCACTCTCCCCCAACCCTTAGAAATATTTTGAGTTCAAAACCAAAAAAAAAGAAAAAGATTTGGCCTGAACCCTAAAAAGTTCGTCCTGACCCCTAAAATTTTCCCCGACCCCTAAATCTCTCCAGCCCCCTAATTTTTCACTCTCCCCCAACCATGAGAAATATTTTGACTTCAAAACAAAAAAAAACAAAAAAATTTGGCCTGACCCCTAAAAAGTTCGTCCTGACCCCTAAAATTTTCCCCGACCCCTAAATCTCTCCAGCCCCCTAATTTTTCACTCTCCCCCAACCATGAGAAATATTTTGACTTCAAAACAAAAAAAAACAAAAAAATTTGGCCTGACCCCTAAAAAGTTCGTCCTGACCCCTAAAATTTTCCCCGACCCCTAAATCTCTCCAGCCCCCTAATTTTTCACTCTCCCCCAACCCTGAGAAATATTTTGACTTCAAAACAAAAAAAAACAAAAAAATTTGGCCTGACCCCTAAAAAGTTCGTCCTGACCCCTAAAATTTTCCCCGACCCCTAAATCTCTCCAGCCCCCTAATTTTTCACTCTCCCCCAACCATGAGAAATATTTTGACTTCAAAACAAAAAAAAACAAAAAAATTTGGCCTGACCCCTAAAAAGTTCGTCCTGACCCCTAAAATTTTCCCCGACCCCTAAATCTCTCCAGCCCCCTAATTTTTCACTCTCCCCCAACCATGAGAAATATTTTGACTTCAAAACAAAAAAAAACAAAAAAATTTGGCCTGACCCCTAAAAAGTTCGTCCTGACCCCTAAAATTTTCCCCGACCCCTAAATCTCTCCAGCCCCCTAATTTTTCACTCTCCCCCAACCCTGAGAAATATTTTGACTTCAAAACAAAAAAAAACAAAAAAATTTGGCCTGACCCCTAAAAAGTTCGTCCTGACCCCTAAAATTTTCCCCGACCCCTAAATCTCTCCAGCCCCCTAATTTTTCACTCTCCCCCAACCATGAGAAATATTTTGACTTCAAAACAAAAAAAAACAAAAAAATTTGGCCTGACCCCTAAAAAGTTCGTCCTGACCCCTAAAATTTTCCCCGACCCCTAAATCTCTCCAGCCCCCTAATTTTTCACTCTCCCCCAACCATGAGAAATATTTTGAGTTCAAAACCAAAAAAAAACAAAAAAATTTGGCCTGACCCCTAAAAAGTTCGTCCTGACCCCTAAAATTTTCCCCGACCCCTAAATCTCTCCAGCCCCCTAATTTTTCACTCTCCCCCAACCATGAGAAATATTTTGACTTCAAAACAAAAAAAAACAAAAAAATTTGGCCTGACCCCTAAAAAGTTCGTCCTGACCCCTAAAATTTTCCCCGACCCCTAAATCTCTCCAGCCCCCTAATTTTTCACTCTCCCCCAACCATGAGAAATATTTTGAGTTCAAAACCAAAAAAAAACAAAAAAATTTGGCCTGACCCCTAAAAAGTTCGTCCTGACCCCTAAAATTTTCCCCGACCCCTAAATCTCTCCAGCCCCCTAATTTTTCACTCTCCCCCAACCCTGAGAAATATTTTGAGTTCAAAACCAAAAAAAAGAAAAAAATTTGGCCTGACCCCTAAAAAGTTCGTCCTGACCCCTAAAATTTTCCCCGACCCCTAAATCTTTCCAGCCCCCTAATTTTTCACTCTCCCCCAACCCTGAGAAATATTTTGACTTCAAAACAAAAAAAAACAAAAAAAAACAAAAAAATTTGGCCTGACCCCTAAAAAGTTCGTCCTGACCCCTAAAATTTTCCCCGACCCCTAAATCTCTCCAGCCCCCTAATTTTTCACTCTCCCCCAACCATGAGATATATTTTGACTTCAAAACAAAAAAAAACAAAAAAATTTGGCCTGACCCCTAAAAGGTTCGTCCTGACCCCTAAAATTTTCCCCGACCCCTAAATCTTTCCAGCCCCCTAAGTATTCACTCTCCTCACACCATGAGAAATATTTTGACTTCAAAACAAAAAAAAACAAAAAAATTTGGCCTGACCCCTAAAAAGTTCGTCCTGACCCCTAAAATTTTCCCCGACCCCTAAATCTCTCCAGCCCCCTAATTTTTCACTCTCCCCCAACCATGAGAAATATTTTGACTTCAAAACAAAAAAAAACAAAAAAATTTGGCCTGACCCCTAAAAAGTTCGTCCTGACCCCTAAAATTTTCCCCGACCCCTAAATCTCTCCAGCCCCCTAATTTTTCACTCTCCCCCAACCATGAGAAATATTTTGACTTCAAAACAAAAAAAAACAAAAAAATTTGGCCTGACCCCTAAAAAGTTCGTCCTGACCCCTAAAATTTTCCCCGACCCCTAAATCTCTCCAGCCCCCTAATTTTTCACTCTCCCCCAACCCTGAGAAATATTTTGACTTCAAAACAAAAAAAAACAAAAAAATTTGGCCTGACCCCTAAAAAGTTCGTCCTGACCCCTAAAATTTTCCCCGACCCCTAAATCTCTCCAGCCCCCTAATTTTTCACTCTCCCCCAACCATGAGAAATATTTTGACTTCAAAACAAAAAAAAACAAAAAAATTTGGCCTGACCCCTAAAAAGTTCGTCCTGACCCCTAAAATTTTCCCCGACCCCTAAATCTCTCCAGCCCCCTAATTTTTCACTCTCCCCCAACAATGAGAAATATTTTGAGTTCAAAACCAAAAAAAAACAAAAAAATTTGGCCTGACCCCTAAAAAGTTCGTCCTGACCCCTAAAATTTTCCCCGACCCCTAAATCTCTCCAGCCCCCTAATTTTTCACTCTCCCCCAACCCTGAGAAATATTTTGAGTTCAAAACCAAAAAAAAGAAAAAAATTTGGCCTGACCCCTAAAAAGTTCGTCCTGACCCCTAAAATTTTCCCCGACCCCTAAATCTTTCCAGCCCCCTAATTTTTCACTCTCCCCCAACCCTGAGAAATATTTTGACTTCAAAACAAAAAAAAACAAAAAAAAACAAAAAAATTTGGCCTGACCCCTGAAAAGTTCGTCCTGACCCCTAAAATTTTCCCCGACCCCTAAATCTCTCCAGCCCCCTAATTTTTCACTCTCCCCCAACCATGAGATATATTTTGACTTCAAAACAAAAAAAAACAAAAAAATTTGGCCTGACCCCTAAAAGGTTCGTCCTGACCCCTAAAATTTTCCCCGACCCCTAAATCTTTCCAGCCCCCTAAGTATTCACTCTCCTCACACCATGAGAAATATTTTGACTTCAAAACAAAAAAAAACAAAAAAATTTGGCCTGACCCCTAAAAAGTTCGTCCTGACCCCTAAAATTTTCCCCGACCCCTAAATCTCTCCAGCCCCCTAATTTTTCACTCTCCCCCAACCATGAGAAATATTTTGACTTAAAACAAAAAAAAACAAAAAAATTTGGCCTGACCCCTAAAAAGTTCGTCCTGCCCGCTAAAATTTTCCCCGACCCCTAAATCTCTCCAGCCCCCTAATTTTTCACTCTCCCCCAACCATGAGAAATATTTTGAGTTCAAAACCAAAAAAAAACAAAAAAATTTGGCCTGACCCCTAAAAAGTGCGTCCTGACCCCTAAAATTTTCCCCGACCCCTAAATCTCTCCAGCCCCCTAATTTTTCACTCTCCCCCAACCCTGAGAAATATTTTGAGTTCAAAACCAAAAAAAAGAAAAAAATTTGGCCTGACCCCTAAAAAGTTCGTCCTGACCTCTAAAATTTTCCCCGACCCCTAAATCTCTCCAGCCCCCTAATTTTTCACTCTCCTCCAACCATGAGATATATTTTGACTTCAAAACAAAAAAAAACAAAAAAATTTGGCCTGACCCCTAAAAAGTTCGTTCTGACCCCTAAAATTTTCCCTGACCCCTAAATCTCTCCAGCCCCCTAATATTTCACTCTCCCCCAACCATGAGATATATTTTGACTTCAAAACAAAAAAAAACAAAAAAATTCGGCCTGACCCCTAAAAAGTTCGTCCTGACCCCTAAAATTTTCCCCGAACCCTAAATCTCTCCATCCCCCTAATTTTTCACTCTCCTCCAACCATGAGAAATATTTTGACTTCAAAACAAAAAAAACCAAAAAAATTTGTCCTGACCCCTAAAAAGTTCGTCCTGACCCCTAAAATTTTCCCCGACCACTAAATCTCTCCAGCCCCCTAATTTTTCACTCTCCCCCAACCATGAGAAATATTTTGAGTTCAAAACCAATAAAAAACAAAAAAATTTGGCCTGACCCCTAAAACGTGCGTCCTGACCCCTAAAATGTTCCCCGACCCCTAAATCTCTCCAGCCCCCTAATTTTTCACTCTCCCCAACCCTGAGAAATATTTTGACTTCAAAACAACAAAAAACAAAAAAAAACAAAAAAATTTGGCTTGACCCCTAAAAAGTTCGTCCTGACCCCTAAAATTTGGCCCGACCCCTAAATCTCTCCAGCCCCCTAGTTTTTCACTCTCCCCCAACCATGAGAAATATTTTGAGTTCAAAACCAAAAAAAAACAAAAAAATTTGGCCTGACCCCTAAAAAGTGCGTCCTGACCCCTAAAATTTTCCACGACTCCTAAATCTCTCCAGCCCCCTAATTTTTCCTTCTCCCCCAACCCTGAGAAATATTTTGACTTCAAAACAAAAAAAAACAAAAAAATTTGGCCTGACCCCTAAAAAGTTCGGCCTGACCCCCAAAATTTTCCCCGACCCTTCAATATCTCTAGCTCCTTATTTTTTCATTCTCCCCAACCCTGAGAAATATTTTGACTTCAAAACAAAAAAAAACAAAAAAATTTGGCTTGACCCCTAAAAAGTTCGGCCTGAGCCCTAAAATTTTTCCCGAGCCCTCAATCTCTCCAGCCCCCTAATTTTTTAACTCTCCCTTAACCCTAAGAAATATTTTGAGTTCATAACAAAAAAATGTTATTTAACATGTATACAAATATTAGTGAAAACAATGGTGGAGCATAATTATTTCTCTTTTTACTTTACTTATTGAGACGTTATTTAACATGTATAAAAATATAAGTGAACATAATGGTGGAGCATAATTATTTTTCTTATTTCTTTACTTATTGAGACGTTATTTAATATGTATACAAATATTAGTGAAAACAGTGGCGGAGCATAATTATTTCTCTTTTTACTTTACTTATTGAGACGTTATTTAACATGTATTCAAATATTAGTGAAAACAATGGCGGAGCATAATTATATTTTTTCTTACTTTACATATTGAGACGTTATTTAATATGTATACACATTTTAGTGAAAACAGTGGTGGAGCATAATTATTTTTCTTCTTACTTTACTTATTTAGACGTTATATCATATGTATACAAATATTAGTGAACACAATGGTGGAGCATAATTATTTTTCTTCTTACTTTACTTATTGAGACGTTATTTAATATGTATACAAATATTAGTGAAAACAGTCGTGGAGCATAATTATTTTTCTTCTTACTTTACTTATTGAGACGTTATTTAATATGTATACAAATATTAGTGAAAACAATGGTGGAGCATAATTATTTATTACTATAATTTTAGTGATACTACACTAACTTCACACCTCTCAAAAAGAAGGAGGTTATACCTGGGAGGATGGTATCATGTCAACAGAAGAAATGCAGTTAGGATTAAGCAACCCTGGCTTCACTACAAACTCGTGTTCAAAAAAGTGCCGTTATTGATTAACCAACCCTGGCTTCACTGTGGATTCATGTTCAAAAAAGTGCCGTTAGGAATTAAGCAACCCTTGCTTCACTATGGACTCATGTTCAAAAAAATGCCGTTAGGGATTAAGCAACAGTTGCTTCAATAAAAACTTATGTTTCGTTGGGATAAGGCAACCCGTGCTTCACTATAAACTCATGTTCAAAAAAAGTGCCGTTAGGGATTTCCTCTGACGTCATTTCCTGCTGAAATCGTGACTTTGCATTATGCCGACAATCCCCCATCTCCAAATTTGGCCTGAGGCGCACCACCGGCGAATGCCGACACTCCACCAAATTCGGCCTGAGTCGCTCACACCGGCGAATGCCGACACTCCCCCAAATTCGGCCTGAGGCGCTCATACTGGCGAATGCCGACACTCCTCCCCGAATTTCGCCTGAGGCACCCCACCGCCGAATGCCGACACTCACCCTCCCCAGATTTGGCCTGAGGCGCCCCACCGCCGAATGCCGATACCCCCCCCTCTTCCCCAAATTTCTCCTGAGGCGCTCACACCGGCGAATGCCGACACCCCCACACCCACCCCAAGTTTTCAATATGTATACAATATGTATAGAAATATTAGTGAAAACAATGGGGGAGCATACAAATATTAGTGAAAACAGTGGGGGAGCATAATTATTTATTACTTTAATTTTACTGATACTACACTAACTTCACACCTCTCAAAAAGGAGGAGGTAATACCTAGGAGGATGTTATCATGTCAACAGAAAAAATGTGGTTAGGATTAAGCAACCCTTGCTTCACTATGAACTTATGTTAAAAAAAGTGCCGTTATTGATTAAACAACACTTGCGTCACTATAAACGCATGTATCAAAAAGTGCCGTTAGGAGTTAAGCAACCCTTGCATCACTATGGACTCATGTTCAAAAAAGTGCCGTTAGTAAGTAAGCAACCCATGCTTGACTATGGACTCGTGTTCAAAAAAAGTGCCGTTTGTGATTAAGCAACATTTGCTTCACTATAAACTCATGTTCAAAAAAGAGCCGTTAGGGATTTCCTCTGACGTCATTTCCTGTTAAAATCATGACGGTGCATTATTTCTCAAATTCTTTGTTTTTTTCTCAAATTAGTACTAAACAACGTTGAAAATCGAGGAAAAAGGCACCCCCCCATTGGAGAAAAGTGCTCAGTCGACCCTCGAAGAGTCCATTTTTTTTTCCGGTTCTGAGATATTATACGTCCCGGGGCTGGCCGGTTATAATGATGTCAACCGTGTGACTGTTTGTTGGGTCCTCTCGGAGGAGTATCTGGACATACAAACAAACAAACAAACAAACAAACAAACAGACAAACATACAGACAACTGGCCTTTATATAGGAGACTAGCGGGGCTACCCGGCGTTGCTCGGGGTCATAAAAACATATATTTGAAGAAAGATCGTGTGTGTAACATCTTTATATTCAAACTTCTATGTCCGCCCCCTCTCTCTATAGCCGTCTCTTTATCTGCTACCTTTCTCTTCCCTGGTCGCCCCATTTCGCCGCTACTTTCTAATTTTGCCTTTTGCAAAAGCTGTTTCTTCCCCACCATTTCTCCTATTGCCCAGGGTAATAGTATGACATATTTCTATAAAAAGTAACACCTCAATCTGCGTCTTCTATATAGGTACTTATCTCCACCCCGGTGTTCATACTATATACGTATCTATCATCACCCCGGTGCGCATACTATATACGTACCTATCGCCGCCCCGGTGTGAATGCTAAATACATACCTATCGCCGCCCCGGTGTGAATGCTAAATACGTACCTATCGCCGCCCCTGTGTGAATTTTAAATATGTACCTTTCCCCGCCTGGTGTGAATTTTAAATATGTACCTTTCGCCGCCCCTGTGCGCGTGCTATATACTTACCTATCGCCGCCCCGGTGTGCGTGCTATATATGAACCGATCGCTGCCTCAGTGCGCATGCTAAATACATACCTATCACTGCCCCGGTGTGCATACTATATACGTACTTATTACCGCCCATGTGCACATGCTATATAAGTACCTATCACCACCGCTGAATGCTAAATAAGTACCTATCGCCGCCCCGGTGTGGAAGCTAAATATGTACATATCGCCGCCCCTAAATTTGGGCAGACCCCTAAATAATTTGGCCTGACCCCTAAAATTATCCCCCCCCCCCCTAAATCTCTCCAGCCCCTAATTTTTCACTCTCCGCCAACCATGAGAAATATTTTGACTTCAAAACAAAAAAAAACAAAAAAATTTTGCCTGACCCCTAAAAAGTTCGTCCTGACACCTAAAATTTTCCCCGACCCATAAATATCTCCAGCCCCCTAATTTTTCACTCTCCCCCAACCATGAGAAATATTTTTACTTCAAAACAAAAAAAACAAAAAAATTTGGCCTGACCCCTAAAAAGTTCGTCCTGACCCCTAAAATTTTCCCCGACCCCTAAATCTCTCCAGGCCCCTAATTTTTCACTCTCCCCCAACCATGAGATATATTTTGACTTCAAAACAAAAAAAAACAAAAAATTTGGCCTGACCCCTAAAAAGTTCGTCCTGACCCCTAAAATTTTCCCCGACCCCTAAATCTCTCCAGCCCCCTAATTTTTCACTCTCCCCCAACCCTGAGAAATATTTTGACTTCAAAACAAAAAAAAACAAAAAAAACAAAAAAATTTGGCCTGACCCTTAAAAAGTTCGTACTGACCCCTAAAATTTTCCCCGACCCCTAAATCTCTCCAGCCCCCTAATTTTTCACTCTCCCCCAACCCTGAGAAATAATTTGACTTCAAAACAAAAAAAAACAAAAATAAACAAAAAATTTTTGCCTGACCCCTAAACAGTTCGTCTTGACCCCTAAAATTTTCCCCGACCCCTAAATCTCACCAGCCCCCTAATTTTTCACTCTCCCCCAACCATGAGATATATTTTGACTTCAAAACAAAAAAAAAACAAAAAAATTTGGCCTGACCCCTAAAAAGTTCGTCCTGACTCCTAAAATTTTTCTCCGACCCCTAACTTACTCCAGCCCCCTAATTTTTCACTCTCCCCCAACCCAGAGAAATAATTTGATTTCAAAACAAAAAAAAACAAAAAAAAACAAAAAAATTTGGCCTGACCCTTAAAAAGTTCGTCCTGACCCCTAAAATTTTCCCCGACCCCTAAATCTCTCCAGCCCCCTAATTTTTCACTCTCCCCCAACCCTGAGAAATATTTTGACTTCAAAACAAAAAAAAACAAAAAAAACAAAAAAATTTGGCCTGACCCTTAAAAAGTACGTCCTGACCCCTAAAATTTTCCCCGACCCCTAAATCTCTCCAGCCCCCTAATTGTTCACTCTCCCACAACCCTGAGAAATAATTTGACTTCAAAAAAAAAAAAAAAAAAAAAAAAAATTTGGCTTGACCCCTAAAAAGTTCGTCCTGACCCCTAAAATTTTCCCCGACCCCTAAATCTCTCCAGCCCCCTAATTTTTCACTCTCCCCCAACCATGAGAAATATTTTGACTTCAAAACCAAAAAAAACAAAAAAATTTGGCCTGACCCCTAAAAAGTTCGTCCTGACCCCTAAAATTTTCCCCGACCCCTAAATCTCTCCAGCCCCCTAATTTTTCACTCTCCCCCAACCCAGAGAAATAATTTGATTTCACAACAAAAAAAAACAAAAAAATTTGGTCTGACCCCTAAAAAGTTCGTCGTGACCCCTAAAATTTTCCCCGACCCCTGAATCTCTCCAGCCCCCTAATTTTTCACTCTCCCCCAACCATGAGAAATATTTTGACTTCAAAACAAAAAAAAACAACAAAATTTGGCCTGACCCCTAAAAAGTTCCGCCTGACCCCTAAAATTTTCCCCGACCCCTAAATCTCTCCAGCCCCTAATTTTTCACTCTCCCCCAACCATGAGAAATATTTTGAGTTCAAAAGAAAAAAAAACAAAAAAATTTGGCCTGACCCCTTAAAAGTTCGGCCTGACCCCTAAAATTTTCCCCGACCCTTCAATATCTCTAGCCCCTTATTTTTTCATTCTCCTTAACCCTGAGAAATATTTTGACTTCAAAACAAAAAAAAACAAAAAAATTTGGCTTGACCCCTAAAAAGTTTGGCCTGAGCCCTAACATTTTCCCCGAGCCCTCAATCTGTCAAGCCCCCTAATTTTTCACTCTCCCCCAACCCTAAGAAATATTTTGAGTTCAAAACAAAAAAATGTTATTTAACATGTATACAAATATTAGTGAAAACAATGGTGGAGCATAATTATTTCTCTTTTTACTTTACTTATTGAGACGTTATTTAACATGTATAAAAATATAAGTGAAAACAATGGTGGAGCATAATTATTTTTCTTCTTTCTTTACTTATTGAGACGTTTTTTAATATGTATACAGATATTAGTGAAAACAGTGGCGGAGCATAATTATGTCTCTTTTTACTTTACTTATTGAGACGTTATTTAACATGTATTCAAATATTAGTGAAAACAATGGCGGAGCATAATTATATTTCTTCTTACTTTACATATTGAGACGTTATTTAATATGTATACACATTTTAGTGAAAACAGTGGTGGAGCATAATTATTTTTCTTCTTACTTTACTTATTTAGACGTTATATCATATGTATACAAATATTAGTGAAAACAATGGTGGAGCATAATTATTTTTCTTCTTACTTTACTTATTGAGACGTTATTTAATATGTATACAAATATTAGTGAAAACAGTGGTGGAGCATAATTATTTTTCTTCTTACTTTACTTATTGAGACGTTATTTAATATGTATACAAATATTAGTGAAAACAATGGTGGAGCATAATTATTTATTACTTTAATTTTACTGATACTACACTAACTTCACACCTCTCAAAAAGAAGGAGGTTATACCTGGGAGGATGGTACCATGTCAACAGAAGAAATGCAGTTAGGATTAAGCAACCCTGGCTTCACTACAAACTCGTGTTCAAAAAAGTGCCGTTATTGATTAAGCAACCCTGGCTTCACTGTGGATTCATGTTCAAAAAAGTGCCGTTAGGAATTAAGCAACCCTTGATTCACTATGGACTCATGTTCAAAAAAATGCCGTTAGAGATTAAGCAACAGTTGCTTCAATAAAAACTTATGTTTCGTTGGGATAAGGCAACCCGTGCTTCACTATAAACTCATGTTCAAAAAAGTGCCGTTAGGGATTTCCTCTGACGTCATTTCCTGCTAAAATCGTGACTTTGCATTATGCCGACAATCCCCCATCTCCAAATTTGGCCTGAGGCGCACCACCGGCGAATGCCGACACTCCACCAAATTCGGCCTGAGTCGCTCACACCGGCGAATGCCGACACTCCCCCAAATTCGGCCTGAGGCGCTCATACTGGCGAATGCCGACACTCCTCCCCGAATTTCGCCTGAGGCGCCCCACCGCCGAATGCCGACACTCACCCTCCCCAGATTTGGCCTGAGGCGCCCCACCGCCGAATGCCGATACCCCCCCCTCTTCCCCAAATTTCTCCTGAGGCGCTCACACCGGCGAATGCCGACACCCCCCACACCCACCCCAAGTTTTCAATATGTATACAATATGTATAGAAATATTAGTGAAAACAATGGGGGAGCATACAAATATTAGTGAAAACAGTGGGGGAGCATACTTATTTATTACTTTAATTTTACTGATACTACACTAACTTCACACCTCTCAAAAAGGAGGAGGTAATACCTAGGAGGATGTTATCATGTCAACAGAAAAAATGTGGTTAGGATTAAGCAACCCTTGCTTCACTATGAACTCATGTTAAAAAAAGTGCCGGTATTGATTAAACAACACTTGCGTCACTATAAACGCATGTATCAAAAAGTGCCGTTAGGAGTTAAGCAACCCTTGCATCACTATGGACTCATGTTCAAAAAAGTGCCGTTAGTAAGTAAGCAACCCATGCTTGACTATGGACTCGTGTTCAAAAAAAGTGCCGTTTGTGATTAAGCAACACTTGCTTCACTATAAACTCATGTTCAAAAAAGAGCCGTTAGGGATTTCCTCTGACGTCATTTCCTGTTAAAATCATGACGGTGCATTATTTCTCAAATTCTTTGTTTTTTTCTCAAATTAGTACTAAACAACGTTGAAAATCGAGGAAAAAGGCACCCCCCCATTGGAGAAAAGTGCTCAGTCGACCCTCGAAGAGTCCATTTTTTTTTCCGGTTCTGAGATATTATACGTCCCGGGGCTGGCCGGTTATAATGATGTCAACCGTGTGACTGTTTGTTGGGTCCTGTCGGAGGAGTATGTGGACATACAAACAAACAAACAAACAAACAAACAAACAAACAAACAAACATACAGACAAGTGCCCTTTATATAGGAGATTTATATATGTACTAGCGGGGCTACCCGGCGTTGCTCGGGGTCATAAAAACATATATTTGAAGAAAGATCGTATGTGTAACATCTTTATATTCAAACTTCTATGTCCGCCCCCTCTCTCTATAGCCGTCTCTTTATCTGCTACCTTTCTCTTCCCTGGTCGCCCCATTTCGCCGCTACTTTCTAATTTTGTTTTTTTTCAAAAGCTGTGTCTTCCCCACCATTTCTCCTATTGCCCAGAGTAATAGTATGACATATTTCTATAAAAAGTAACACCTCTATCTGCGCCTTCTATATAGGTACTTATCTCAACCCCGGTGTTCATACTATATACGTATCTATCATCACCCCGGTGCGCATACTATATACGTACCTATCGCCGCCCCAGTGCACATACTATATACATACCTATCGCCGCCCCAGTGCAGATACTATTTAAGAACCTATCGCCGCCCCGTTGCGAATGCTAAATAGTACCTATCGTTGCCCCGGTGTGAATGCTAAATACATACCTATTGCGCCTAGGTGTGCATGCTACATAAGTACCTATCGCTGCCCTAGTGCGAATACTAAAGACATACCAATTGCGCCCCAGTGTGCATGCTACATAAGTACCTATCGCTGCCCTAGTGCGAATAATTAATATGTACATATTGCCGCTTTGGTGTGAATGCTAACTACGTACCTATCGCCGGCCCAGTGCAGATGCTAAATACGTACCTATAGCCGCCCTGGTGCGAATGCTAAATACGTACCTATAGCCCCCATGGTGCGAATGCGAAATACATACCTTTCGCCGCCCGGGTGCGCGTGCTATATATGTACTGATCGCCGCGCAGAGCGCATGCTATGTACGTACTTATTGCTGCCTATGTGTACATGCTATATACATAGCTATCGCCACCCCTGAATTCTGAATACGTACCTATCGCCGCCCTGGTGTGGAAGCTAAATACGTACATATCGCCGCCCCAGTGCGAATGCTAAATACATACCTATTGCCGCCCCAGTGTGAATTCTAAATACGTACCTATCGCCGCCCCGGTGTGAATTCTAAATACGTACCTATCGCCGCCCCGGTGCGGAAGCTAAATACGTACATATCGCCACCCCGGTGCGAATGCTAAATACATACCTATCGCTGCCCCGGTGTGAATGCTAAATACATACCTATCGCCGCCCCGGTGTGAATGCTAAATACGTACCTATCGCCGCCCCGGTGTAAATTTTAAATATGTACCTTTAGCCGCCCCAGTGTGAATTTTAAATATGTACCTTTCGCCGCCTCTGTGCGCGTGCTATATACGTACCTATCGCCGCCCCGGTGCGCGTGCTATATATGAACCGATCGCTGCCTCAGTGCGCATGCTAAATACATACCTATCACTGCCCCGGTGCGCATACTATATACGTACTTATTACTGCCCATGTGCACATGCTATATAAGTACCTATCACTACCGCTGAATGCTAAATAAGTACCTATCGCCGCCCCGGTGTGGAAGCTAAATACGTACATATCGCCGCCCCTAAATTTGGGCGGACCCCTAAAAAATTTGGCCAGATCCCTAAATCTCTCCAGCACTTAATTTTTCACTCTCCCCCAACCATGAGAAATATTTTGACTTCAAAACAAAAAAAACAAAATAATTTGGCCTGACCCCTAAAAAGTTCGTCCTGACCCCTAAAATTTTCCCCGACCCCATAATCTCTCCAGCCCCCTAATTTTTCACTCTCCCCTAACCCTGAGAAATATTTTGAGTTCAAAGCCAAAAAAAAGAAAAAAATTTGGCCTGACCCCTAAAAAGTTCGTCCTGACCCCTAAAATTTTCCCCGATCCCTAAATCTCTCCAGCCCCCTAATTTTTCACTCTCCCCCTACCATGAGAAATATTTTGACTTCAAAACCAAAAAAAAAGAAAAAAATGTGGCCTGACCCCTAAAAAGTTCGTCATGACCCCTAAAATTTTCCCCGACTCCTAAATCGGTCCAGCCCCCTAATTTTTCACTCTCCCCCAACCATGAGAAATATTTTGACTTCAAAACAAAAAAAAACAAAATAATTTGGCCTGACCCCTAAAAAGTTCCGCCTGACCCCTAAAATTTTCCCCGACCCCTAAATCTCTCCAGCCCCCTAATCTTTACCCTCTCCCCCAACCATGAGAAATATTTTGAGTTCAAAACCAAAAAAAAGAAAAAAATTTGGCCTGACCACTAAAAAGTTCGTCCTGACCCCTAAAATTTTCCCCGACCCCTAAATCTCTCCAGCCCCCTTATTTTTCACTCTCCCCCAACCATGAGAAATATTTTGAGTTCAAAACCAAAAAAAAGAAAAAAATTTGGCCTGACCCCTAAAAAGTTCGTCGTGACCCCTAAAATTTTCCCCGACCCCTAAATCTCTCCAGCCCCCTAATTTTTCACTCTCCCCCAACCATGAGAAATATTTTCAGTTCAAAACCAAAAAAAAGAAAAAAATTTAGCCTGACTCCTAAAAAGTTCGTCCTGACCCCTAAAATTTTCCCCGACCCCTAAATCTCTCCAGCCCCCTAATTTTTTACTCTCCCCCAACCATGAAGTATATTTTGTCTTCAAAACAAAAAAAAACAAAAAAATTTGGCCTGACCCCTAAAAAGTTCGTCCTGACCCCTAAAATTTTCCCCGACCCCTAAATCTCTCCAGCCCCCTAATCTTTACCCTCTCCCCCAACCATGAGAAATATTTTGACTTCAAAACCAAAAAAAAGAAAAAAATTTGGCCTGACCACTAAAAAGTTCGTCCTGACCCCTAAAATTTTCCCCGACCCCTAAATCTCTCGAGCCCTGTAATTTTTCACTCTCCCCCAACCATGAGAAATATTTTGAGTTCAAAACCAAAACAAAGAAAAAAATTTTGCCTGACCCCTAAAAAGCTCGTCCTGACCCCTAAAATTTTCCCCGACCCCTGAATCTCTCCAGCCCCCTAATTTTTCACTCTCCATCAACGATGAGAAATATTTTGACTTCAAAACAAAAAAAAAAAAAAAAATTTAGCCTGACCCCTAAAAAGTTCCGCCTGACCCCTAAAATTTTCCCCGACCCCTAAATCTCTCCAGCCCCCTAATTTTTCACTCTCCCCCAACCATGAGATATATTTTGACTTCAAAAAAAAAAAAAAAAAAAAAAATTTGTCCTGACCCCTAAAAAGTTCGTCCTGACCCCTAAAATTTTCCCCGACCCCTAAATCTCTCCAGCCCCCTAATTTTTCACTCTCCCCCAACCCTGAGAAATATTTTCAGTTCAAAACCAAAAAAAAGAAAAAAATTTGGCCTGACCCCTAAAAAGTTCGTCCTGACCCCTAAAATTTTCCCCGACCCCTAAATCTCTCCAGCCCCCTTATTTTTCACTCTCCCCCAACCCTGAGAAATATTTTCAGTTCAAAACTAAAAAAAACAAAAAAATTTGGCCTGACCCCTAAAAAGTTCGTCCTGACCCCTAAAATTTTCCCCGACCCTTCAATCTCTCCAGCCCACTAATTGTTCACTCTCCCCCAACCATGAGAAATATTTTCAGTTCAAAACAAAAAAAAAAGAAAAAAATTTGGCCTGAACCCTAAAAAGTTCGTCCTGACCCCTAAAATTTTCACCGACCCCTACATCTCGCCAGCCCCCTAATTTTTCACTCTCCCCCAACCATGAGAAATATTTTGACTTCTAAACAAAAAAAAACAAAAAAATTTTGCCTGACCCCTAAAAAGTTCGTCCTGACCCCTAAAATTTTCCCCGACCCCTAAATCTCTCCAGCCCCCGAATTTTTCACTCTCCTCCAACCATGAGAAATATTTTGACTTCAAAACAAAAAAAAGAAAAAAATTTGGCCTGACCCCTAAAAAGTTCGTCCTGACCCCTAAAATTTCCCCGACCCCTAAATCTCTCCAGCCCCCTAATTTTTCACTCTCCCCCAACCCTGAGAAATATTTTGACTTCAAAACAAAAAAAAACAAACAAAAACAAAAAAAAACAAAAAAATTTGGCCTGACCCCTAAAAAGTTCGTCCTGACCCCTAATATTTTCCTCGACCCCTAAATCTCTCCAGCCCCCTAATTTTTCACTCTCCCCCAACCATGAGATATATTTTGACTTAAAAACAAAAAAAAACAAAAAAAATTGGCCTGACCCCTAAAAAGTTCGTCCTGACCCCTAAAATTTTCCCCGACCCCTAAATCTCTCCAGCCCCCTAATTTTTCACTCTCTCCCAACCCTGAGAAATATTTTCAGTTCAAAACCAAAAAAAAAAAAAAAAATTTGGCCTGACCCCTAAAAAGTTCGTCCTGACCCGTAAAATTTTCCCCGCGCCCTCAATCTCTCCAGCCCCCTAATTTTTAACTCTCCCCCAACCCTAAGAAATATTTTGAGTTCAAAACAAAAAAATGTTATTTAACATGTATACAAATATTAGTGAAAACAATGGCGGAGCATAATTATTTCTCTTTTTACTTTACTTATTGAGACGTTATTTAACATGTATAAATATATTAGTGAAAACAATGGTGGAGCATAATTATTTTTCTTCTTTCTTTACTTATTGAGACGTTATTTAATATGTATACAAATATTAGTGAAAACAGTGGCGGAGCATAATTATTTCTCTTTTTACTTTACTTATTGAGACGTTATTTAACATGTATTCAAATATTAGTGAAAACAATGGCGGAGCATAATTATATTTCTTCTTACTTTACATATTGAGACGTTATTTAATATGTATACACATTTTAGTGAAAACAGTGGTGGAGCATAATTATTTTTCTTCTTACTTTACTTATTTAGACGTTATATCATATGTATACAAATATTAGTGAAAACAATGGTGGAGCATAATTATTTTTCTTCTTACTTTACTTATTGAGACGTTATTTAATATGTATACAAATTTTTAGTGAAAACAGTGGTGGAGCATAATTATTTTTCTTCTTACTTTACTTATTGAGACGTTATTTAATATGTATACAAATATTAGTGAAAACAATGGTGGAGCATAATTATTTATTACTTTAATTTTACTGATACTACACTAACTTCACACCTCTCAAAAAGAAGGAGGTTATACCTGGGAGGATGGTACCATGTCAACAGAAGAAATGCAGTTAGGATTAAGCAACCCTGGCTTCACTACAAACTCGTGTTCAAAAAAGTGCCGTTATTGATTAAGCAACCCTGGCTTCACTGTGGATTCATGTTCAAAAAAGTGCCGTTAGGAATTAAGCAACCCTTGCTTCACTATGGACTCATGTTCAAAAAAATGCCGTTAGGGATTAAGCAACAGTTGCTTCAATAAAAACTTATGTTTCGTTGGGATAAGGCAACCCGTGCTTCACTATAAACTCATGTTCAAAAAAGTGCCGTTAGGGATTTCCTCTGACGTCATTTCCTGCTAAAATCGTGACTTTGCATTATGCCGACAATCCCCCATCTCCAAATTTGGCCTGAGGCGCACCACCGGCGAATGCCGACACTCCACCAAATTCGGCCTGAGTCGCTCACACCAGCGAATGCCGACACTCCCCCAAATTCGGCCTGAGGCGCTCATACTGGCGAATGCCGACATTCTTCCCCGAATTTCGCCTGAGGCGCCCCACCGCCGAATGCCGACACTCACCCTCCCCAGATTTGGCCTGACGCGCCCCACCGCCGAATGCCGATACCCCCCCCCTTCCCCAAAATTTCTCCTGAGGCGCTCACACCGGCGAATGCCGACACCCCCCACACCCACCCCAAGTTTTCAATATGTATACAATATGTATAGAAATATTAGTGAAAACAATGGGGGAGCATACAAATATTAGTGAAAACAGTGGGTGAGCATAATTATTTATTACTTTAATTTTACTGATACTACACTAACTTCACACCTCTCAAAAAGGAGGAGGTAATACCTAGGAGGATGTTATCATGTCAACAGAAAAAATGTGGTTAGGATTAAGAAACCCTTGCTTCACTATGAACTCATGTTAAAAAAAGTGCCGTTATTGATTAAACAACACTTGCGTCACTATAAACGCATGTATCAAAAAGCGCCGTTAGAAGTTAAGCAACCCTTGCATCACTATGGACTCATGTTCAAAAAAGTGCCGTTAGTAAGTAAGCAACCCATGCTTGACTATGGAATCGTGTTCAAAAAAAGTGCCGTTTGTGATTAAGCAACACTTGCTTCACTATAAACTCATGTTCAAAAAAGAGCCGTTAGGGATTTCCTCTGACGTCATTTCCTGTTAAAATCATGACGGTGCATTATTTCTCAAATTCTTTGTTTTTTTCTCAAATTAGTACTAAACAACGTTGAAAATCGAGGAAAAAGGCACCCCCCCATTGGAGAAAAGTGCTCAGTCGACCCTCGAAGAGTCCATTTTTTTTTCCGGTTCTGAGATATTATACGTCCCGGGGCTGGCCGGTTATAATTATGTCAACCGTGTGACTGTTTGTTGGGTCCTCTCGGAGGAGTATCTGGACATACAAACAAACAAACAAACAAACAAACAGACAAACATACAGACAAGTGCCCTTTATATAGGAGACTAGCGGGGCTACCCGGCGTTGCTCGGGGTCATAAAAACATATATTTGAAGAAAGATCGTGTGTGTAACATCTTTATATTCAAACTTCTATGTCCGCCCCCTCTCTCTATAGCCGTCTCTTTATCTGCTACCTTTCTCTTCCCTGGTCGCCCCATTTTGCCGCTACTTTCTAATTTTGCCTTTTGCAAAAGCTGTTTCTTCCCCACCATTTCTCCTATTGCCCAGGGTAATAGTATGACATATTTCTATAAAAAGTAACACCTCTATCTGCGCCTTCTATATAGGTACTTATCTCCACCCCGGTGTTCATACTATATACATATCTATCATCACCCCGGTGCGCATACAATATACGTACCTATCGCCGCCCCAGTGCACATACTATATACGTACCTGTCGCTGCCCCGGTGCAGATACTATTTAAGTACCTATCACCGCCCCGTTGCGAATGCTAAATAGTACCTATCGTTGCCCCGGTGTGAATGCTAAATACATACCTATTGCGCCCCGGTGTGCATGCTACATAAGTACCTATCGCTTCCCTAGTGCGAATAATTAATATGTACATATTGCCGCTTTGGTGTGAATGCTAAATACGTACCTATCGCCGGCCCAGTGCGAATGCTAAATACGTACCTATAGCCGCCCTGGTGCGAATGCTAAATACGTACCTATAGCCGCCACAGTGCGAATGCTAAATACGTACCTATCACCACTACGGTGCGAATGCGAAATACATACCTTTCGCCGCCCCGGTGCGCGTGCAATATATGTACTGATCGCCGCCGCAGAGCGCATGCTATGTACGTACTTATTGCTGCCCATGTGTACATGCTATATACGTAGCGATCGCACCCCTGAATTCTGAATACGTACCTATCGCCGCCCTGGTGTGGAAGCTAAATACGTACATATCGCCGCCCCGGTGCGAATGCTAAATACATACCTATCGCCGCCCCGGTGTGAATTCTACATACGTACCTATTGCCGCCCCGGTGTGAATTCTAAATACGTACCTATCGCCGCCCCAGTGCGGAAGCTAAATACGTACATATCGCTGCCCCGGTGCGAATGCTTAATACATACCTATCGCTGCCCCGGTGTGAATGCTAAATACATACCTATCGCCGCCCCGGCGTGAATGCTTAATACGTACCTATCGCCGCCCCGGTATGAATTTCAAATATGTACCTTTCGCCGCCCAGTTTGAATTTTAAATATGTACCTTTCGCCGCCCCTGTGCGCGTGCTATATACGTACCTATCGCCGCCCCGGTGCGCGTGCTACATATGAACCGATCGCTGCCTCAGTGCGCATGCTAAATACATACCTATCACTGCCCCGGTGTGCATACTATATACGTACTTATTACCGCCCATGTGCACATGCTATATAAGTACCTATCACCACCGCTGAATGCTAAATAAGTACCTATCGCCGCCCCGGTGTGGAAGCTAAATACGTACATATCGCCGCCCCTAAATTTAGGCAGACCCTAAAAAATTTGGCCTGACCCCTAAAATTTTCCCCTTACCCTAAATCTCTCCAGCCCCTAATTTTTCACTCTCCCCCAACCATGAGAAATATTTTGACTTCAAAACAAAAAAAAAACAAAAAAATTTGGCCTGACCCCTAAAAAGTTCGTCCTGACCCCTAAAATTTTCCCCGACCCCTGAATCTCTCCAGCCCCCTAATTTTTAACTCTCCCCTAACGATGAGAAATATTTTGACTTCAAAACAAAAATAAACAAAAAAACTTGGCCTGACCCCTAAAAAGTTTCGCCTGACCCCTAAAATTTTCCCCGACCCCTAAATCTCTCCAGCCCCCTAATTGTTCACTCTCCCCCAACCATGAGAAATATTTTGAGTTCAAAACCAAAAAAAATAAAAAAATTTGGCCTGACCCCTAAAAAGTTCGTCCCGACCCCTAAAATTTTCCCCGACCCCTAAATCTCTCCAGCCCCTTAATTTTTCACTCTCCCCCAACCATGAGAAATATTTTGACTTCAAAACAAAAAAAAACAAAATTTGGCCTGACCCCTAAAAAGTTCGTCCTGACCCCTAAAATTTTCCCCGACCCCTCAATCTCTCCAGCCCCCTAATTGTTCACTCTCCCCCAACCCTGAGAAATATTTTGAGTTCAAAACCAAAAAAAAAGAAAAAAATTTGGCCTGAACCCTAAAAAGTTCGTCCTGACCCCTAACATTTTCCCCGTCCCCTACATCTCTCCAGCCGCTAATTTTTCACTCTCCCTCAACCATGAGAAATATTTTGAGTTCAAAACAAAAAAAAACAAAAAAATTTGGCATGACCCCTAAAAAGTTCGTCCTGACCCCTAAAATTTTCCCCGACCCCTAAATCTCTCCAGCCCCCTAATTTTTCACTCTCCCCCAACCCTGAGAAATGTTTTGACTTCAAAACAAAAAAAAAACAAAAAAAAAAAAAAAAATTTGGCCTGACCCCTAAAAAGTTCCGCCTGACCCCTAAAATTTTCCCCGAACCCTAAATCTCTCCAGCCCCCTAATTGTTCACTCTCCCCCAACCCTGAGAAATATTTTGAGTTAAAAACCAAAAAAAAGAAAAAAATTTGGCCTGACCCCTAAAAAGTTCGTCCTGACCCCTAAAATTTTCCCCGACCCCTAAATCTCTCTAGCCCCTTAATTGTTCACTCTCCCCCAACCCTGAGAAATATTTTCAGTTCAAAACCAAAAAAAAGAAAAAAATTTGGCCTGACCCCTAAAAAGTTCGTCCTGACCCCTAAAATTTTCCCCGACCACTCAATCTCTCCAGCCCCCTAATTTTTCACTATCCCCCAACCCTGAGAAATATTTTGAGTTCAAAACCAAAAAAAAAACAAAAAAATTTGGCCTGACCCCTAAAAAGTTCGTCCTGACCCCTAAAATTTTCCCCGACCCCTAAATCTCTCCAGCCCCCTAATTTTTCACTCTCCCCCAACCCTGAGAAATACTTTGACTTCAAAAGAAAAAAAAACAAAAAAAAAAACAAAAAAATTTGGCCTGACCCCTAAAAAGTACGTCCTGAACCCTAAAATTTTCCCCGACCCCTAAATCTCTCCAGCCCCCTAATGTTTCACTCTCCCCCAACCATGAGAAATATTTTGACTTCAAAACAAAAAAAAACAAAAAAATTTGGCCTGACCCCTAAAAAGTTCCGCCTGACCCCTAAAATTTTCCCCGACCCCTAAACTTCTCCAGCCCCCTAATTGTTCACTCTCCCCCAACCCTGAGAAATATTTTGAGTTCAAAACAAAAAAAAACAAAAAAATTTGGCCTGACCCCTAAAAAGTTCGTCCTGACCCCTAAAATTTTCCCCGACCCCTAAATCTCTCTAGCCCCCTAATTTTTCACTCTCCCCCAACCATGAGAAATCTTTTGACTTCAAAACAAAAAAAAACAAAAAAATTAGGCCTGACCCCTTAAAAGTTAGTCCTGACCCCTAAAATTTTCCCCGACCCCTAAATCTCTCCAGCCCCCTAATTTATAACTCTCCTCCAACCCTGAGAAATATTTTGACTTCAAAACAAAAAAATTTGGCCTGACCCCTAAAAGGTTCGTCCTGACCCCTAAAATTTTCCCCGACCCCTAAATCTCTCCAGCCCCCTAATTTTTCACTCTCCCCCAACCCTGAGAAATATTTTGACTTCAAAAGAAAAAAAAAAAAAAAAAAAAAAAAAAAAATTTGGCTTGACCCCTTAAAAGTTCGTCCTGACCCCTAAAATTTTCCCCGACCCATAAATCTCTCCAGCCCCCTAATTGTTCACTCTCCCCCAACCATGAGAAATATTTTGAGTTCAAAACCAAAAAAAATAAAAAAATTTGGCCTGACCCCTAAAAAGTTCGTCTCGACCCCTAAAATTTTCCCCGACCCCTAAATCTCTCCAGCCCCTTAATTTTTCACTCTCCCCCAACCATGAGAAATATTTTGACTTCAAAACAAAAAAAAACAAAATTTGGCCTGACCCCTAAAAAGTTCGTCCTGACCCCTAAAATTTTCCCCGACCCCTCAATCTCTCCAGCCTCCTAATTGTTCACTCTCCCCCAACCCTGAGAAATATTTTGAGTTCAAAACCAAAAAAAAAGAAAAAAATTTGGCCTGAACCCTAAAAAGTTCATCCTGACCCCTAAAATTTTCCCCGACCCCTAAATCTCTCCAGCCCCCTAATTTTTCACTCTCCCCCAACCCTGAGAAATATTTTCAGTTCAAAACAAAAAAAAACAAAAAAATTTGGCATGACCCCTAAAAAGTTCGTCCTGACCCCTAAAATTTTCCCCGACCTCTAAATCTCTCCAGCCCCCTAATTTTTCACTCTCCCCCAACCCTGAGAAATGTTTTGACTTCAAAACAAAAAAAAACAAAAAAAAAAAAAAAAATTTGGCCTGACCCCTAAAAAGTTCCGCCTGACCCCTAAAATTTTCCCCGAACCCTAAATCTCTCCAGCCCCCTAATTGTTCACTCTCCCCTAACCCTGAGAAATATTTTGAGTTAAAAACCAAAAAAAAGAAAAAAATTTGGCCTGACCCCTAAAAAGTTCGTCCTGACCCCTAAAATTTTCCCCGACCCCTAAATCTCTCTAGCCCCTTAATTGTTCACTCTCCCCCAACCCTGAGAAATATTTTCAGTTCAAAACCAAAAAAAAGAAAAAAATTTGGCCTGACCCCTAAAAAGTTCGTCCTGACCCCTAAAATTTTCCCCGACCACTCAATCTCTCCAGCCCCCTAATTTTTCACTATCCCCCAACCCTGAGAAATATTTTGAGTTCAAAACCAAAAAAAAAACAAAAAAATTTGGCCTGACCCCTAAAAAGTTCGTCCTGACCCCTAAAATTTTCCCCGACCCCTAAATCTCTCCAGCCCCCTAATTTTTCACTCTCCCCCAACCCTGAGAAATACTTTGACTTCAAAAGAAAAAAAAACAAAAAAAAAAACAAAAAAATTTGGCCTGACCCCTAAAAAGTACGTCCTGAACCCTAAAATTTTCCCCGACCCCTAAATCTCTCCAGCCCCCTAATGTTTCACTCTCCCCCAACCATGAGAAATATTTTGACTTCAAAACAAAAAAAAACAAAAAAATTTGGCCTGACCCCTAAAAAGTTCCGCCTGACCCCTAAAATTTTCCCCGACCCCTAAACTTCTCCAGCCCCCTAATTGTTCACTCTCCCCCAACCCTGAGAAATATTTTGAGTTCAAAACAAAAAAAAACAAAAAAATTTGGCCTGACCCCTAAGAAGTTCGTCCTGACCCCTAAAATTTTCCCCGACCCCTAAATCTCTCTAGCCCCCTAATTTTTCACTCTCCCCCAACCATGAGAAATCTTTTGACTTCAAAACAAAAAAAAACAAAAAAATTAGGCCTGACCCCTTAAAAGTTAGTCCTGACCACTAAAATTTTCCCCGACCCCTAAATCTCTCCAGCCCCCTAATTTATAACTCTCCTCCAACCCTGAGAAATATTTTGACTTCAAAACAAAAAAATTTGGCCTGACCCCTAAAAGGTTCGTCCTGACCCCTAAAATTTTCCCCGACCCCTAAATCTCTCCAGCCCCCTAATTTTTCACTCTCCCCCAACCCTGAGAAATATTTTGACTTCAAAAGAAAAAAAAAAAAAAAAAAAAAAAAAAAATTTGGCTTGACCCCTTAAAAGTTCGTCCTGACCCCTAAAATTTTCCCCGACCCATAAATCTCTCCAGCCCCCTAATTTTTCACTCTCCCACAACCATGAGATATATTTTGACTTCAAAACAAAAAAAAACAAAAAAATTTGGCCTGACCCCTAAAAAGTTCGTCCTGACCCCTAAAATTTTCCCCGACCCCTTAATCTCTCCAGCCACCTAATTTTTCACTCTCCCCCAACCATGGGAAATATTTTGACTTCAAAACAAAAAAAAACAAAAAAATTTGGCCTGACCCCTAAAAAGTTCGTCCTGACCCCTAAAATTTTCCCCGACCCCTAAATCTCTCCAGCCCCATAATTTTTCACTCTCCCCCAACCCTGAGAAATATTTTGACTTCAAAAGAAAAAAAAAAAAAAAAAAAAAAAAAAATTTGGCTTGACCCCTTAAAAGTTCGTCCTGACCCCTAAAATTTTCCCCGACCCATAAATCTCTCCAGCCCCCTAATTTTTCACTCTCCCACAACCATGAGATATATTTTGACTTCAAAACAAAAAAAAACAAAAAAATTTGGCCTGACCCCTAAAAAGTTCGTCCTGACCCCTAAAATTTTCCCCGACCCCTTAATCTCTCCAGCCACCTAATTTTTCACTCTCCCCCAACCATGGGAAATATTTTGACTTCAAAACAAAAAAAAACAAAAAAATTTGGCCTGACCCCTAAAAAGTTCGTCCTGACCCCTAAAATTTTCCCCGACCCCTAAATCTCTCCAGACCCCTAATTTTTCACTCTCCCCCAACCCTGAGAAATATTTTCAGTTCAAAACCAAAAAAAAGAAAAAAATTTGGCCTGACCCCTAAAAAGTTCGTCCTGACCCCTAAAATTTTCCCCGACCACTCAATCTCTCCAGCCCCCTAATTTTTCACTATCCCCCAACCCTGAGAAATATTTTGAGTTCAAAACCAAAAAAAAAACAAAAAAATTTGGCCTGACCCCTAAAAAGTTCGTCCTGACCCCTAAAATTTTCCCCGACCCCTAAATCTCTCCAGACCCCTAATTTTTCACTCTCCCCCAACCCTGAGAAATATTTTCAGTTCAAAACCAAAAAAAAGAAAAAAATTTGGCCTGACCCCTAAAAAGTTCGTCCTGACCCCTAAAATTTTCCCCGACCACTCAATCTCTCCAGCCCCCTAATTTTTCACTATCCCCCAACCCTGAGAAATATTTTGAGTTCAAAACAAAAAAAAAAACAAAAAAATTTGGCCTGACCCCTAAAAAGTACGTCCTGAACCCTAAAATTTTCCCCGACCCCTAAATCTCTCCAGCCCCCTAATGTTTCACTCTCCCCCAACCATGAGAAATATTTTGACTTCAAAACAAAAAAAAACAAAAAAATTTGGCCTGACCCCTAAAAAGTTCCGCCTGACCCCTAAAATTTTCCCCGACCCCTAAACTTCTCCAGCCCCCTAATTGTTCACTCTCCCCCAACCCTGAGAAATATTTTGAGTTCAAAACAAAAAAAAACAAAAAAATTTGGCCTGACCCCTAAAAAGTTCGTCCTGACCCCTAAAATTTTCCCCGACCCCTAAATCTCTCTAGCCCCCTAATTTTTCACTCTCCCCCAACCATGAGAAATCTTTTGACTTCAAAACAAAAAAAAACAAAAAAATTAGGCCTGACCCCTTAAAAGTTAGTCCTGACCCCTAAAATTTTCCCCGACCCCTAAATCTCTCCAGCCCCCTAATTTATAACTCTCCTCCAACCCTGAGAAATATTTTGACTTCAAAACAAAAAAATTTGGCCTGACCCCTAAAAGGTTCGTCCTGACCCCTAAAATTTTCCCCGACCCCTAAATCTCTCGAGCCCCCTAATTTTTCACTCTCCCCCAACCCTGAGAAATATTTTGACTTCAAAAGAAAAAAAAAAAAAAAAAAAAAAAAAAAAATTTGGCTTGACCCCTTAAAAGTTCGTCCTGACCCCTAAAATTTTCCCCGACCCATAAATCTCTCCAGCCCCCTAATTGTTCACTCTCCCCCAACCATGAGAAATATTTTGAGTTCAAAACCAAAAAAAATAAAAAAATTTGGCCTGACCCCTAAAAAGTTCGTCTCGACCCCTAAAATTTTCCCCGACCCCTAAATCTCTCCAGCCCCTTAATTTTTCACTCTCCCCCAACCATGAGAAATATTTTGACTTCAAAACAAAAAAAAACAAAATTTGGCCTGACCCCTAAAAAGTTCGTCCTGACCCCTAAAATTTTCCCCGACCCCTCAATCTCTCCAGCCTCCTAATTGTTCACTCTCCCCCAACCCTGAGAAATATTTTGAGTTCAAAACCAAAAAAAAAGAAAAAAATTTGGCCTGAACCCTAAAAAGTTCATCCTGACCCCTAAAATTTTCCCCGACCCCTAAATCTCTCCAGCCCCCTAATTTTTCACTCTCCCCCAACCCTGAGAAATATTTTCAGTTCAAAACAAAAAAAAACAAAAAAATTTGGCCTGACCCCTAAAAAGTTCGTCCTGACCCCTAAAATTTTCCCTGACCCCTTAATCTCTCCAGCCACCTAATTTTTCACTCTCCCCCAACCATGGGAAATATTTTGACTTCAAAACAAAAAAAAACAAAAAAATTTGGCCTGACCCCTAAAAAGTTCGTCCTGACCCCTAAAATTTTCCCCGACCCCTAAATCTCTCCAGCCCCATAATTTTTCACTCTCCCCCAACCCTGAGAAATATTTTGACTTCAAAAGAAAAAAAAAAAAAAAAAAAAAAAAAAATTTGGCTTGACCCCTTAAAAGTTCGTCCTGACCCCTAAAATTTTCCCCGACCCATAAATCTCTCCAGCCCCCTAATTTTTCACTCTCCCACAACCATGAGATATATTTTGACTTCAAAACAAAAAAAAACAAAAAAATTTGGCCTGACCCCTAAAAAGTTCGTCCTGACCCCTAAAATTTTCCCCGACCCCTTAATCTCTCCAGCCACCTAATTTTTCACTCTCCCCCAACCATGGGAAATATTTTGACTTCAAAACAAAAAAAAACAAAAAAATTTGGCCTGACCCCTAAAAAGTTCGTCCTGACCCCTAAAATTTTCCCCGACCCCTAAATCTCTCCAGACCCCTAATTTTTCACTCTCCCCCAACCCTGAGAAATATTTTGAGTTCAAAACCAAAACAAAGAAAAAAATTTGGCCTGACCTCTAAAAAGTTCGTCCTGACCCCTAAAATTTTCCCCGACCCCTAAATCTCTCCAGCCCCCTAATTTTTCACTCTCCCCCAACCCTGAGAAATATTTTGAGTTCAAAACAAAAAAAAAACAAAAAAAATTTGGCCTGACCCTTAAAAAGTTCGGATTGACCCCTAAAATTTTCCCCGACTCCTCAATGTCTCCAGCCCCCCTCCCAACTAATTTTTCACTCTCCCCCAACCCTGAGAAATATTTTTAGTTCAAAACAAAAAAAAAAAAAACTTGGCCTGACCCCTAAAAAGTTCGGCCGTACCCCTAAAATTTTCCCCGACCCCTCAATCTCTCCACCCCCCTCCCCCAACTTTTTTGTAAAAACGTGAGTTATCGCTATTCCTTAGCTATCCTTTAACAACATTCCTTGGGGGACCGTTATTCTTTAGAAGCACCAACATTTGTAGGGACCATTATAATTTAGAAGCACCAACATTCCTGGGGTGAGACCGTTATACTTCAGAAGCACCAATATTTCTAGGGACCGTTATACTATAGAATCACCAACATTCCTGGCGGGATGTGATACTTTAGAAGCACCACCCCAGGTCCCTATAGTGGAGAAGCACCCCTGGTCCCTATACCGGAGAAGCACCCATTGTCCCTATTCTGCAGAAGCCTTCGGGTCCTAAAATGTAGAAGCACCCCTGGTGCTGGGTCATATACTGTAGAAGCACCCCTGGTCCCTATACTGGAGATGCACCCATGGTCCTTTTTCTGCAGAAGCCTCTATGTTCTAATATTGTAGAAGCACCCCCGGTACTGGGTCCTATACTGTAGAAGCACCTCTGGTCCCTATACTGTAGAAGCACCTCTTGTCCCTATACTGTAGAAGCACCATTGTCCCAATTCTGTAGAAGTCTCCGGTTTCTATATGGTAGAAGCACCCCCGGTTCTGGGTCCTATACTGTAGAAGCACCCATGGTCCATATTCTGCAGAAGCCTCCGGGTCCTATATTGTAGAAGCACCCCCGGTTCTGGGTCTTTTTTATACATATATAGAGTGGTTATGACCCATCGGGTCACTGGTAACATGTACTGGTTATATACTTTTTTTATACATATATAGAGTGATTATGACTCAACGGGTCACTGTAAACGTGTACTTGTTAAATTCTTCTTTTTTTTCTTTTTTTATACATATATAGAGTGGTTATGACTCAACGGGTCACTGTAAACGTGTACTTGTTAAATTATTCTTTTTTTCTTTTTTTATACATATATAGAGTGGTTCTGACCCAACGGGTCACTGTAAACAACCCTTACGAGGTGGGTTTATAGATTCGGGAATACTCTCACCATCTTACTCTGTGAATTTTACATAAGAATACACTTTTATATGTTATGTATAAAAATATGTTGAAGTAAAATAAATTTTGAAGAGAAAAACAATTCAAAACCTATAACGATGACGTCATATACCTATTACTGTGACGTCACGTGCACAAGAATATGCTGGTTGAAAACAAAATTATTATTACATAATTACATTGGCTGATTTCCAAATTACTACTGAATAACATTAGAAAAGTTTGAAAAAAGCAGACCCGCTGCCGAAGACTGGCTCCGTTGACCTCCAGCAACATGTTTTTTTGTTGTAATTTTGAGATATTATGATCCCAGGTGTTGTACGGTGCTGAAGATATCAAC
Organism: Sepiola atlantica; assembly: GCA_963556195.1. Lineage (NCBI taxonomy): Eukaryota > Metazoa > Mollusca > Cephalopoda > Sepiida > Sepiolidae > Sepiola > Sepiola atlantica. Next base: position 190,104,047 of record OY744516.1, read on the forward strand.
TTTTTGACATGTCGCCGCGTAGTTTTTGAGGAGAAGCTGGACATACAGACAAACAGACAGACATACAGACAACTGCCCTTTATAGGAGGAGATGACGGATATACCAGTTACCATATTACATTCCTTTGTAAATGAACATAAAATATTCGGTGTGATTTGAACATGCTTTACGGATTCCAAAATAAGTGTCGATCAAACGTCTACTTCAAAATGTCAATGATAATAAATATGAAGATGTTCAGACTGATTACCCATTATGGTTAATTGAAAAGAAGAAATTAACTAAGTCGTTTGTCATGCCCGTTTACTAGACACAACAAGTAATTATTTAAAGAAAAATCCATTATTATTATAATTAAACTATCCGACTCATTTAAATGTTTCTCCAAACGACTCACATGTTTATTAACTTGCATTTATTGTATTATTTGTGTCTGAGTTTCTTTATACTTATGTTTGTATTCAGTTTTCGATTTGGAATTAAGTAAGAATGCTATATGAAGTTTAATTAATTTCAGATTTATTATTTTTGTTGATTATTACTTTTTGCAAATATTATGATAATAAACACAGTAACAATATGAACTGAAACTTCATCTGATTTTATTAGAAACATCAATTACCATTGTACGGTGAACAGTGTCTGGATTTTTTTTGTTTTCATAATATTTCGAGTAACACGTATTCCGTGAAATATGTGCAAATCATTATTTGTGGCAATTTAACGTTTATACTAAACCTACTATTTCCTAATGGGCACTGCCCAGTATATAGGTCGCTGATGTAAAGTTTTTCCCCTACACAATTTTACGAATTTTTCAGCATTCCAACATTTTAAGTTTTATTAATGCTCAGTCAATAAGTAAGGTAAACTTTTCTATATGTACATTTAAATAAAGACATACTCCTAGTTTACCAACAATATGAGGATAGCATTGTTGTTGTATAACATATCAAAATCGTACCAGAACGTAACTCGCCTGAATATCATTTGTATTAAGCCATTAACTAAATTCTTATTGCGAAAATTATAAATATTATGGATTCACAAGTAATGTTTGGCATCGGTAATACGGACTGACCTTCATCGCAGGGTTTATTTAGGAGTGGTGTATTTCCTTGCATAATTATATATATATATATATATATATATATATATATATATATATATATATATATATATATATATATATATAACTCTGAGCTAATTTGTGGTGGCCAACGGGAAACGCTCTGACTGCGATCGGTGGCGATTTGTGATCGGAGTTCGCGCCCGCCGACCATCGGAAATTAACTTCCTGCACTGAAGATTGCGTAGGCATGAAACATCGATGTCTGTAGGTGATAAATAATTGATATTTATATATATATATATATAGATAGATAGATAGATAGATAGATAGATATGCTAGCCAGACTATCCGCTCTCTGGGCAGCAATTACTGACGCACAAATAAGAAATAATTTTTATTTGACATTTTAGTAATTTGGAAGGTAAACACCCAAAATATGAGTGGCAGAGTGTTATTTGATATATTTCAATGTTGAGGAACATTTTAATTGCATGTGCATAGTCAAATGTTATTTATCATGAAAACACAACGAAAAGGTTTTGAAGTAGTATCTGAAATATTCAAAATCGAAGAATGTGAGTTCGTATCAGCATCAACATAGAAATAAATGTCTCATTAAAAACGGGTGTATAATAAATTTAATCAGCGAATGATTGGAACGTCGATTGGTCAAATAAAACAATCATATATCACAGAGTAATTCGAAATGGTAACTTTGTGCGTTTTATCTTTGTTATTAAAAACAGGAAAAATACATACTGAATATTAAAAAAAAATCTATGATTTTGTTATTTAGAAAGATCAACCCAGAGTGTCTTCTTCTTTATCATTATAAATTTTAAACTACTCATCATCATCATCATCATCATCATCATCATCATCATCATCATCATCATCATCATCATCATCATCATCATCATCATCAGCAGCAGCAGCAGCAGCAGCAGCAGCAGCAGCAGCAGCAGAAACAGCAGCAACAGCAGCATCACCATCATCATCATCATCATCACCATCATCATCATCATCGTCATCACCATCATCATCATCACCATCATCATCATCATCATCATCATCATCATCATCATCATCATCATCATCGCCACCAACATGTTGACTATTAAGCATTTTTGCTGGTAGCAAAATGTAGTGTTGATGCTGAAATGAGTGTTTCTGTCCTCTGGCAGTGAAGTAGAAAACCTACTGGGCCGTGTCAATTTAAACTGTTGTTCTAATAAAGAGTTATCTATTTGGGGGAGCTGGATTTTACCCACGTTTAATATAGACCTTTTGCCGTAATCTGCTCTTGTGAGGTTGAAACTAGTTAGGAACACCAACAATAACAACAACACAATTTGTTTTACAAGGAATAAATGTAAGTATTAAATTATACGACTAAAACATTCGTTGATTATTGCGTTTAATGCAAACATTAATTTTAAAGTAATTACCCCAAAGTAATTCATTGTGTTTCTATCTATAAATATATCTTTACAAAAACGTAACCGAAAAAAACGATGAAACTGGAATTAGATTTTGAATTTTTAACTTAATTCATTTAATAGCTTCAAATAGTATTACTACTGATAACAATAACGCTATTCATATGAACAAATATTTTGCGTATACATATAATAAAATATCCGAATTTAATTATAAATGGAATTAGAAAGAATATGAATATATTCGACAATGTTTAAAAATAAATATATAAAGATATTATAGTTGTGAGTATGTGTTCATGGGTTCCCTTGATTATATATATACATATATATATATATATATATATATATATATATATATATATATATATATATATATATATATATATATATATAAGTGGTGTACTAAAAGCGAACTTTTAGGAAAAGTGAAACCTATTGTGAAGAGTATATAGCTCAATATCCAGGATAGAGCAGGTAGAATGAAGAAGAATGGAAAGGAATTAGAGAAGCAAAAGTCAAATCATAATTCAATTCAATTGCTCAGAGCAAGGTATATTCCGCAAAAAAGGCAATTTATTCAAGTTAAATTTTCCTTAAGCCAGGCTTTTCAAAAATCAAAATCTTATCATCAGAGGAAGTCGCTGCGATTGATAAGTTGGCAAAGGCCAATATTTAAAATTTGAAAAAATAAAATAAAATAAAAGTTGTAGGGGGAAGAAACACAGGGCAAAATTCTGCCCGAATGCAAGCAAATGTCCGATTGCTAAAAAGTCCGGTGTCGAAAAGTCCAGCGGAGAGACTGAGATGTAGATAGGTAGGCCTTTTAATATACCATGTTAATTACGAGTAGTAGAATACAAACTTGGAATTATATTAATTGATTAATTTAAAAGGGGAACGAATGGTGAGCATGTTCTAGTTTCCGGCATATAACCGATCGTTTTCGTTCATTCTAACTTACATATTTTATAAACTAAGTTCATTACTTGAAACACTTGAAATATAAATTACAAATAATAACCATTCCACTCATAAGTTAGTTGTAAACACGTAACAAAATAGTTCTCATTTACTCATATTAATATATAGACATACATATGGTTATTTGGCACACATTTATTTATGTTTTACATGAGCCCTTAAAGATTGTAAAAAAAAAACAAATTACGTTTTCACTGTCAATTTGGAAATATATAACAACTTGTTGAAAATCTAATCAGTTTACTTAAATCAAAAAACATTTGAACACACATACTAGACATTTGTCTAGGAACACAAATGTCATTGTGAAACATAACTATTTGTTTTATGAACATTAAAACGATCAGTGAATTAAAAAACAATAACATATAAATAGGTAATTATTAAAATGTTCTTTTTCACGAACAATATTTAAATTAATTAACCCTGCGAAGAATATCTAATATATATAAGTAGTATATAAACAATGGAGAGTCTATTGTGTGCGCTTGAATAAACTATGTATGCGAGAAATTGCCCCAACTTTCGTATTTTCTCATTTAATTGTGCATTATTCATGGAATTGCTATTTTTTTATTCTATGACAACTATGTTTATTGCGTGAATGCAAATTTTCTGACTTTTGTTTGGTATCGCGTTGACATTTCTATTAAAAAAGAAAAACGGGATGGCATAAAAGATGAGAGAGACAGAAGAAAATCCAACGAGAAGAGCTAAAAGGTAAAGGTGCATATGTTTCGCCTTGCTTACGCGTTCTTATTAACCTGGCATAACTTTTGTTTGTAAACAATCCAATGTCCTGTTAAACTATACAATATCTTACCAATTGGCTACTGAGGATTACTGAAGTATAATTTCGTTAGGTTCATTAAGGACTTTTTCATTTGATCGTTTTACCATCAACTTGAAACTCAATTTACTACGAGACACCATCCTCGAGTTATTTCGCCTTCTCTGTACAAGAGTTGTCAGTACAAAATGAGATGAGAATACTATAATTTACAAGTAAACGCTTACCAAATATAGGTAACATAGTATTCGAACCCTAAAGAAAATCTCCTAGACACGACTATACATTGGCTTATACGAGTAATAGTGCGCCTTCTCATCGTGAAGTTACCTCAAGTAATAGCAGTTAGCTGAATACTACATAAGACCAGATACATGTCTGTCTTAGAATCTTTTAAGAGATCACAAGAAAGATATACTATTACGCAGTAAACTGGTCGTTTGAGCAGAGAAAAACTAATGTTCTTCAGTTAATTACTAACTCAACGTGTGAGAGGTAAAGCAAAACTTTAATAGAATATTCGAATATCTATGTATATCATATAGGGGTCCAGTGTAAGTTTCATGATGTGCGCCATTGATTTCTGAGAATTTCGACTGAAGTAAAATGAAACAAAAGATTGATATCGATAAGTCGTGCGATCTATGCATTAGCGAATTCCATGAAATGAACCTAAAATACCCTATGGAACTTGAACTTGACCTACAGATTCTCAGATGAATTATCGGTCACTTATTTAGTTCAAAATAGCAATTAAGTTACGTTTCAAACAACAAAAACGATTCCGACTGATCAATTGATTTCAATGTGATAGAAAAGACGACATAAATGAATGAACTCGTTCGTCCAACCGGTGTATTAGACGCAGGTAGTAATTAATAAAATAAAAGTATATATTAATTACAAATTGAACAATTCGAACCATAAACATATTCTGAAATGAACTCAGAATTATATTAGCTAATTTATAATCTCTTGATTATCTCTAATTATTTTTAATTGGCTTAGTTGTTTTCAGTGCTCTACTTGAAATTAATTAAGCGTTTTGGTAAAGTGTAATTAATTTCAGCTGTATTATTTGTGGTTGCGATTAGTTTACAAATGTTATAATAATAAAAAAAAACAGTAAACAATTTGATTAGACATTTAACTTAATTTAATTTAGGAACTTGGCAGTGTCGGATAAAAAATGTATTTATCTTGTTTGTTTATCTTGAGGGTTATATATTCTGTAACATATGCGCAAAATAATGCATGCGTGGTAAGTTTATGTTTTACTTGGTTCAATTCAACTTAGTCAACTAAAGTACAACACGTATAGCCTGCCTTTTTTCATGGCTGTATGAGCATACATCGCCGGCTTTTACATCCATGAATCTATTCATAAGCCCGCATCGAGTGTTTACATACAACACTTTGTATTTTCAAATAGTCACCCATCTATGTACTGCTCAAGCTGGAGGTCGTTTTGGACTGACCATCTGATGGGAACACATATTTCCACATGATTAACGGATATGTGTAGCATATAATCATGTGTAGGTTAATCAGTCTCTATTTAATCAATATTCAAAACAATGCAGTATTTAACATTGAATGTACCCGAATTTCAATTTTACTAATAGAAATGTGCTTGTGGGTTCAAATTTTGCCAACTCCAAGCTAGAGATCGAAAGACCGTGAAACACATATGTACGTGGAGTTCTTTTATAAATACAATCATAAATATATATGTATATATATATATATATATATATATATATATATATATATATATATATATATAATATTTATGAATAAATATTAATTATTTTATACCTACATAAATCGATGTTTAATGCTAACGCAATCTTCATGGTCGCCGGGCGCGAACCCCGATCACAAATACCCACATAGGGAATTAGTTAAAAATTAGAGAGGAATTTAACTTTGTAAATAGCGAATTGGCGGCTAAATTTACACGAGCAGTTTAAAGCGATCAACAAACGTATTTGAATCGTGCATATATATATATATATATATATATATATATATATATATATATATATATATGTATATATATATATATGTATATATATATATATGTATATATATATATATATATATATATATATATATATTTAAATATATATATATATATATATATTTAAATATATATATTTTCTCTATCTTTATATATATATATATATATATATATTTAAATGTATATATGTATATATATTTAAATATATATTTAAATAGATATGTATATATATATATATATATTTAAATATATATATGTATATATATATGTATATATTTAAATATATGTATATATATATATATTTAAATATATATATATATATATATATATATATATATATATTTAAATATATATATATATATATATATATATATATATATATATATATATATATATATTGTTTGTATGATAATCAACCTAAGTTTATCAACGTTTGCTGTTCTCAAACTTCTTCGATACATTTCAATCTTACGGAATACATAGTTAAACATCTGTTAGTCTTGGAATTGCTATTTATTTTTATAAACATGATTTTTAATGGTGCTAATTCGATATAATTATCGAATGACGGATTACGTCACCCATCACTTACTATCAGATATACCCTCGCCAGTCAATGTTGTTACTGTTATTTTAATTTGTTTCATAAGTTCTCTTCCACACTTGTTTCGTCAATCTCTCTATCTTTCTTTCTCGTTGTGTGTTTCTCTTTTTGTTTATTAACTGTCAAAGTAATAAATATGTGAAATTATTAAAATAATCTAATAGGTATCAGAAATGTAAGGGGATATGATAATATTCAGTAATACTATTTCCCCGGTAGTTAGATAGAAAGCAGACAATAGTAAGACGGCGTAAAAACGTGGCATATACCATACGGAAATAAGTTTTTTTTTTCATTTCGTTTTGGCATTACTTATGTAGAAAGTAAATTATTAATTCAAAGTTTCTAAATTAAAACAATTTAATCTCAGCTCAATGGCCGACTTAGTAGATACTATACTAAGTGAATTAATTGAATAACATAATCAACTTATGCGCTTTGTTTTCAATAATAGAAATACTACTATTACATTTTCTAATAATAATAAATATGATAGAATCATAATTTCTTTAGTAGTAGTTGAGTATGATCATTGTTGATACTAATAATTGGGAATAATAGTAAACAAAAATGCAACAAAATGGTGTCTTTTAAATTACAATAAGTAAACATAATAATTTAAATTTTATAGTCCGAATGTAATAATACAGTTTTAAAGCTATCTTATAATTTGAAGATAAAAAGATAAAACATTGAACAGCATTATGCACGTGACAATATGAGTAAACTATAATCTGCTGAGTTTGAATATGGTCCTCAATAGCCGAAAGCTTCGTGATTAATAGTTTTCAGATGATTGACGGATCTATCGAACTACGTTAAATATTAGAATAATATATATGATTTCCAAGTATGGATGTTATAAAACTCTATTATAATAACTCTGGAACATGCAATGTGTGCAGTGGCAGTTGTTTGACGCATGCATATAATCGTTAGGATATAAAGTGAGGTAAGTGGTGCGCAATCTCATACGACAATTAAATAAAAGGTGCATAGCCTGAGGCCATTGGAAAAGAGAATGGCAAGATTGCTGTAAGACTGTAGTTATTTCGTAGTTATTTTTTACCTATTATAGTATGTGCATAAACAAAGCATGCCACTTTACTTTATTTTTCTATTTTACCTGCATCAACAAGTAGCTTATATACATGTATACTCATCTAATATATTCGATGAAGTGATTCCGTGCCCCCTAGTGCACGCGAAACCGGCACACCGAAACTACATCATTCGGCTGCAAGGATTACACCACACACACTATATATATACATATATGTATATATATGTATATATATATATACATATATATATATATACGTATGTATATATATACATATATATATATATATATATATATATATATATATATACGTATGTATATATATATATACGTATGTATGTATATATATATTTATACGTATGTATATGTATATATACACATATTTATACGCATATATATATATATATATATATATATATATATATATATATATATATATATATATATATATATATATATATATGGGGGTGTATAGGTTGTGTGTGTATCTGCAGGAAGTAGTAGTAGACCTGTCATATTTTCGGACACCATGTGCAATATATAATTGCGTTACCGAAAAGCGCGTGAATAAACGGTGATGTGCATGCTCTCTGCGCATAATTCTGTTGTAGAAGGCCATTCTGCAAACATTCACTTAGCATGCAACAATCTCCAATGCAAAACGATCCACAGGACAATACTGTTAAAAGCTTTTTGACACATGAAACATCAATCATGCTACAGTGTATTCACTACTATCGAATTTGGTAACAGTATTTTGTTATTCTTTTTGTATTCCATGTGTTGCCTAAAGTGTTGTTCGTGTAAAATTACATATATAATAGTGTACACAAGTGTAAGTAAACTATCTATGTATGTAGATATTTAAATATTATTTAATAATTAAAAAAAAGTTATCAGAATAGTAAAATCAATGATTTTAAAAATAAATAAATTATTCGTATTGAACAAATATTTTGTAAAATGCATTTAAAATATGATAAGGCTGATACGTTTCTCTTATTAACCACATCTCACTTCTGTTATCCTACCCATGAAGTCATATACTGAAAGTTATTCATAAGTTTAATCTTAATGTCTACTTTTCTGCGTACTAAAAGCTTATGTTGCTTGAGCAAACTCACTAGTTTGTATGCCCCCCTCATCTGGATTTTGGGGCACGGAAAGATTAAATTAGATAATATTTCTTCGAATAGCCCAGTTTTACTAAACTTGATATTATTTTGAGGCTTATTGTTGCGACCCTCTTAAGGGCCAGAATAAGACACCGACACACAGGGTTACAGGAACAAATATATATTGTTGAAGAAAAAGAAGTGGTATTCTGGACTGCCAGTATAGCACTAGGATGGAAGAAGTATGTGATTTGGAATGCTTCTCGCATTTCATTATGGATGGACGAGTCCATTTGTTCTTCGCACAGGTACGGCACCATAACACTTATAATTCAAAATCGTATTATCCCACATATCATTCAATCTTGTGATTTTTTAAAGGTTAAATAACATTTTTACAATGTGTTCGCTCTTCTTAAATCGTGTCCTATTTTAACTTAGTTCACCCCAAACAAAGCCAATTTCCACTGTGGACGTTAGATGCTACTGGGAATTTCAATGACATTTTAGTGGCTGTTTAAGTTGTGAGCTGTGCAGCGAGATATTTCTTCACATTAGTTAAACAATTTCTGCATTCTCGTACAGTTTGGGAGAGAGTGTGCAGGGAGTGAGTTCCAAAGGCAAGCATCTCGGGGAAAGAGGTTATTGGAGAAGAAAGCTCTCAGGAATCTGGGGACCCACGCAGCGAATTGATATGATTTAGCTGAATGTCGTGTAGGTCAACTTTATTTACGTCGACAGGGATCCAAAGCAGCAAGTTCATCAGAGCACATTCCATTGAAGTACTTGTAAAACAAACATAAATATGTAACATTGCTGCGATAGGGACTGTAGCTTGGTAGACAGTTAGGGGCCTGAGGTAAGAATGGGATATATAGTTTAAATTTAATAAAAGTTGTAGAAATAATTCCACTTCATGAATAAAAATCTTGCATGGTGCATGGCTCAATTATATTAAGGGCTTTTACTTTCAGAATTAAAAAAATGAGGCAAAAAGATAAAGATGTGTTTATTTATTATTAATAAAATATCACAATGTTGCATCTCAAGATATATTGTAAGCAATATACAAAAATAAGACAAAACAAATGGTGCGGATGTACGTGTATTAAGTTAGCAATTCCTCTGAAAAAAATAAGTATTGCTTAATTCGAAAATATGAATTAAGACAGGTATCTGTAATAACATACTTGTTATCCGTTTGCACCAGTAATTTAAAGTAAATAATAACCTATTTGACATGTGAGCATTTTATTTCTTGATACTGCTATTTCAATATAAGTGAATTAGAGATGCTTGTGTGGTGATTTTATACGCCCATATTTGGTATTGACAGACTAGAAACAATCTATAATCGTAAAACGTGGCCTTACGTTAAAACAACGTAGCCCTCCTCAAACAAAATATAATACACATAAGTATTTAAAATATATTTTATAATTTTACACTTCAGTATGTTCTGGTGTTATGCACGCTTAAATAGCTTCTGCCACATATACATATTTTCAGACAAATAACCCACAAAACAATGAACAAAACACTGACACATTGTTTTTTATACCATATTTATTTCATGAGATCCCATATATGTAAACTATCAGTTTTATTTTCTGCGTAAAACACATACATCCGTTACGAAATTCTTCAAGGTGTGTGTCTGTATGTGTGAAAATGTTTGGAAATGTTTTTAATGCAGCAAGGAATGCGCTTAGGTTATACCTTAATTTTGTATGGTGTGAGTTACCAGGACTATCCGAGCATGCATTGTCCATAACAAGTAAATAAAGGTAGAATCCATTTAGTTGAAATGGGCGCTTAAGTGTATAGTATGTGAATAAATAGGCCATCTTCCTTTTATTTAAGAATATAGCAACATTAGTATTTTATGATAGCACAAGACATATAATATATACATATATATATATATATATATATATATATATATATATATTTATACATACATATATATATAATATGTATATTTATACATATATTTATAATATATATTTATACATACATACATACATATATATATATATATATATATATATATACATATAATATACTGTATCAGCAGTACATTTTCAAAATGGGTCGATGCTCAAATACGATTCCAACAGGGATCAGACGCAGACACCTCTGTGTAGCTTAATTAGCATAAATATATTTTCGATTACTTAATACCTATGTATAAACCACTCTTGAAGTAATACTTAAAACCCATACATTATATATTATATCTTTTGCAATATTGTATGTAGATACATTAAATAATATATATATATATATATATATACATTTATATTTATTTACACATATATATATATATATATATATATATATATATATATATATATATATATATATATATATACATGTATATATAAATATGACATCTGAAAAATCTAGAAGATTAAATATAATTGAAAAAATACATATAGAAAACAATTTTTCATTTCCTGACATTTAATATCTATTTTTTGTGTTTCAAATAACTTCGGCATAGATCGGTCATTATATGTTTAATAATTTCAATGTCAACGCATCCATGAGAGATTAAAAATTATATTAAAAAAAAAAGACCGAAGGAAATGCGGGTCAATTATTTGTAAACTATTCGGGTGTCGTTTCAGAAGAAACTAAATCAAGGCGGGAAGAAGGAACTAAAGATGGGCAGAGAAGAATGTGAAACATTTTCTTGCAAGTCATTCGTTAACAGTTGCCATAACAATAGTTAGATGAAGGAAAACGATTGGACAAAATACATAGTAGTAACATTAGTTATACGAGTATGTTCTGCCATGAACTAACTTTACGTTTTCTCGAATTAAAATATAAGTGAATGTGGCTGTTATATAGTTGACAAAATAGCAACAGTCAAGGTACTGATATAGCTTTTTAACAAGGCGAAACCTACTTTTTTCCGTATTTCGGGTTCGTTTACGTAAATAGCTAGAAAAAAAGCCGAAATAAAATCGAGTCAGTATTTCAATATGAGAACAAAAACTAATAAACGAAATATCACTCATCATATGTTTATATTTATGGCAATTTTTTTTTTACGAAGAAAATCAATCAAATATTTATTTAGCATGGAAAAATTAAACTTTACAAAAGTTGACTTTACAAATAAAACAATTCAACAACAATTTTTACAGATTATAAAGACGTTTATGATTTATTTGGTACTTTTTTATCATAAAAGATATATCTACAAGGTTATAGTTAGTGTAAGTTTTATCTTAGTTTATGATTCAGGTTTATAAAAGTTTGTGTTTTAATGTTTAGTTGGTAAATTTTCTTTTTGAGGAAGTAGAAGTAAGAGAGGGAGAACTAATTTTCTTTCATACAGGGTACAATTTTGCTATTAGCGATTATATTTTTGTGTTTTTTTGCGTTGAGTTTATTTGAGCCAATGTTTCAGGAGTCTGAATCGCCCGTCCTATAGTTATTAAATTAATTATCGGTGTAATCGCATTTTTCAATCGTCTTCTGTCTGCCAGGAATTGTGAGATATATTTAATTTAAAGGTAAAGTTGGCGTATTCTTCCTGGCATTTTCATTGGCTAAGCACTTCAGCATCTTCTTGCTATTTACGTAAACGGCCGGATCTGCCGAGCAAAAAGACAGTTCTGTTTGTTCAAAAGCTGTACCAGTACCCAGTTTAATCATATTGTTACATTTGAAAATAGTTTATAGATTCGTACATTAACAACAATAACATGTGTGTTATTACCGTGGCTTCAAGTCTAACCTATGTGATAGCTGGAAGTGTTAGTAATTATATATTTAATGCGTCCTTATTTTATACTAAAACGAGGTTCTTACATTAAAAAAATAGAAATAAATAAATGAAAGCGTCATTTAAGTGTGCACTGATTTACAATATTTGTTACGTTACTGATAGTGTATAATGTAGTTGGTATGGATGAGTTAATTCTTCGTATATAGTTGTTTGTGTTTGTAGGCATTGTGATAGTTGTATGAGTAACATAAAATAGGTATTTATCTTAACTTAATAGTTGGCTATTGTTAACGTGTTTTTGCTAAGATTTTGACAGGAAATGTTTAGGTTGCGTTAGAATCTGTTAACACGATTCGTTGAGTAGTTGGACACTCTATACCTAAAGAGCACGCTAATAGAAACAATTCTAATGAATGTTTTCATTTTTGTTGCAATTATGTAATCGTATATTGTGTTGTTTTTTTCTTTGTTGTAGATGGTAGAAAAGTGGAAGAATCATGTGGTGTGTAAAGAAGTTCCAGGGAATGTAAATTGTAAAAGTTCCAGGTTAGGGTATTAGTATAGTTACATACTAAAAAACGGAGATGTAACGCGTGTTATTACACATCAGATATTACTTATCCTAATTCATCATAACAGGTTAAGAAGTGATTTCTCCCCTGAACTAACTGGTTGATATCTCTTAATTCTTAGTCTAAGAAAATCACCTTTAGATTCGCAGTAACCTAGTTTCATACTGAATGTGCCCGAACCCTCTGTAAATGGCCCTGTTACCCTCGTTCTTTGTTCGTGTGTGAAAAAGCAAATTCGATAGCACAATAAGACTAGTTTAAACATTTGAAATTATCGGCACTCAATTAAGCTAGTTTTTAATCGTCACAAGTGTAAGAAAGTCGTATTAAACAGAGCTGAAACCCTACTTTAATCTTGAGTGTTCGCAAGTCCTATTAAGCAGCCTTGCACATCTGGTTCTTTTTCAAGTGTGAGGAAAGCATATTCAGTAGCGCAGTAACCTTATTAAATTATGAGTGTGCGCAAGTCCTTTTGAGCGGCCTTGTAATTCTTGTTCTTTAATAAGTGTGAGAAAGGCATAGAAGATAGCGCACTAACCGTATTTAATCATTAGTGTGCGCAAGTCCTTTTGGGCGGCCTTGTATCGCTTGTTTTTTTCCACGTGTTAGAATGGCATATTAGATAGCGCAGTTACTCTACTTTAATTATGAGTGTGCGCAGGTCGTCTTGGGCGGTCTTATAACTCTCATTATTTTTCAAGTGTGAGAATGTCACATTAGATAGCGCCGTAACCCTATTTAATTATAGGTTTGCGCAAGTATTCTTAGCTGTCCTTGTAATTCTTGTTCTTTTATAAGTGTGAGAAAGGCATAATAGATAGCGCACTAACCGTATTTAATCATGAGTGTGCGCATATCCTTTTGGGCGGCCTTGTATCGCTTGTTCTTTTTAAAGTGTGAGAAAGCCATACTAGATAGCGTAGTAACCCAATTTTAATTAAGAGTGGGCGCAAGTTTTCTTGGGTGGCCTTGTAACTCTTGTTCTTTTTCAAGTGTAAGAAATGAATATTAGATAGCGCAGTAACTCTACTTTAATTATGAATGTGCGTAAGTCCTCTTATGCGGCCTTGTAATTCCTGTTCTTTTTCAAGTGTGAGAAGGTCATATTAGATAGCGCAGTAACCCTCGTTAAATTATGAGTGTACGCATCACTTCTTGCATGATCCTGAAATGTTCGTTCTTTATCAAGTGTGAGAAAGGCATATTAGATAGCGCAGTAACCCTACTTTAGTTAGGATTGTGCGCAAGTCCTTTTGTGTGGCCTTGCAACTCTTTTTCTTCTGCAATTTTGAAGAAAGGCATATTAGATAGCGCAGTAACTAAACTTTAATTATGAGTGTGCGTAAGTTCTTTTCAGCGACCTTGTAACTCTTGTTCTTTTGCAAGGGTAAGAAACTTATATTACATAGCACGGTAACCCAACTTTTAGTATGAGTGTGCGCAAATCCTCCGGAGGGCCTTTGTAACTCTTGTTATTTTACGAGTGTGAGAAAGGCATAGAAGATAGCGCAGTAACTCTACTTTAATCAGGACTTTGCGCACGTCTTCTTAGACGGCCTTGTTACTTGTCTTTTTTTTCAAGTGTTAGAAATGAATATTAGATAGGGCAGATATCCTACGTTAACTATGAGTGTGCGCAAGTCTTCTTGGGCGGCCTTGTAACACTTGTTCTTTTTACAAGTGTAAGAAGATCCTGTCATATAGCGCAGCACCCCTACTTTTATTATAAGGTTTCGCAAGTCATCTTGGGTGGCCATGCACCTTTTGTTCTCTTTCAAGTGTGAGAAAGGCATATTAGATAGCGCAGTAACCCTTCTCTAGTTATGAGTGTGCGCAAGTCCTCACGGTCGGCCTTGAATCTTTTGTTAATTTGCAAGTGTGAGAAAGGCATATTAGCTAGTGCAGTAACCTTACCTTAATCATGAGTGTGCGCAAGTGGTCTTGGCTGGCCTTGTAACTCTCGTTCTTTTTGAAGTGTGAGAAAGGTATATTAAATAGCGCAGTAACCGTACTTTTATTATGAGTGTGCGCAACTCTTCTTAGGCGGCCTTGTAACACTTGTTCTTTTTGAAGTGTGAGAAAGGCATATTAGATAGCGCAGTAACCCTACTTTAATCATGAGTGTGCGCAAGTTGTCTTGGGTGGCCTTGTAACACTTGTTTGTTTTTTCAAGTGTGTGAAACACATATTAGATTGCGTAGTAACTCAAGTTTAGTTATTTATGTTCGCAAGTCATCTTCAGCGGCTTTGCAACTCTTTTTTAAGTGTGAGAACGTCATATTTGATAGCGTAGTAACACCCGTTCAATTCTGAGTGTACGCAACACTTCTTGCATGGCCTTGTAACTCTTGTTCTTTATAAAGTGTTAGAAAGTCACATTAGATAATAAAGTAACCTTAGTTTCGTTCTGAATATGTGCAAGTCACCTTAGATGACGCAGACAATTTTAATTATTAATTCTGACTTCGAGAAAGTCACATTGGATGATAAAAATGGTTTTGTTTAATTCCTGTATTATTGTAACTCAATAGATATTTTTAAATAATCGATCTCTCGCTGATAACTGCCAACTATTTTTCCCTGGGACATGAAAGGCAATAGGTATCTTTAATAGTTCTTGCTGATATCGATAACGCAACAATCCATCGGTGTTTAGTTAACGCACGCTTTCCAAAAATACTTTTTTCTGGTTCGAAGCAATGTTTATATCATTGCTATTTTGTCATGGTTAATACGGAGTTATACATATATATTTATGTATCTCTCTCTCTCTCTCTCTCTCTCTCTCTCTATATATATATATATATATATATATATATATATATATATATATATATACAGAGAGAGAGAGAGAGAGCGAGAGAGAGAGAGAGAGAAAGAGTACGAGAGAGAGAGAAAGAGAGAGATTCGTTTTAATGTTTATGGACAATTTTAGGGTAGCAATGTATAGTATGATATAATTAGGTTTTTAAGAAGTAATAAATTGCGTAGTCTATATATTAAAATTATCAACATTTAAAAAAAATCTATATTTGCAAGTACCACATTTAAAACAATCAAAGAGAAACAATTAGTAAATAACCTAGAGCTGGGAAATAGGTTAAAATAGGCGACCGAATTTTGATTGTAAAGCTTGAACTGTACCTAAGTCAAGTTGGTTATGTTTTCGTAAAATGTGTTGATAGTTTAAAATAGTAAGTAGAAAATTAACTTTTAGCAAAATATGTTTTAAATGCGTTTAGGAATTTTAATATAGTTCATATAGCATAAAATTATTCAGTTAGCAACTAAGTTTTCGCCGTTTAGTAAGTACATTAAAATTTAAAAGCTTTTATTAATTGCTGATGCATGTGTATTTGCTGTTTACAAGTGTATTATACACGTTACACAACATGTTAATAAATTGTTGCTAGAAATCAAAAAAACAAATAATAAAGGTTGAAAGACATAAGAATAAAGCGGCGATACTATTCATTTGATAAACTTGATATCACATTTTACTGATTTGCAAATAAACAGAAATTAATTCATTAACTCGTACACACACATATTGCAAAATGATGCCATCATAAACTTCTACAAATAAAAGTATTTTCAAACACTTGAAAATACACTAGATTAAACACTTTAAAGAAAATGGCGCTAACAAACTTTCCAAAAATATATCTGCGGTCCATAGTGATGTTATGCATATCTATACTTGTTCTTCATTCAATATATACATGTTAAATATATGTGTACATAGATTGTTAGAAAAGGGTTGAAATATATTAACTATAAAATTAATTTCAGGATTTTGCTGACATAATCTAATTTAATTTGGGTTTGAGGGCAATATTTTTCAAAATGTTAATTTCCTTTTGTAAATATTAGTTTTAAGCTAAGCCGACACTTTTAACATCCGTAAAAGTTTGCATTGAAATTACAGCCGCAAGGATTTCGTTTAAGATTCCTTTTAATGAATATAATTTATATAAAAGAAAAACAAAATTAAAAAATCAACATTTTTTGTGTTTTATTAATTTTTTCATGCAATTTTATTGTAAGAAAAAAAAAATTAATAATTGATAATTTTGCATCCAAAGAAATTCAAAAGAATTACTTTTCCTTTTAACTAGGTTGGTTCAAAGCATGGTGTGTTTTTATACTGACAAAATTAACAGCGGGAATATAATTACAATTCTGCAACTTTTAGAAATCGGTTACTCTAAAAATCTTCCCAGTGGACTCTTTATATCCTTTGGCCGAAATTAAAGGATATCATGTGAATAGACATAACATAGTAAAGTATTCCTATTATTTAGTAAACTGTAGGGGCATAACTATTGCCTTCACTTATGAGACTAAACTATTAAAGTACATATGTGATATACGTACTTAAATATATATTTATTTTCTAATAAAATTAGACATGTATCTCAATGTATATGAAGTAAAGTGCATATGTTTACTGATATAAATGTACATAATTAATTCTTACACGTATAAACGGATCATAATGATTTTTTGAAAAACAACCGCACAGCAGAAAAGTTAGTAATGCGAGCTATATTCTGTCTGATTTAGTTTAAAGAGAAACTGGTATAAAATGAGTGAAATCCGTGAAAAATTACAATACCCCGATTTTTAAAAATATATTTTATGAAAGGTTATGTCTATTCAGGGAATTTTGAAACATAATATTAGCGCTACATCAATTTGTAAAATTAGATCATCATAAGACACCATTGTTTTCTTTTTATGGGTTCATAATCTTGATCGTTTAATATATACATGTTTTAGAATCAAAATCATGTAGTGCATTTTTATAAATACCCGAACAAATATTCCAGAACTAAAGCATAGTATATATGTGTTGTATTGTTGTCTTGTAAAACTGTTCTGTTCAAGGTATTATTTCAACCGCTCTGGCAGTTTATTCTAGTATATATATATATATATATATATATATATATATATATATATATATATATAGAGAGAGAGAGAGAGAGAGAGAGAGATAGAGAAAGAGAAAGAGAAAGAGAGAGATAGGAGATATTGATGTTTCACTGAGAATAATGTATATTCAGTAAAGTCCGGAAGAAGGCAACACAACAAGCTTGATGAGGCCCGATTATAGGATGCAGAACATTTATGGGTCTATCTTAAGGGTTTAGCAAGATATTTATTTCTATAGATGATTCATCACAACAAAAATACATTTTACTTCATTATTTATTTATTTTGTAAAGTGATTGTTCCTTACAAGTGTTTCGACACTTTGTTTCGTTTACTAGCTTAGGTAGTTAAACACGTGCAGGAAACAATAACTGTACAAAAAATAAATAATGATATAAAATATATATTTTCGTTTTATGAAGCATTTCTTGAAACAAATACCTTGGTAAACTCTTGAAATATATATATATATATTGTTATGGTGCGGTACGTACGAATAACAAATGGACTCGTCCATCAATGATAACATGGGAGAAGCATTCACACTCACTGTTTTCTTCCACCCCAGTTCTATACTGGCAGTCCAGAATACCACTTATGGTATATATATATTCTTTTCTTTCAATAATATATATTTTTTCCTGTAACCCCGTGGTTCCGTGTCTTTATTTCGGCCCCTAACAGGGTCAGAACCAACTGGCGACGAGGCAATTCGACGAGTTACAACAGAACAAAAAATCAAAACAATGTAGGATTTTTGCCGGAACCTCGACGGTGGATTTTAAAAGTAACAAAACTTGATGAAATCGAATACACATTGTCTAGTTCTGAAAACAAGAAATCGGTGAAAAAACAAAAAAAAAACAATAAAACACGATGAACCAAATTGATTATTTCTTAATTGAAAAAAAAGGTCTGTTTTTTCTCTCTCTCCCTACATTGGTATTCCGAATCTGTTAGACTATATTACAAATAAGGGAATACATGATTTTATGTCAACCGGAAAGAAAAAAATTGTTAAACAGTACTTTTTTTCTTTCTAAAACTAAAACGCGTAAAGCGTAGTAAAAAAAAAGTTTCATAATCTTTTCACAAATATGATGGAGCCTACACATCGCTAATCTAATGAAATATATATTCTTACAAAGCCATACAAAAATAAAATAATCATTTTCCATGAAAAAAAATAAATATTGAAGATCTTAAGTCTATCATCACAGAATTAAACAGATTTCAAATCTCCCAACGACAACAGGATGAGGAGAAATATCAAAGGCTTTTACACGGGCAAAATGATAAACAGCAACAACAACAACAGCAAACTGAAGACACTTTCACATATTCGGAGAAAAACACGTTCGCAACAGATTTTCGAAGATATGAAGATTCATATAGAATTGATTGCGAAAGGTGGGCTGACTCAAAAAAGATTCGCCTGTTACTTAGGAAACTAAGTACCACAGAACATACGAAATTCGTGGATTTCATTTTGCCTCGGAAAACTAGCGATTTAACTTTTTATAAAAGTGGTAACATTATTAACGAAATTGTTCATTCCCAAGACCACGTTATTTTACAAACGCTGGAAGTGCATACACCTGGTAAAAAAAGACGAGGAAGATTACGCTACTTTTGCATCAATAGTAAACACACACAAAAGGTATAAATAAATTAGAGAATGGACAAAACTTTATACTGCAAAAGTTGGCCGAAAACTGTCAAAGATGTATTAATGTAAAACAGAACTCATACTACACTGAATTATCGGGCATTGCGCATATAACAAAGTACATAACAAAAACAAAAGTTCAACTTCATAAAAAATAAGTCAAAACAAAAATAGTGATTTTTATGCAGCTAAGACAAATCAACCTGGTAAAAAGACAAATAAATGGCCACCGAACTCTTGTACACGCTTTGGTAGCCCACATTGGTACAATGACTGCCCTTTCCGTTTTAACTCCTGCATGAATTGCAAAAAACATAAAAGTTCGCACTGCAGAATAGGCAGAGGATATACCACGCGAGTTTAAACCACTAGGACAAATAATGAAAAATGCATGAACATAAGACAATTTATACACGTAAAAATCCTGGATAAGAAAACATAAAATTTCAATAGGATTCGGGTTCATATGTATCCATAATAAATGTACGTACGTGGAGAACTTTAAATAGACCCACTTAATTAAGAACACACACGCTGGCTAGCACAGTGACTGGGTAAAGAATTACATTTGAAGGAGAAGTAATCACAAATGTGTCTCTAATGGAAAATACTACAAAATTAAAATACTGGTGTTGAAAACTTCAAATAATCTTTTCGGTTCGAACTGGATGCAGACATTTGATTTACGGAAATTGCCAATGAATACATTTTGTAAAAAAATAAATAGTCGAGCAACGGAATCGAGAAAACGGCAACGAGAATTTTAAAAAATGTTTTCCCGTGGTTTTTGTGGCGGTTTTGGGCGCTGCACTAAGATGGCTACCACATTTCAATTTAAAGAAAATGTACAGCCAGTATTTTAAAAAGAAAGAAAAGTACCCTTCGCCTCGATAGAAATAAATAAACGAGGAACTAGACCGATTTGTAGAGACTGGTATTTTATCAAAAGTACAACACAGCCAGTGGGCAGCTCCCACGGTTAATGTAAAGAAAACAAATTAATGTGATTCGCGTATGTGCAGATTTTTCAACGGGTGTGAATACAGCTCTAGAAGTCAATCACTACCCACTGCACAGCCCCGAGGAAATGTTCTCAAGTTTAAATGGAGGAAGATTTTTTTCTAAAATTGACTTAATTAGGGCATACCTCCAAATACCGGTGGATGAGAATAGTTCGAAGCTGTTATGTATGAACACACATCGTGGTTTATATAAATTCGAAAGGTTAGCTTTCGGAGGTAAAGTCGCGCCAGCCATTTTTCAACAAGTAATGGATACAATGTTAGGCGGACTGAATTTTGCGATAGCGTATCTTGATGACATTTTGATTAACAGCAAATATATCGAACAACACCAGAAGCATGTAAATCAAGTGTTTGCGAGAATCGAAGATTATGGGTTCAGAGTAAAATGTGATTTTCTCCTGGAGGAAATAAAATACCTGGGTCATGGTATCGACAGGGACGGCAGAAGGCCGGACCTAGAAAGGGTACCGTATTAAAAAAATTATGCCGGCACCAGAAAACGTCACGACATTACAGAGTTTCCTGGGACTAGCAAATTACTACCAGGCCTCTATCCCAGAAATGCATAATTTGCGCGCTTCATTAAATGAGTTTTTAAAAAAAGATAAAGCCTGGGTGTGGACACCTGAATGCCATGATGTGTTTAATACATTTTTGAAAGGCTTACGTCAGAGTTATTTCTAACACATTACAACCCAGAATTGCACATAATCGTAGCTAGCGAGACAAGTTCATATGGTTTAGAAGCTTTTATCCTACATATAATGCCGGATGGGGCCCATAAACCCATTGCACATGCATATAGGACCTTTCTACCGGCTAAAAAACCGTATTCTCAAATCGAGAAAAAGGCCCTAGCAATAATATTTGCGGTAACAAAGTTTCACCGATACATACATGGAAGACAATTTACTTTACATACATACCATAAACCGTTAATTACAATTCATGGATCTAAAAAAGCGCTACCGGTATATACGGCTAATAGGCTACAAAGATGGGGAACTATCTTATTAACTTACAACTTCAACTAAAATCTATCATGCAGATGGGTTGTCGAGACTAGGGACAACACAGAGAGAGACTCTAGAAGACACAGTGATCGCGTCCCTTAAAACAGAAGGATATTTTAAAGAGATTTTGTGCAACGCAGTGAGAGAACTCCCGGTGACGCTATACGAGATAAGAAAGAAGCTCACGAGGATGAATTTATCACCAGCACAAAAATGAAAATGGTAGATAAGGATGCACATGTGGCAAATATTTTCTTACTCTGTGATGAGGTACTCATGCACAACGATAGGGTGGTTATCCCAGAAAAAAACTACGAAAGAAAACTCTAAATACTTTTCATGTTGGGCATCTAGGGATAAGCAGGATGAAGGGTTTAATGAGGAGTTTTGTGTACTGGCCAGGTATGGATAATGGCATTGAAAAAGCAGTAAAGCTGTGTAAAGGCTGTGCCTTGGCGGCAAAAGCACCGCATATAAAACATAGCCCATGGTAAAAGACCGACCGTCCGTGGAAAAGAATCCACGTGGATTTCGCGGGACCACTGAAAGGTTTTTACTACTTAATCGTAGCCCACAGTTTTTCGAAGTGGGCCGAGGAACTACGTTGCAAGAGTCCCACGGCGGAAGTTACGATAATATTCCTTCATGAACTATTCGCCTGTTTTGAGGTAATTTATTTTCTGGCGAGTGATAATAGGACGCAGTTCACGTCATCAGATTTTGAGGCGTTCTGCGCCACGTTTCAAATCAGGCATATAACGACTCGCTCGTATCATCCTAGGTCAAACGGCCAGGCGGAACGTTTTGTAGACACGTTAAAACGAGTACTAAAAAAGGCCGGTGATACTCCTAAGTAGAAGACTTTGCAACAATTTCTGCAAGTATATAGAATTACTAAAAACGTAAACGTATTATCTTCATTAGCCATCGCAGAGATAATGTTTGCGCGGAAACTGAAGTCCGTGTTTGATAAGTTACTACCTAAGCAACATAATTATGATCGAATCTTTACGCTACCGAAGAAAAATACAGCCCAGAATATAAGGTATACTTTAAGATGTACAAAAACAACGCATCGTTCTGGGAACCCGGTACAATTGAAAAGAGGATCGGGTCGATGGTCTATATTATAAAAGGACCACAGTTCTCGTATAAAAGACATCTGGATCAGATAAAAAAAAATGTCAGATGACGCGGACTGCTCTACACAAGTAGAAGACTTGAAGAACGTGGTATATGACACTTTCAACTTGTCAGCACCTCAGGCAGTCACACAGAAACGGCAGCCAAAAAGAAAACGAATGTCTCCGGACTACATAGAGATAACTCCGAAAAGGAAACATGACTAAGACTCCTGAGAAGGTAAGGCTTCTAGTGTGAGATCCTGTTTCTTCATTATAAAAAATGTAATCACCTTGCTTGGATGTTTGAATAAGACCGTAGGGTCAAAATAAATGATTGAACTTGTAGTTATGTGATTCCCTGTTACTTTATTTTATATTCTATGCTTGCTGTGTTATAACATTGACCTTTCATACCCGGATTTCTTTCGGGAATTAATTTCACTCTAACACACACACACACATATATATATATATATATATATATATATATATATATATATATATATATATATATATATATATGGTAAAATGAAAAAGGAAAACCAAAAACTGGATGTTTTTTATGTGTACATCAACGTTTCGTCTTTATTTGTAAGACTTCATCAGGATGATGATATAGGGAAAAGATATCATGAAAGCACAGATACATGTAGGGTAGACATGTTGGGAAGAAAAATGAAATAAAATGAAAAATAATGGCAGCGTCTAGCTGGACGTCCGTACTTGTTAGAGAATGAAAATGAGTGGGAGAAAAAAGGGGAAGGGTGGAGGGAGCAAGGACTACTGTGGCTGGCGATGAGAGAAAGAGGTGGGGGATGAGCAGGGGTAAAATGGATGGCAGAGAGAGATTGGAGGAAGAGGGGAGGGGGTGTTTGACCAGATGGCTGTGGTCGAGATTGAAGGGGAAGAGTGAGTTGGAATGTTTGTGTGTGGGGGGTGTATGCAGGGAAAATGGGGATGAGTAGAGAGGGAGAGGGGGCTGTGATTTTGGTGGATGGGCGAAAGTTATGGTCTTAGAGAGCGTTTGGAGAAAATGAGGGAATTTAAGAAGAGGTATGGGAGAAAATAGATGAGAGGGGGAAGAGGGAGGATTTGTCGTGATAGGGTGTGAAATATTTGAAATATTTGGAAAATGATAGCAATGAGTGAGGGATTGGAGTGGGTGGGGGAGGGGGGTGATTGAAAGGGTGGGTGAGGAATATTTGAAATATTTGGAACATGAGAAAGTTTATTTGGACTGTAGTATTAAAAATGTGAGGGAAAAAAAAAGTGAGGAAAAATAAGAGAAGATTCAGGGAAGAAGAGGGAAGGGTGTGGGTGAAAACTGGTCAAACACCCCCTCCCC
The DNA here is from genome assembly GCA_963556195.1 of Sepiola atlantica. Lineage (NCBI taxonomy): Eukaryota > Metazoa > Mollusca > Cephalopoda > Sepiida > Sepiolidae > Sepiola > Sepiola atlantica. Next base: position 190,128,569 of record OY744516.1, read on the forward strand.
CTCTTCCTCCAATCTCTCTCTGCCATCCATTTTACCCCTGCTCATCCCCCACCTCTTTCTCTCATCGCCAGCCACAGTAGTCCTTGCTCCCTCCACCCTTCCCCTTTTTTCTCTTACTCATTTTCATTCTCTAACAAGTACGGACGTCCAGCTAGACGCTGCCATTATTTTTCATTTTATTTTATTTTTCTTCCCAACATGTCTACCCTACATGTATCTGTGCTTGCATGATATCTTTTCCCTATATCATCATCCTGATGAAGTCTTACAAATAAAGACGAAACGTTGATGTACACATAAAAAACATCCAGTTTTTGGTTTTCCTTTTTCATTTTACCATCACGTCGAATTACCTTCATCCTTCTCTTCCCATATATATATATATATATATAAAACAAAGGAATGAATAAGGTAAATCGTACGATATAGGAAAGAAGATGAAGGAAAGGTCAAAAAGTGTTATATGGTAGTGGTGCAGACAGTAGGGGGACTACCTGAAAGAGGATAGAAGTAGAAGTCGGAAGTTAGGTCATGGCGGTAAAATTTTTTATTGGTTTCTATTCTTCCTGACTGATGAACAGAGCGGAGGTTAAACAGCGCCGGTCAGCTCACTGCCAGTAAGCAGTTGAGGCCGGTGTGGTAGCGCAAAATTAGCTGATGTAAGCCTATCATATTCCTTCGTTCACCTTCTTTCCTGTGCCTAAAACCACTAATCTCTGTTAATATTTATGTTAAATAAACCTAAAACTAAACCTGGGAGTCGAATAAGATGTGTGCGAGGCGAGAAGCCCACAATACACCGGATTGTGTGTTGGGGTTGTTTAATTGTGCGCAGCCAAGCGCCTACAATGCTTGAACAATCGTATATAAACTAGGTGCCAAATATCGCTAATTATCTAACATAAAAAACTAATTTAACTTGTGAATATCTAGGTCATCGCTCAATGTCTAAGTTACGCAAAGCTGGGAGTCACAGTATTGGCGATAACTTCGTTTGTCAACACCGTAGAGACACATCATATGACGTATATTGTGGCCAATTTTGCTTCGCTTCTCATCCAGCCATGGACAATTGATTACACTTTAACTGTGAAGTATTTTTCGTAACATTGCCACCTCGTTTGTGGTCGAATTCTGTATGGATATTCAACCTCGGATTTAACTGGTTTGGTGTATGCATAACATGTGCATTAAACAATTAAACAGCATGCATAATCGTAACCTGATTAGATAAATAGTTGTTGAGTCATCAAAGTCTTAATGCAACACTCTGGATATACATCCTACAATATGGATTTGTCAGGACCAGAAAATACTTTGACATATCCTTTCTTTGTCAGCCGATAGAATGAAGTCCCACGACTGACTTATGCGCTTTAGCTTTTTATCTCAATTTACAATAAAAATCCTAGTCGCTATACTGTTTGGCTTTTATGTTTTTTTTAAATTTAATAGTTTGTGTATACTGTACTTTCCCCGTCTAATTATTTTTAGCTATGTAGTGTCCATTTGTATTGGTAAGTTTATACACCAGGAATGCATCTACAGAGCTCTAGGTATTGAAACCAAACAATACAACGGCAATAATCCAAAGTATATTAACAATGTGTAGTATTTTAGGTGTTAGAATGTACCCTACCTGTTTTGATAAGATTTTGCTGAAGAATTGAACATATTTAACATTTATTTCTATAAAGATGTTTCTCTAAAGGTAACAACTGGGTGGTATATGATGATAATACGTGATATAGTAAATGTGAAAATATTGTACAATATCATTGACTCACTTAAAAAGGTAGTATCTACTCCAAAATTAACTTTTTATCAATAGTTTCAGTTTCGTAAGCTTTATTTTTACACATTTATCACATCACGTTTTCAAGGTTTTCAAGTATGGTATTAAGCGTACAACATTATCGTACCTTTACTCCTTATGTATTCGATGATATCACATTTTACCGACGTGATGCAGCCAAGTGTACACGGTGTGCAGAGAACATAGTATGAAAAACAGAAACAAGACAAATATACAAGGAAAAAGAATAACATAGGAACATACAGAGATGTAATGCAATATGAGATCGCGTCGTTAGCGACGATATTACAAAAACATACAATGCTATTAGCCATATTCCGTTATATAATCCAGACATCCGTGTTTTTATAATGAAAATAACATTTAAATTATATAGAGTATCATGAAAATAAATGTGATGTTTACAAACTAATATAACTTTAGGTGTAATATAATATTGCATTTAGAAAACACATATCGCCACTCACGGAAAATATGTTGTCTGGATTTTAGTATTAATCATGATTGACAGAAAATATATCAACAATACAAGGCACACTAAATAGCCAATGATCATACAATCATTGAATAAATTACATACAACTACACCCACGCCTTCGCGAAAACCATCACCAGAAGACAAACACAATAAGATGGTACATGACATCAACATCGAGGGTTCGATCTCTGTGTAAGTTAGCCATGCTGATGACGGCTGTGAGCCAGAAACACGTGTCTATGGATTACTTTTATGTCTGTATTAAATAAAATGATATATATTAACGTAAGAAAATACGTCCTATTACTTGAAGGCGACTTGTAATGCAGTTTCTGCATCTTAATCACTTAGGAAGTGAATCAATTGAAATAATAAGTAAGCTAATAACAACCGACGCTGCACTCACCTTTAAAAATAATTACATAGAAATACCTCATATATATATATATATATATATATATATAAATGTATATATATATATATGTATATATATATACATATATATATATATATACACATATATATATATGTATATATATGTATATATATATATATAGAGAGAGAGAGAGAGAAATATATATAGAGAGAACGCGAAAGTACTTATATTATATGTATGACTATAGATGTGTTTCTATATTGTCAATATACTAGCAATTCATTATTTTTTCAAATTGATTATAAAAGTTATTACATACAGCACGTAAAAGTACTATACAAATTCATCGAAACGATTTCTTTTAATCTAGCAAAACCTAATAATAGCAACACTATATATTTGCATACACACAGATGTGCCTGTTTATAGTTGTGGTTAACTGCGACTGAACTGTACTTAATTAACACCGTCTGGACTGCGATAAATGAAGTAGGCGTCTGCGTCCAGAGCCAGTTCATCACTAAGAGTGCAGACTGAGTCTATTTATACAGTTTAGTTTTAATTTTGTTTTCTGATCTTTAATCGAATGTTATGTGCTTTCGTTTTCACAAGGGTTGACGTGTATCCGACATAGAACTATAAAACGTTCTCAAAGGAAAACCAAAAACTAATAATACCAATCTTCTAAAAAACTCAATTAGATATTTGAAGTAGAAGCAATTACATCACTATTTATTCGAAGCTAGCCTTGCAACAGGAACGAGTTTGGACCCGTGCTTAAAAAAAGCCATTAATAGAGGTAGTCTAAGTAAAAATGCAAATAAAATATTTCTGCAGGAAGTAGTGTATGTTTCTCTTAATCAACAAGGGTTACATTATATATATATATATATATATATATATATATATATATATATATATATATATAACACTCTAATATTTTTAACGCGATCATGTACAACATTAGGCCATAATTGAGTGATGGGATTATAGAAATGAAAATAAAATACATATATTCACATCAATTATCTTTGGAAACAAAAACTTATAAGGTGTTTACTCTTATATATATTTATTTGTATGAGGAAAGACAGCAACCAGAACAGTTTTATATTTTTGAATAAAGCAAAATTGATCTATAATATAAGGTATTGTTCATTAATTCGTAAAAGTTAGTATGATTGTGTTATTTTATATTGTATCTACTATTTATATTTCTTTGTTAGTTATGCTTTCGAAGATCAGAATGTTACTTGAATATTAAGACCTTTCTGTGCGCACATGTTTTAGTAATACCTGATATACAATCGCAAATATATAAACAAATGGGTTCTTACGATAGCCTTGTTTTGTATGTGGGCAATATAGAAATGTGTTATCATATGTATAAAATTAGTTAATATGTTGTATGACGACGTTTACGTATTCAAGAATTAAATGCAAATGAGTAGTGGTACTACTATTAACCGTTAATAACAAGTCACTTGTATCGTACATGTTGTGAGAAACAATTAAAACACGATAGAATCATTTCCATGGGTTCAGTCATAAGCAGGGGACTATAATCGAGAGGTTGATTGGTGTGAATATTTTGTTGAGCAAGTCTTCAAGTTCTGCATATTATTTTCATGTCCTCACTTCAAATAAAACATTGATTAACGTTAAGAAAGTCGTGTACCTTATATAAGTTTACATGATATGTTGTGTTAATACTAAATAGTTGTAATTCCTGAACACCCATCGGAACGACAAATACGAAATAAAGCATGAACAGTCTTACTATAAGTTTGATATTTCGCGGCGAACTAAGTTAACTATATTCTATCATTCTTTCGTTTAGTTTACAAACTGTATTACTTTTTATACGCTTCTGGTTATTTGGCATACATTACAATGCATTAATAAATTACTTCAAGAAACATCATTAACAACAACTCCATTTGCATAGTGCATATCTCATTACCAACATTGATAATGTATGTTGCAGTATTGAGATTTGCCTTGTTACTTGTGGTAGAATGACTAGAAAGTGTCCCTCGTATGTCAGTGTGGTACAATTGTAAACTTATTCTTTTTAGTATTTTCTGCATAAATGCAAAACCCATAAACATTTTCTTAGGGTATTATTCAAAGAATTGGCCCGAAAAGCAGTGTGCTTTGTATAAGGTTGTTATATATGTATATTGCGACTAAAAGCTAAAAAAATCAATATTCAAATAACTTATTTCAGCCAAACTTTATCATTAAATCGATAGTTTTCGGCCAGTTGGCTGTAAAAACTATATGTTTCTTATTCGAAACATAAAATATGTTCCCAACCAAAACGTCTGTTAACATAACTTATCTGCAGTTCCATAGAACATGTTTGGGCACTTACTTTAGATTCTGCAGTTTTAATGTTTGAACTACAATAAGATATTTTGCATTCCCTTAAAAAATATATATATTTTGTTAAAACTTTACTTATTTAGTCTTCCGAATGCTGACGCATAATCAATTTTTTAGTGTATTAGCAGTATCATACACGTCGTCCTACGTTGAAGTTTGTTCCAGGCTGGAATTCACTAGCACAAATTAGACAAGCAGAAGACAACACATGCCAGTCAAAGCAAACGGTCCTGTACACGAAGACGCCGACGGTTTTACTTATAAACAGTCTACATCAGGTACAGGTTCGGCTGAACTATTTGTACCCCACAAATCTCAATTATTTAAAAACACGGCCAATGTTAATAGTAACTTACATTTTAATTGCTTCGGAGACAATATTAGTGCAATATTTTATATATACAAATATTCTCCAGAAATGTTTGTCAACTTTGGCCTACGGGCCTGAAAGATGACCGTTTCGTGTGCATCATCATTATAATCGTTGTTGTGTGGGCATCTAAAGTATTCTCAATATAGTTTCTATGTATGAGAAAGCTACAACAAGAAGCAAACTTCGTACGTTTATGTTTATATAATCAACCAGCGTTTTGAACTTAAAACTAATTCATGATACTTGAAATAAAATAATACTTTTAAAAAGACATACGCATTACGTAAATATTCTTTGAAATGCGATAAGTACAAAGACTTTATGGCGACACCACTGACGTTTCCATTAGTATAATCCGTTGGAGAAGTGAAGAATGCCAACGCTTATGTAGACCGAAAAAAACAACTTATTTAGAAAGATTCTCCGACAATTCATATTACTGATATTACAATCAATAGTTTTGATGATACAGACAAATTAGTGAAATATAAGAATGCACAGGAAATGTTGGGCGTGTGTATATAACAAATATTGAGATTAGCTCAATTGATCAGCAGAATAACTAAGCATATTTAAGCATAGAAAAATAAATAATTCATGTGAGTAATACGGAATGAACAGGAAATAGAAATCCTTGTAAAATATTAAATATATGCATACATATATATATATATATATATATATATATATATATATATATATATATATTTTTGATTTTATTCCATTATATATATATATATATATATATATATATATATATATATATATATGTGTGGGTGTGTGTGTGTGTGTATACACTACTATGTTTACAACTAATAAATCTATATGAACTAGTTTATTTCTCTCGCATGTGAAATGTAACTTTCCCGACACACGATGTGTAAGAAGCTTGAAGGCAATGTATTCACCTCCGGGGATCGACTCGACCGACCAGCAGTACAGTTACACCATCCATACTGATTGTTTTGTTTGTGAACATTAAACATGTATATTTATGAATCTTAATAAATATTTACTTATTAAAAAAGTTATAAAGCCCTGTTCAAGTAAAGCACATTAACAAATAGTATAATATATAACCCATTTAACAACATTGTGAGTTCTCGTTGTCTGTAGATAGATCACCGTCTGTGTTTCACTATATATACAAATAAAAACATAAGCATTATGTATCTCGCATTTGAAATGTATCTGTCACAAGAACCGAACGGTAAGAAAGCTTGGATTATATGCTTTCGGCTATGTGGTTCGAATGATTCTACCTCCGGTACATTAACACCACATATACTGATGATTCTTGTTGAACATAGAAACACACATGTTCATGAATATTGAAACTAGTTATCTATTAAAGACAATAATATATATATATATATATATATATATATATATATATATTATTAAAAATAACCGACAATTTTTGTCTGGCTATTTTAGTGTTGATCCCTTCAATTTTCCGGATTAAAATCTTAATCTCGGAAGGAAATTGGCTGATGAAACTGCCATAGTGTACATGTTGGTCCAGAGTACTTTCTGACCCGTCTGGGTCCATCGTCAGTGGAATAATGACGTACTTCCCACCGACCCAAATAAAAAAGTTAAACTAATTATTTACTACAATAAAACTAAAACTACTAATCTTATTGTTACAAATAATTCTTCTCCCTCGATTAGAGTCTTGGATAGGACGGGCCTAGTATACGAGTTTAAATGTCCTTTGGGAGACTGTGTCTCCGACAACCAACAAGAACACGTATATATTGGCTCGACCACCACGACTCTGTCCAGGAGGTTGACCATGCATCTATCCGATAATAGTGCTATAGCTAGACACCTTACTAATGAACATTCCTGTCCCCGCTCTCAAATCCGAAAACTTCTCGTAGACAATACTAAAATCCTAGAACATAATACTAATACTCAAAAACTCCACATACTAGAAGCTCTACTCATTAAAACTAAAAAAATCTGCTATTAACAAGATTAATTTTAACACTAGCACTAATATACTTAAATGCTTATAATACCTAATAAACATAGTTAAATTTTCCCGCCATAATTAATTATAAATCTCACTCCAGGTCTTTATCTGTTTGTCATTATTCTACTGACGATGGACCCAGACGGGTCAGAAAGTACTCTGGACCAACATGTACACTATGGCAGTTTCATCAGCCAATTTCCTTCCGAGATTAAGATTTTAATCCGGAAAATTGAAGGGATCAACACTAAAATAGCCAGACAAAAATTGTCGGTTATTTTTAATAATACGTGTCTTAAAGAAAAAATGCTGCCTCGATACACACACACATATATATATATATATATATATATATATATATATATATATATATATATATATATATATATATATATATATATATATTAATACATACATACATATATATATATAAATATAAATATATATATATATATATATATATATATATATATATATATATTTATATATAAGATCAAATATAAACCAAAGTAAAAACTTTTAGTAGATGGAACCTATTGTGAAGAGGATTAGCTCAATATACTAGATAGAGCAATTGTAGAGATAGAAGAAAAAGAGTGATAAATATGCGACGATTGTCCAAATTTATTTCAAATTTGCATTGAACAATTGAAATTTGAAATAAATTTGGACAATCGTCGCATATTTATCACTCTTTTTCTTCTATCTCTATATTTATATATAAATATATATATATATATATATATATATATATATATATGAATGAATATATATTTATATATATATAAATATATATATTTTAGTATTTTGAGAGGGGGCATGTATATACATATGTATATATATATATAAACACACATATATATATATATATATATATATACATATGTATATATATATATATTTATATATACATATGTATATGCATGCCCCCTCTCTAAATACTAACATGCAAAAATCTATACGAGATTGGTTGAATTAACCTCCTGTTAAAGAGGAGTATCGTGATGCACAGATGCTTACTAGACAAACACAGACCGACGGATTGACTGACAGATCGACATGCCTCCAGATATTCGGAAAGGAAAGAAAAGATATTGAACGCATTTTCTCATTTCGTAAAACGTAACGGTACCACTGAATTAGTATCTTACGAGTCGCTCTAATCGCCCACTACACGCATATGTTATATATTACATGTAACTCTTCATTCGATACTTACGCAATGTTGTATCTGTAACACACCGAATGACATAACCTTGGATAATTATAGACGACCCTGGGCTTTGTCTATAATAATAATAAATAAAACCACACGAAACTGAACGCCGGAAGACATATCGAGAACGCTATTTTTGTTTGATTTTATGAAATTATGAATCTTTTTATGTGCCTGAAAAAAGATAATCGACCCTGGGATTTATCGATTTATTTGTTTTATTTTTTGATTGATAACATAATTATTTCGAGGACACGAGATTGTGTATATGAAACCATAAGAAAAAAGGAAGACATTGATCATTTTTTATGTGATATTGACTTTATTCAAATGTTCTTACCTTGACATTTTGAAACACTTATTTATGTTATACGTTATAACTGATTATAGTTTAACACATACATTAATATTTAAAGGGATTATATAAGCCAATTCGTAAATTGCCAGTAGATGAACAAGGCTTGTTTATCTGTACATGCATATACTGGATAGTGGTTTTCACTTTAAGGTGATATAATCTTTGAAGACAACTATTAGTAAAAATAAACACATCTACGTTGATTTCAAGCTACATTTGTATACAGTAGTGAACACCTGAGTTAAATATTGTTGTGTTATTATGTACGATCTGTTTGTATTGGCGAGGAAAGAGATACACGTTAAATGATAGATGTTCTGGTACTTGCTCTCGAATGCCAGCAATTAGACATTTTAATAGACTACAAGAAATATATATATATATATATATATATATATATATATATATATATATATATCATATATTATAACTGGCCTATAAAGATCAAGTGTTAGCCTTTTATTTTTGAGAACGTCGACTGAAGTAAAATGAAACAAATGTATATATATATATGTGTATATGTATATACATATATATATATATATATATATATATATATATATATATATATATAGGTTTCAAGAAAAACAATTGGGCTATCATCTATTATTACGTGAGTGTATTACACATTGGAAACCATATTGTAAATCTGAGGGCAAAACTACATAGTATAGAGGTAGAGTCAGAGAGAATAAGATTAATAATAGTTGAAAACAAAACATTCAGCTACAACTTTAAACTCAAGGTGTTTTTCGGTCGATACATTTACAAAAGTTTAGTTAACTAAAAACGATTGAAATTAATGTATTATTAATATTACTATGATTTATTTTCAAATGACGGGACACCAACGAATAACGTTCAACTTCCAATAACAGGGGGAAACAATTTCTACATTTAGAGTGAAATAGAAAGTTAATAAACTAATAAATAATTGTTAAAACTGTCTGACTAAGTATTACTAATGTTACAGCTCTATTTCCTTACATAGTTACGCTTAATGCCTCAATACAGCGGAGGTGGCGTTTGGAACGTGATTTGTGCAAAACGGGGAACACACTCGCAGCGTTCGCAGTATCCCATACTTTATTGTCATATAAGTGCTGGGGAATGGGCGTGTAGAATCCGTGAGCGCTCAGATGTGCTCATTAAACATAGAATGTGATTTTCGAACAAATGGATACGCTCGTTAATGAAAATATATCCACTCGTCACTTGCGAAAGCACTCCATGATGCGTTGTTGCTATCTAACATCCAACCGCTGAAAAGTACGCCCTATATAATACGTTTCACACTGGCATTTGAATTTATATATAACTAAACTGTTTTCTAGTGTAATAAGTATATTTGGTGAAAGGAAAAGAAAAGCAGTCTGGCGTAACAAAACCATAGAGGACGGTACCGGATAAAAGCACCGATACACTGAAAACGAAAGTTTGCCAGCTAAACTTTCACTAATCGCATAAATTAACGGGGGGTTTTGATAAAACAGCCAATGAGTAGACTTAAAATATATCAGTATGAAAGCTCGCAATTTTTTAGGTGGATATACTTTGAAGCTATACCATAGGGGAAATCATTAAGTATAAAAGACGCAGTGGTTTTTTCATTTAAGCTGCAAGTGTTCTCCCAGTGCAAATCTTTTGACAATGATAAACAAGGGTCTTCATTAAACTGATTTGTCTTATCTTCAGTGGCAATTAAATCCCAAACAATATACAGACCAGTAAATGTCGGTGTCTCTGTATGAAAAGCGGTAACGTAATTTTCTGTACGTCTAACCAAAACTTTCATCAATATTAAATAATTATTTTGATCTGTTTGTATACTTAATTTAGTGAAGTAATATTCAAATACAAAAAAATGCACTTGGGTATTGTCGGGTTTTAAAAGTGACAAAATACTACCTATATATCACCAATACAAATGGGTCTAGTAGCAGGATAGAACAGTAAATATTATGTGTAACCCATGAAATTATTTGCCAAAATCGCACCCTAAATATTGTCAATCTCCACCACATACAACCTGCTTACACATACCGTTATTACAACTGACATTTAAATCAGAAAATATTTTAAAAGTTAAAATATCACATAAAATAGGCTGCTATGTTTTCTATACTTAATGATAGACTAAGTACTATTTTAATGTTCTTGTCTATAAAACTATTAACAGCGAAGAAATAATCTATCTACCACAACTCTGAAGAGAACATTTATACTTGTCATATAGATTACTATTGCTTCGACAATTATATCTGGCATGACACGCCCAGACAATGTCTATAGAGTTTGACAAACCTTTTAATTTTTTTTACTGTTTTAAGAAATTAAGAACATATAAAACAAATTACAATACCGTCTTTCAAGTGCATTTCATTTTACATTTAAATGTATAAACTTACTTGTTTTACATTAAGTTTGAGACATTTTGAGAGTCATAAATTGAGTTACAGTTAAATTTAAAAGCATTTATAGACAAAACCATTAAAAGCCCGGAAGGAGGAAATGCACTAAAATTGCATTATTATATCAGATCATTTTATAATGACTTAAATACGATGATTCCGAACATCACTTTTTTCTTAATTAAATCTGACTTTTATACGAGTTTTATTTCAATAAAATGACAAAATACAAAGAGAGGACAAGGGCTAGTCCGATATAATCAAATCACTTCTGAGTGGTGTCTACCAGCTAAAAAGATACCGAAGGTTATTTGCATCATGTCTCTACCAAATCAACGCGTTTAACGAGAATAGAAAATAAAACTTTATGACAGATCCATCTCAAAGCATTGGTACCGCGAAGTATTTTATATTGTAAACAAAACCGTTACAAATAAAGACGATCAGTCATCCTTGATCAGGAAGACCAACCGAACGTCTGACAGATACCTACGATCAATGTCCGAACTTACTTTCGGAAAGTTTCTTACGAGCACCTGATAGATCTTCTAAAAAAAACGGATAAACAGACAAGGTAGGATAAATTAGGTGTATGCATGAAGTAGATGCATGCGCGAACTATTTTGTTTCAATATACGTGAGCGGCAATGAGATTCTAATTCGATTTGCGATTATGTAATGTTAGTACCATCAATGCGTCGGCGTATGACAGATCTGCGTGAAATAAAGTGCATACGTTATGAACAGTTCTGGTGCGAACAGGAACTATAGGGGGAATCTTCCGTTCGCAGTTTTGCTTATACCCATGAGCTGGTGAGCTATTGAACTGCAGGATATTACCACTTCATCTCACTGACATAAATCAGCCATTGCACTAGCTGCATGTTGTTCGTCTGTTCCCGTGAAATTAATATCAATTGGTTGTGGAGACATTATCTATTTTGTGGTAGTATTGTGATCCCATCTTTATATAATATTTCTCTTCCAGTCCGATGTCAGACGTATTACTCTTCCAAGTAAGTTCGTCATTCTGATTTTCTAGCCGATTCAAGCCAATAGCATGAAATCGGTCCCCTGCAACTAAAATAGGATAGTAAAAAGTGGAAAAAGGATACGAGTTGCAAAGAGAAATTAGGTTTAGCCGAATAAATAAATGGAATAAAGAAAGGTCAATGAAAGTCCTAAAAAGGTGTGTTTAATTATATGTGTATTTGTCCAAAACCCCCTTTCCATGTAGACAACGAAACGCCATGTTCCCTGTGCATGTGTGCGTCTTCGAGTCTAACGTGGTTCTCCCCGCGCCCTTCTTTTAAAATTCACCCTTTGTTTCTCATTTTACGAGAAAAATGTAAACCAACTAGAGATAACCTATGTGGTTTTTATAATCTACAATAATATCGGTGTTTTTAATGTTTCGGGTACGAAATATTACATTTCGACTGGTACCAGACTGGGCTCTGGTATCTTCTCCCGTCTAACACATATACGGCAAAAACGCGCTTTGCTACCTCAACGGAAAAAAACCGTTTCTATATTTCCCATTGTGCCTAACGCCAGGCGACAAGCCCACGAACATGTCTTCTTCAAAAAAACATACCGTTGTTGAAATATGTTGATACAAGACTGCTTTTTTCAGATTACAAAATAGTCGTTTTCAAACCTAATGAGTACATATTTATTTCGTATGCCGCCATTACATATAATCACTCTTTTTTCATTCCTTTGCTCATCGGAAATCCTCTCAGTTAGTGTTTACTCTTCAACTAATCAATTTTTCAATCTTTATAACCTTTAAACTCGAGTGGGTTCACCAGTAAAAATAAGTAAGCAAATTTCTTTCTTAAATTAATTAACACACTCTAGTTCCTCTACAATGTTGTGTGTTATTTAAACTATATAGTTTTCGCTATCTTCATTATCAAAAGATACAGTGACAGAATCTAACTACCAAAATTCATCCAGCTAAAAGAGCACACCGTTGGTTGTAAATCAGGTTGTTTTATGAAGTCGATTGCAAAGTAAACTATTTGAATGAGAAATCTACATTAGTGTATAGAAAAATAAATAATATAAACGTTTAATAAGATGTGTAAAGGTCATTTAACGCTATACGATTAAATCGCTTACTCGATCAAGGTACGCAAAAATATTTCTGGGATTACATAACTGCATGAAAAGGGACTACCTTTTAAACAGGGCTGCATTTTTAAATTACTATGTAAGAGTCGTATTTTATAATAAAGGTTAATGTATACATTAATTACACTAACTAATCACGACATTATTTATCGAGTTGTGAAATGTGGATTATGAACAAGCACCGCGAGATCATAACATGTAGTCGGTTCATAACTCATTTAAAAGTGGATATTGGAACTGAATGAATTTGTTATGAATAAAATTACAAAACCTATATTTATTCTCATCCTCAATAAATATTTCCATAATCTTTTTCTAAGACTCATTTGTTGATATGTCGTAATCTTTCCTAAATTACGTTACGCAATCTGTATAATATTCGATCCTTTCGAGATGCATTTGATAATCATGCAAAATGCATTCTGAATAAAAAGAACCATGTAATTTAGCTGGTAAGTTATATATTGACGATATGGCACATGACAGACACCGACATTGTCGCAGGTATTAGTCCAAGATGTGTCTCTTCCTGTAGGGCAAGAATTGGTAAAGAGTTAAGCAAAAAGCCATTTACAGCTAATAAAAGACATCAATACGAAGTAAAGCTTATATGAAACATTAAGAAAAAAAAAACAAATTTGGAGGAGAAGAACAAGTAAACAGAAAAAGTATATCTACACATATAAATGTATAAATAATGATAAAATGGTTCGACTTTACAGCAATCACACGGTATAACTGATCATCAGAAGTGTCGCCGACTAGAAAGACTGAAAACGAAAAAAACAGAAAAATAAATGTTATTAATACACGTGGCTGTAAATTCTTGTTAATGCATTACTTGGCATATATTTAGTACTGCAAGTATTATTTTCCAAAGAGTGCAACAAAATAGATTGAGCATAAACGTATCATGTTCATTAAATCGGGGCTGACAATCATATATATATATATATATATATATATATATATATATATATATATATATATATACATAATTACATAAAAATATATGAACAATTACATAAAAATACATTACATTTGTAGGTTATTCAAAGTGTACATATTTCTAAACAGGGCGTCTTAATCCAATGGTTACATGATGGACTATAGCCATCAATATCGATGTTTGGATCCATGTCTAAGTTAGACAAGATGACGACTGCTGTGAGCCAGGAAAATCGTGCCCATGGATAACTCTTATGCACGTATAACATGATATATATATGTATATATATATATATATATATATATTTATATATATATATATATATATTCCAATGGATGTACATAACTGATGAGAGCATACCACCGCTTGAATCGCGTTATATATAAAATTATAAAATTGGAAAATAACAAAATAATAAATAAATGTTGAAAACAACTTTTTTACAAGTGTTCGTAACCTTACTTATTTACCTATACCCTTTTTTTCTCGTTCGAACTGCACTAATACAGTACTACCCTCTTTTCTCTCTCTCTCTCTCTCTCTTTATATATCTCTCTCTCTATTTCTCTCTCTCTCTCTCTCTCTCTATATATATATATATATATATATATATATAAATGTGTGTATGTATGTACTTCATTCAATAATTCAATTTGATGTTTTACGTTTATTTTTTTATTTAGAAATGGTACACTTTCTATTACTAATGTTTCAAGAAGTTTTCATAAGTTGTATGAGAGTTAATGATCGCATGTATTTGTTTATATGCATATATTTATACAAATTAGTGCTAATGCTGTATAATATACTCCTCACTCTTATATATAAAAGAATATATACTCTTGAAATTATATAAACCGTTGTGTGGACATTACTTTCATTTTAAATAGATATCTATTGCTTGATATATAGCATTCGGTGTTATAGAATTAGCTTACTAATAGATACTAATCTTTTGTTGTATAAGTATAGATTGTTTTCATGAAATTAAAGAGAATTTAAACTACTTTTACTCTTACTCTTTTTAATTATTTTTATGTGTTTAGTTTTCATTGATTTCATATATGTTATGCAATAATATTCATGTTGATAATTTTAAATACCGTGTTGTTTCTTTTCATATAAAGGTGTATCTCTTATCCTAAAGAATAGCATGATGATATGGTTTACTTCACTAATATAAGGTTCCAAACAAGGCATCGATTTATTGGAAAATATTTAAATCATGTTCATATATTATTACGATTAATAATTAATATGAATACATTTAAAAGCAATTTTTATAAATAGAGTAGTATGTTGTAAATAGTTATTATTTAATAATTTATAAAATGGGGAGACCTATGTGTTGAGGCATTTCCGTCCGTCCGTTCGTCCGGATTATTCTCCGCAACCATCCGTTGAATTTCTCTGCAATTTTGCATGTAGTTGTAACTTTTGTCAGGTTAGAAAGTGACATTCTCCGATTCTTCGAAAACAATCTGGTTATCCCCCACCCCCTCCAGGGTGTCAAAAGGCCCGTAAATGGCAACAAATGACATTTTTTGGCCCATCACTTTTCATCCATCCATTCAATTTCTCTGAAACTTGGCCAAAATATGGAGGCAATTGTTCCTAATAGAAAATAAGTATCGCTGACCTTGGAAAACATTTGGTTCGCGCCCCTCAGGGGGTCAAAAGCCCAAAAAATGGCAAAACATTACCCTTTCCTCCCATAACGTTTGATCCATCCATTCAATTTTTCTGAAACTTCGCCAAAATGTAGAGGCAGTTGTTCTGGAAATAAAAGGAGCATCCTTGACCTCAGACAAATTCTGGTTCGCGCCCCCAGGGGGTCAAAGGGGGGTGAAAAATGCCCCAAATTGCCTAAGTTTATTGCATTTTACACTCGCCACATCGAGTCACATACAGAGGGGGACCACGCATGCGCGGCTTGTTATTATTTAATATAATTGTGGTAATGTGTTTTAGTATACAACACACACCTATATGATTTCATATACAAAATGTCGTAGTAGTATGACAACTCAAATAAACCTATACCATACTATTTGCTAAAATAAATAATTTGACTCCTATTTTGAAAGGAAAATGCATGTGTTTTAAGATAACGAAGGGAATCAGACAATATTAATTGATCATACTCGACGCAGGTGTTCTAGTTCCAAAGAGATAATCTATATGTAAAGAAAACACCCGCCTCCTTGTGAGTTTTTTGTCATAAAGAATTGAAAATGTGTGTTAGATTGAACGTCTTCCTTATTTATGAACTGATATTACAAAATTATCTTTACGAGATACATAGTTCAACGGTTAATTGACATTAGTCCGACAAGATACTAGTGATAGTTATACCCCATTATTTGAATGTGAATGAATGTTATTTTGATATAAACAGTTTTACTATTTTTCATTGTTCGAACAATCTTTTTAAAACATGTAACCTCTAGTTACCTCATATCTTATAGAACAGCTATTCTACTTCATTCATAACTTTTAAATTATAGGAATTATAAATATATATAAATTCGAAGTAGTCAGTGGAGTGTCTGAAATCGAATTTCCAGCCTGTTATCCGAAAAAATATTCATCTCTACTGCATATTTGCCAAATTATGTACTTCATAGAAGTCAGTCATTTGGTCAGAAACACTAAAATTGTTTTGGAAAAAAACAAATACAAGTAAAGCGTGCATGTACAGAAGACAGCAATATCCATTTGTCCGTATACATATACGGAATAATATATTTTATACAATGGATCGGTTCACATATCTATCATAAACATATCAATCTGTAAACAGAGAACACAATATGAATCGCTTATTTTCTGTAGAACAACTCACGATATTTGATGTTGTATATGTAACATTAAAAAAATAACTATTTTGTTGTTTCATTTAAACTTATATGTGTGCAAGTTTATCTTAAAAAAATTAAGAAGTTAATAATATTTTAGCACTATTTTTCTGGATCCCTGATATAAACATTGAAGTTGCACTTGTACAGACATGCCGACAAACAATATAGTAAGTGTAATGTAAGCAAGTACAAGTGTTCAGGTATTTATTACACTTATTCACCCCGAACAAGACATATTGCAATTGGGTTACAATTTTACATGTTTACAAGGACACTTTCACTTAGGAATTCTGCAGCGAGATGTCTGTTCACATTACATTTTAATTTCTTTATCTTAGTACAGTTGCAGAAATAGGAAGCAATAAAGGATTTCCAAAGTCTAGAACTTCGAGGTAAAAATTATTAGCATAGAACTATTTCTGGGACTTAGGGACTTGGACAGTGAAAGGGGTGGAAGTTTGCTGATTGCCGTGTCAGTCGGGAGTATATACGCCGTGGGAAACATGTGCTACGAGTTCGTCAGAGCACATGCCATTAACACTTATTAAACAAGCAAAGGGGTGCAATATTGCGACAATGTCCCAGAGGATAGACTTGGTTAGCAGTGCGGGATCTATTAGATGTAAGACGAGTTTTGGTTCTGTCTAATTGGGAGAAGATAATGGTAGGTTCCCCAGCTAAAATGTACCAAGAATATTCCATGCATGTATTAATGTATCATTAACGATTTTTTTTAGAATTGTTTGCAATCAGGACATATTTTACTGAACAATACAATAGGTATTTCCGTGTGTGAATATTTTTTCGAATGTTTACACAAAATTCAATGTTTTGTTTCTGAAGGAAACGGATGTGACGTATTTAATAAGTGATTACAAATTAGTCAGTTGTGGTTACAATTCAAGAGTGCCATTAAATAGTAATACACGTATGCATTGAATATAACTTACTAAATATATGTAGTAGCGGTTTTATCAATTTCAAACATGATATTTTAATCCACGCACACACCATTCATAAATAAACTTCAACGTTAAATCCTTAAGGCCTATATTTTATATTTTTTGGCATAATGTTACATCACGAAATAATCTTTCCTTACGTCTTAAGAATATTATTACACGTGGAGTTAGATTTAAAATGATCGGATAAAGATTGATATGTATTTTAAATCATTTCCTATAATTAACAGAGTTGTTTGTATTTCAATCTAAAATATCATTTATTGCGTATAACAAAATGAACCGAAACAAATGAACTGTTATGTTTATATACTTTTGCGTTATTTCTTATGCATGTAAATAAACTAATATATAAAGTTGAGCAACTCGGTTTATTGGAGTTATACAGATGAAGCTTGCAACCAACAAAATCATTTTTACGTTCTGAATATCCAGTAAATTTCGCAAATTGTTCATCTCTACTATTTTGAAAATTAGTTTGAATTTTTACTCGATTTCATCTATTACATACAATACTCAACCAATATTGATTTACAAAAATATATACATTTTTTCTTATGATTATAAGAAGAAAGTGTTATCTAATGGAAACACTTCGTTAATAAGAATTGAAACATTCAAGCTGTCTTTTCAAATTCATACATATTCAGATATTGTAGATGATGAACTTAAAAATATGCTTAACAAATTTGATCACCACACTCATTATATACAGGATTACGTATTCACACTTCCCTTGACATAAATTGTGAAATCAATAAAAAACAACACACATATATAATGCATTTGGTTTACGACTTATGAAGTGTGCTTTTTAAGGACCTTCACACGGATTAACGGTCTGGATTCATATGTGTATGATTTTACTATTTCTAGCAGAGAAGCGCACATTTGTTTTCCTTAAATAATAAGTGAAACCATAAAACTATTCGTGTTGTATCTTGCATGGTGCATTTCATATCAACCCATTTCGGATTATTTAATGCCAGATACGGAAATTAAGATGACAGTTTTTCATACTTTAAGTTCTTTATATTTTTAAATATTTATTATGGTGTTTTGTTAAGGTGTTTTGTTTTACGGCATATCAACATATTCGGTTTATTATGAATCTAAATCTGGTCATTTTGCTTAAAGTTGTCATAATTTAATTTGTTCATGTGTTCAAATATTTATTCAATGTTTGGGTTTCTGGTAGATGGCACTTGTTGTCTTGTTTACTTTGTAGAACATGATTCAGTTTTTCAAAGGGCACGCATGAAAACAATAAAATTAGTGGTTGGTGAATGTTTCGTCAGGAAGCGGAATATTCAAGCAGCCTGATTTGGTAGCACCAATGAGGTATTTCGGATAACACATTGCTATTCAAATGCAATGATATATAAAAATACACTTCTCGAACAATATACAATAAAAAATGATCATATCTTCTGGGATGAGCGTTAATTTAAACATTATGTTGATGTATTAATGTATTTAAAATGTCAATTATGAACTCATATCTTATATATATACATATATATATATATATTTATATATATATATATAAATATATATATATATATATGTATATATATATATAGTCAAATTACTTTTACTGAAACGCAAATTTAAACAACTAACTATTTATAAAGAAAACGGTTAAAAAGAAGAGTCTCAACGTGATTTGTTTAATATGACTCATAGATAGAAACATAATAACATTTGGCGACGAAACAAAAACGAGAATACAAACCATCATGGCTACGCTACATCGAGTCATCAATCTAATTATAAATGTAAATTCTAGAGACAAAATGTTAGCCTGGAGTTTGTTCCAACTGTCTTGAGAACTGGTTATATTACAAAAATAATCTAGAGTATTAAATTTTAATAATAATCAAACTACGTTCAGTGTTATTTCTATTTCTTACATGTATAACTGGTCATGAATATGAGAATGAAATCAGAGTAGTAGAAATATGGCTAGTTTTTTTGACCATACAAGTCACATTTTATATCGGATAAAGAAAGCCAAATCAATAAAGATTTTAAAATAAAAGATAGCACATAAAGATGCATTCTAATATGTATCAATATATTTTCTCTTACGTTATATTATTTTATTTGAAAATTGGCACAAATAAGGATTTCTACATATATAATATACTGATTGATTGTGTGTTTCTAGTAAACTATACAAATGTATAATTTACATGCTTAGTAGAAATTAGTAGACTAATTTCGATATAATAGTTTTATAACGGTTAAACATGAGAAATATAAATTTCAAACGCAGAAACTGGTCTCATGTTCAAGACCGGATCGCCACTACCATTAGATACACATGGAGGTAGTACAAAATACGAAGGTAGTATTTTCTCAGTTGCACTTCAACAAATACTTTTAGTGTGCATTCATGTATATATATATATATATATATATATATATATATATATATATATATATATATATAGTAAGTTGTAAACATCTATTTATGAGGAATAAGCTACACAGAGGATTCCGCGTTTCATACTCGTAGTGTATGTTGCCGGATGTTTTAATATATACACCTGGTGTTTAGTCTAGCTAGTTAACCAATGAGATTCTTTGTTATGCTCTTAGCCAATAGTTGGGATTCTCACAAACAAAGGTTCGGTCTATTTTATGTTTTATTTCCTATTCTATTGTTCTCAATTCTATAAGGGGCCCATCTTTGTTCATGTGTTGTGTCGAAATAAGCAGGTACGTTATTTTTACAAGTGCTTTCCTGTATTTCTATTTTAGGGTTTCGTTTTGTTTAGTTTAGTTTTTTGTTTGTTTATTGATAAACTAATTTATGTATCTATGATATATTTTTAAGCGAAGGTAAATTGTATTCTATGTAAGCAACATGTTTCTTTTTCACTTCTACAGTTCAACAGATATTGGGGATATTTACAGTGTAGGCTTTTAATTTCTGACTCAGACTCACGTATTTAGCACTGTTTAATAAGATACTGAAAATTAATACATCAAATACTATATCTAGTAATAACATTTTATTTGGTATATATATATATATATATATATATCTATATATTTATATATATATATATATATATATATATATATATATATATGTATATATATGTGATGATTTTTTATTTACACAGACATGTACAAAATCTGCGACACTGGCATGTCGATGGTATCGATCAACAGTTATTATAAACTGAGATCTCATCAGGAAGAGTTAGAATCGGATTCTAACTCTGCCTGATGAGATCTCAGTTTATAATAACTGTTTATCAATGAAATCGACATGCCAGTGTCGCAGATTTTGTACATGTATGTGTAAATAAAAATTATCATATATAAAGCTCTATTTGATATTGAGCACTTTTCATAAACCCGGTTGAAATTCTTTGGATTACAACCCTGTGGATGTTTTTCCATTGATTATTAACATTATATATATATATATATATATATATATATATATATATATATATATATATACATTAGGAAAGTTCATTTTATAAAGCATCTTTCGAAAGTTAATATAAATATAGAGGCAAAAATGCCTTCAAAAAACCATGTATTAGATGCGAGTAATTAAATCAAAACAAAAATAAAAATATTTCGAAACATTTAACAAAATATTTCAAAATGCCTTCCGTTTTTTTTTCTTCATCTTGATTTTTTTTTTAGCTAATATTTCGCTTGACAAAAACAAGCTCCGACAGAGCCAAGACAAATAAAGGTATACCCTTTTTTTCATAATTTACTTCCTGGTGGTGATGAAGTGTCTCTTCCGGTGTTGTGGACTATGGTGAAAATGTCTGTTTTAAATAGAATAGAACTTGATTGCGCATGGTCGCTGCTAGTTATAAATTAGGAAAGTTCATTTTATAAAGCATCTTTTGAAAGTGAATATAAATATAGAGGCAAAAATGCCTTCAAAAAACCATGTATTAGATGCGAGTAATTAAATCTAAAGAAAAATAAAAATATTTCGAAACATTTAACCAAATATTTGAAAATATATCTTGTTTTTTTTTTCTTCATCTTGATTTTTTTTTTTTCAAATTTTTCGCTTGATAAAAATAAGCGTCGACAGAGCCAAGACAAATAAAGGTATAACCTTTTTTTTTCCATAATTTACTTCCTGGAGTTGGTGAAGTGTCTCTTCCGGTGTTGTGGACTATGGTGAAAATGTTTGTTTTACATAGAATAGAACTTGATTGCGAAATATTAGCTAAAAAAAAATCAAGATGGAGCAAAAAAAAAAAAACGGAAGGTATTTTGAAATATTTTCTTAAATGTTTTGAAATATTTTTCTTTTTCTTTTGATTTAATTACTCGCATCTAATACATGTTTTTTTAAGGCATTTTTGCCTCTATATATATATATATATATATATATATATATATATATATATATATATATATATATATATATATATATATATATATATATATATATATATATATAAATAAATATATATATATATTGGCACAAACTACCAGCGCTCCGGGCAGCAATTATCTGTAGCATTATCTACAGACAAATAAGGTCACGATGTTTTTCTTCACATTTGCGTAATTTGAAGCCACATTAAAAAAGCTATTGTCATGAAGTTATTTAATATATTCAAATGTTTAGATTTTATTTTGTTTAAGTATGAAAATTAATTGCCTATAATTAAAACAATAAATAGAGCGTTCATGTTTATTGTCAAGAATAATCATCAGCAAACAGGGTTGAATATACACAACCAAATAAGCAACAAGTAACTGATATGTAAGGCAATAGTTTATTTAATAATTTTCGAGTAAAAAAACATGTTCATAAATTTGAATTATAGTTCTTCCTTAGTAGACCTCTTTCTTGACTAGCTTTGATTGCGACCATATTTTCTGACCTAATTGTTATTCTTGTCGTTGTACGTGGCATAACAAACATGAAAAAACTAAGTTGTTGTTTATCATACTAAACATTGGTTTTAATTTTTTTTTAAATGTAAGTTGTTTATGAGTAATGCCGAAACACATTTAGCTCTAAATAATTTGCGTTACTGAAATACGAATGAATCTCAAATAAGGCTGTATTTTCTTTTAATAATTAGTAATTTATTTATACCAGGATTTATTTAGTTAAAGTAAAGTTTAAAATAAAAATATAAATTCAAAAAGTAACTTAAATTAAATTGGTTTGCATTTTAAGTAAAAAGTGTTTGATTTCATACTATGTAGATTTATATTTTTTCAGGACAAATTGTTGAGCTCTTACAGTGGAGATGATTCCTATAAAAACTGTACTGTCTGTTCGACATATGCCAACGACATTTGACGAACCCATTCATACATATTATCTCCCTTAAAAATTCAATTCCAAATGTTTTTAACACTCTATGGATATTTAAAAAAATACTCTATAAATAATTGTATTAATAATTTAAATAATAATACTATAAATAAAACGATTGCGTATAAAGACGCAAATGTGACAATAATAATTATAAATGTATAAAATATTAACATCACATGCGAATATTTAAAAATAAATAAATATGCAAGTAAGCAATACCGAGATTTGTTTGATATATATTTATATTCCTATATATACGATATTAAAATATGCTTGTATCATAAGAATACAAAAGTCTAGTCATTTTTTATATTAATATAGTTAGAATCAATAGAAACAAGTTTCGCTTTTATTCATTTATATATACATATATATATATATATATATATATATATATATATATATATATATGTACATATATATAGATAGATAGATTGATATAAATATATAGTATCGCACATTGTTTATTAACATAATTTACTGAATTAGTTTTGATATTATATCCTTCTTGTCAGACGATTGCATGTCGAAATATTAGAGAATATAATAATAATAAATACCTTTTTTTTTTTTAAATGCTTAATTTAATTATTTGCGTGCTGTATATAAGTATATATATAAATATATATATATATATATATATATATATATATATATATAACTGTATATTACTCATAATATATGCTGTATTATACTAAGCAGTATATATAAGCTATTTTACATTTTAACATACACTTGTCAAACAAGCAATAATCATGTGATAGAGAATGAAGGAAAACCAAAGACGATACAGTGCGAACAAAACAAGGTCATTTGGCAAGTTTATTAATCGCCTCGCAGAATCGCTTTCCCCAGAGTGACATAACAAATTTGAACTTAGATGAAAGAAAACCAGAGTAATAAATGACGAGTTCGGCAGACGCTGACACAAAGTCTCAAAACAATGAGTTTCACACATTACTTCTTCCCCTCGGGTTCTATAATGTGAGATAACATAGTACAAGCGTCGCCGATTCGATTCGTATTCTATCACTAATATCACACATAAAATGTTTACGAACAAGTATATATTAAACATCTGAAATGAAAACACACGAGGTTTCGATTTTGATGGGGTGTATCAATTTGATGGCAAGATGGCCTAGACAGATGCAATGGTTGCATTTCCGATGCTATCATCCGAGGCAACCCTAAGTTTCTAATCATGCCATATCGCAACACCTAACTCTTCGCGTTGGTATTAATCGTTTTTTGTAAAACAAGCACAAATATGCCACATTGTAGCTATAAGACATATGCTGTAGCTTGATTGATTGTGACGGACCTATTAGGTTACGACTCTTTTTTATACCTTGTCTAGGAGGGAGAGACTAGTCGATGATTCACCTGCCCAGATGTGGCAAAAATACTCCATGAATGGACAGATGGTGGCATTGTAAAGATGCAGGATAATGTCAGGTGTCAGGAGTTTACTAGTACGCTAGAGGGAGCCCACTTTCTTTGCTGAAGCCTTGGCAATGTCTTTAATATATGTGTTTACATTCATGTTACCTGTGAAGGTTAGGCCGAGGAGTTTGAATGATGACATCTCAGGTAGGGTGTCATTTGTCATGACAATCGGTGGTTGGAGAGGTTTTTATAGTTGTTGAAAGAAAGTAGCTTTGTATGTGCCGCATTAAAAGTAACCAACAATCTATGACGCCAATCCACTACAGCCTGGAGGATATTTTCTAAGGATTCTACCATTGCCTCGGATATGATCACGTCCGGTGTGCCTATATGACGAGAGTAAAGCGTGGTGTTGTAAGCAAACATACCAATCTCAGATACAATGTCATCAAAAAGATGGTTTATAAAGATTAGTAACAATAAAGGTTCAAAGATATATTCCTAAAGTTTATCAGCATTTATGTCATGTTGCTTAGATGAACGGCCATCGAGGACACCCTGGATCTTTCTTTTGGTCAGGAAGAATCTAAATACATTTAGTAAGTGTACAGTAATATTATATGAGCGTATTTTCAGGAGTAAGCCTTTATGCGATACCTTGTCAAAAGCCTTGGATATGTAAAGTGCTACTGCCCTAGCTTCACCTCCCTTGTGCAGTGTATTGTGGGACGGACGCATCTTGAAGTAAACGCATGTGCGAGGGGTCATTTTGTTTGGCTTGTGCGATTTAGTCCGGTTGGACCAGTACGGTCGAGCGCAAAATAAACTGGTTCTCACAGTCGGAGCTCATAAGCATTGACATGGTCACCACGTTGACGAGACTTAAAGTCAAGGGTCAAGGTGCACCTGCGCATAGGGGTACTATAACGTCACAGGATTGTATGTGGTTTTGCCAGTCTGGTTAGTGGAAGTAAATCGAACAGACGTGTTTCTCAGTGTAGTCCGAAATGAGAAATGGGAATTTATTTCCCTAAGAGAATGCAGGCATGAGATTCCTTCTTCCATCTCATTGAATGGCTAAGAACTTTAATTAGTAAGTAATTAGATGAAGTAGGAATTTGTTTTTTCCCTCGACGTTAGTTAAGCATCTACATCGACGATAACTGACACCTGAAATAAAACAATCGAAAGTTTAAAAGATTGTTTGTCTCGTGAAAAGTGGTATGACGGTTTTTGTTGCAGACACAGCAGACGACATCAAGACACACCCCTCAACGCGAGAAAGAAGAAAAGATACAGGAAACTAGACGACATCAAGACGGCACCCCTCCACGCGACGAGGAAAGAGAGAAGGTACGCGAAATTAAAATGGTATGCAACATAAACACTTTTGGTGTAAAAATAGTTAGTTGTTTAAGCAAGAACTTCCACGACCCATTTCTGGACGGGTATACAAAGCGAGAATTGCCACAGCCAATTCCGAGAGTTCTATGCAACAGTATAATACATACGTTCAGAGATTACCGTCATGATGTCTGCAGTAGATCGTGCTTGTCTAAATCCATACTGGCGGTCAGAAAATAGTTTAGCATACACTTAATGCCAGACTATAACTAGATTGATTAAGGATTCAAAGATTTTAGCAAAGATCGGGAGTATACTGATTGGGCAGTAGTTCTTAATATCGGTTCTATCCCCAGAATTCTAGTAGAGTGGTACCACAGAGGCAATTTTCCAGCTTTCGGGACAGCAAGATTCAGCTAGGCATTTACTGTAGAGTTTTGAGAGGAAAGGGGTCAGTTCAGCAAAGCATATATTTATTATAATTACAGGTATAAGATCAGGCTCACAAGCTTTGGAGTTGTAAAGGTTGTTTTTTATGATGTACCTGACCTGGGATGGGGTGATGACCAGATTATGATGTGTGGCTCTGGTCAGCGATGGGAATCTAGAGAGGGGGTAGTTTTCTGAGTCCGAAGTGGAGTTTGAAGCGAAACGCTAGGCAAGTAGTTCAGCCTTATCAGTGGCCGTGCAAACGACATCATTGAGGTTTGCTAGTGGGGGAATCGTTGATTCGGCATGGTTCACCACACTATTGTAGATTTTCCAGACGTCGCGAGAACCTAGTTTATGTTACTAAATGCGTGTTGTTAACTCAGTATACCTTCTCATTTGTTCACCCATAACGGCCTTACAATTATTTATTAACTCTATACATTTCTGTCTTATTTGATTTATAGCGGCCGAATTCACAGAATGCTGGCTGCCTCACAGCAATGGTAGCTGCACATTCCGAGGTGAACCATTGGGAGGAGTGGGGCTTGCTAAAGAATGTTCACATAAAGAAAAAGTATGCAATGCCTGCTTTGACCCATTCACATGACTCATTCGCACACTGGACAGTTGGGAGTGATTATGTCACCCTTTATGGGGCGTCGCTGATGTTATCTCTGACTGATGCAAAACCAACTTGCTCGTAGTATCTCGTTGTTTTGAGCAACAGCTCATCATCTTTTAGACGAGTTTTTAAGGTGATTTTGAATCATTAGCACAATGTGATCCGAATTCCCGAGTTGTCTATGGGCTTTCGGCACACAAGCTTCGGGCCTTGAAGTAAGGGTGCTGGTCTGTTCGATCGGTGATGCGCGTCAGAATATCGACAGTCTGAGAGAGAGAGTGAGCTCAGTAGAACTAATACGTAGAGTTGCCGGCTGCGTCAGTAAGGTTGGAGAATCCCAGCCAGTCACGGTGATGTGCAATAAAATTTCGGAATACATGTATCTGGGCATTCGAGTAAAGTCCGAGTGCTCTATCTATGCTTTCAGAGACATAGTTTAGCAAGGTACAGCCCTCGGTCGAGGGGAACCGTATAAAAAATATAAGTAACTAACGCTGTCATGTAAAGTGAATCTAAAACACATGTAGTGTTTGCCAACCGATTCTAACCTATGTTCTCTAGTTAGGAGAATGATGTTCCGAACATAAACTCCTAGCCAGTGCATGTGTCCGTCAGAGGCTTTACGATAGAGTGGGAGGTAGTCACTTATGTCAAAGTGGTGAGAAGAGATTGAAGATTAAAAGTGTGTTTCAATTAGTGCAAGGATATCCGAGGAGTTATTCATGGGAAATGTTTTTATGTCGTTGATGTTGGTCTTAAGTGCTCGGATATTTGTGAATGCGATCCTCAAGGGCGGAGGCGAAGGTGTTTTTTGTTTGGTGTCTGGTTTAGGTTTGATTTTATTTTTTTAATGAGACGCTTGTTTTGATAGTGGGGTCAGCAAGGCTAGTGCTTGGTGATTGCCAATAAGCTCACAAAACCAGGCCAATAGTATGGCCGTGGCCCATGGAGGTGTGGCTTCGAGACAGCCACCCGGAGATAAATGCAGTGTCCCTTTCGATGCGTGACTTGGCACATACAACTGCCCACGGCGTTATGCAAGACTTACATTTAATTACGCGTTATTTCTTACTATTGATCGAGTGTTTATTAATAAACATTTCTAAGTAATTACGGAGATGTTTAACTATGTTGGAGCTAATAGAACATAATGTATAAATAGATATTCTTTAAATAAGTCTATACAACAAATAAGTGTGAATTGTTGTTGTAAAGTGATTGCGTTTTTTTACTATAAACAAAGTTATGTCTGTAGCCACATGCAAAGATGTGGAATAATTCCGCTAAATCGTATATATAATATCGCTGTATGTATGCACGTCTACATATATATATATATATATATATATATATATATACAATAAATGTATATATATATACAATAAATATATATAAATATATACAATAAATGTGTGTATATGAATTTATATATATATATATATATATATATATATATATATATATACTATCCATATATTCATATATTCATATATGCACAGACATATATATATATATATATATATATATGTATATATACATATATATATATATATATATATATATATATATATATATATATATATATATATATATATATGTTTAAGTGTTGTTAACCTACAGACGACGTCGATTCGGGCTCTCCGACCCTCATCAGTGTAAATGTGGCGGCAGCATGCGGTCGTATGGTGTTGTACGCAGTTTGTGGATTAATGGTAGAATCACAAAACAAAAGCTCAGGACAACACATACGTTAGACATCGACACAGAGATTAATTGAAATAATAATACACAATAGGAAAGCAGCGTTAGTGCCTTTTTATCTGCAGTGCCCAACGGTCAAGTAGAACTAGCTCATATATATATATATATATATATATATATATATATATATATATATATATATATATATTTTATATATATATATATATATATATATATATATTTACATATATATATATATATTTATGTATATATATATTTATATATATATATTTATATATATATATATTTATATATATTTATATATATATATATATATATATATATATATATATAGAGAGAGAGAGAGAGAGAGAGAGAGATATTAGCATGTATCGTCGGTTGAGCAACCCAACCATCTAGTTCCACAACAGTTAATATAAATTATTTAATTTGAAAACTATACATTTCAGTTTCTGAGCAAATTGAGGTAACACGGATAAACTTAAGAGGCACTGCATGTATAGTGTTTAAATAAGTAATTTATATATGCATACATATATATATATATATACATGTATTTATCTATCTTTCCATATATCTCTTTTCTCTCTCTTCATCTCTCTCTCTCTGTTGTTCCCTCTCTCACTCTCTCTCTCTCTCTGTATATATATATATATATATATATATATATATATATATATATATATATATATATATATATATATATATATATTGGAAATAAAAAAGGAAAAACCAAAACGGATATTCTTTTTTATATATCTATCAACGTTTCGTCTTTATTTTTAAGACTTTTTCATGATGATAATATTAAGAAAAATGTCATGCTAGTACATCAAAATATTGGGGTTACATGATGGGTTGATGGGGAGAAGTTGTAGCAACTGCTGGGAGCAGTAGCACCGGGCTTGGTGAAGTCAGTAGCATGGAATGAAATAAATGTGGATGGTTCTGAGTGAAAAAAAGTGGAGGGATCGGGGTGAGCAGGAATAATGTGGATGGCAGTTAGTAAAGAAGTGCAGGGGTAGGAGTGAGCGGGAATAATGTGGATGGCAGTGAGTGAAGATGTTGACAGATGGGGGAAGAGGAGGGGGAGGCTCTGTGATTTTGGTGACTGGGTGATGTTATGGTTATAGAAAATATTTGAAAAAATGAGGTGGTTTGAGAGTGGGATGGATGGTGGGTAAAAGTGTGAGAGAAGTGGTCGAAAGAGTTAAATGGGTGAGGGGGTGAGAGGGGAGAGTTTGTTTTAGTAGGTGTGAAATATTTTAAAATGGGAATGTTTCACAATGTGGCTATGTCAAGAATGTGAGGAATAGGGGAGTTGGAAAGTTAGGATTCGTGGTGAAAGATGTTTGTAGGGGGAGTTGTGTGTGAGTGGGTATGCTAAGAAGTGGAGAGGTGCGGAAGAGGAGGGGGAGGCTCTGTTATTTTGGTGAGTGGGTAATGTCATGGTCTTGGAAAAGATTTGTAAAAATGAGGTGGTTTGAGAGTAGGAGGGATGTATGGGTGAGAAGTGGTTGAAAGGTTGTAATCTTTTTTTCAAATCGACAACCAAACTTATGTTTGCAGCGTAATAGAACAGAAAAAACCTTCTCAAATCGCATTTTATGAAAAACAAGTAAGCGTTGCAGATAACATAGCTCGTCCACTAGAAATGGCAACAGCAACTAAAACCAAAACATGAGGCTACAAAAATCTAAAGAAAAACGACTAACAAATGAATAATAATTTCAAAAGTGTTTCCTGGAACAAATACAAAAATCCGACAAAAGGCTTAAATAACAGAATATAGGTTTCGGAAACACGAAAAATACAGACGAACAACTTCTTAAACAAAAATGCCGACGAAAAAAAAAGAAGCTAAATAAATGCTTATTGAACACAAAAAGAAGCTGAGGAAAGACATCTGGAACACAATTAAAAATCAAAAGAATTTTACCAGCATTGTCGAACTAGGGTCAGAGTAACGAAAACAATAATGCTTTTCTACAGAATGCTGTTAGAAGTGTTAATGACCATTTTACTTATTCCCAAGACACGGATCACATATTTGCTTCATATTTCAGAAAGTGTGAGCATCTATACAAAATTCATTGCAGATTCTAAAAAACGTTGGCGTACTTCTCAACAAATTAAGGACAACTGAACATACTAAATTCTCTGATTTGTTAATCTTTTTATAGTATTATTATGCCCCTTAACTGTGGAAGTGTTAGACTTTAATAAAATAGATGGCAAAGTCTACGCAACTTTCGCGTCAATCCTTAATAAACACTAAATTAGATTAACTTAGCGCAGATAACAGTGAATGTTTAATTTTCGACAAAAAAAGACGCAGAAATAAGAACTTGTGTTCTAAACATAGTAGCAAGTTAACAAAATTTGACACTACACTAATTAATCGAAGACTGACGGACATTTATAAGTGGTAAACATGATTAGAATGATATTGAATAGAAAACTATCTTTCAGAAACAACTCAAAACAAAAATAAGATCATTTCCACGAATTTACAAAAAAAAAACTAGCCTAATAATCAGGATTAATTACCGCCTAGCCCCTGTTTCCGCTACCTTCATTGGGTAACTGAGTGACAATATTATTTTAAAATCTATCTAACTCATAGTAAAGTCGGACACAAGAGTATGCAGTGTAGAACGACTAGAAGAAATAAAACTCGGTGTAAATACACATAAAAAGAAT
Source organism: Sepiola atlantica (assembly GCA_963556195.1). Taxonomy (NCBI): domain Eukaryota; kingdom Metazoa; phylum Mollusca; class Cephalopoda; order Sepiida; family Sepiolidae; genus Sepiola; species Sepiola atlantica. Next base: position 190,160,421 of record OY744516.1, read on the forward strand.
GAACAGGACAGCAGAATTATGAGAACATGTGTACACTTAAACATCCTGAATACAAATGTACAATTACAATAAGATTGTGGTTCAGGCGTGCCGATCATCAAAGTGTAATAAAATAGCCAGAACAGTGACTGCTGACAAAATTAAATTCGAGGCTGAAATTATTACCGACATTACTTGAACAGAACTATTAATGAAGTAGACATTTCGTGTTTTAATATGCCAACACTTAATTTGGAACATATATACTTCAGCGGTTCTACCTATTAGGATAAGCAAAACACATTTTTAGCGTGAAAAAAACACTATGGAATCAGAAAAAAAAGGAGTAATTTGTTTCAACTATTACAAATCGTATGAAATTAACTCAAAATAAATTGTCGGCGGAAAATAAAGCACACACGGACAATGTTTAAGCTTCCAATAGCTAACATTAAACTGAACGAAATAAAGTCAAACTATTTAGATAACGATTTGAAGGGTTAACAGTGACTTTATAGTTAATGAGAAGGAATCGCTAAACCTGCATCTAAAAGATGTCTTAGAAGAGCTAAAGACTATGACATATAAAGTGGAGTTTCTTAGAGAATGAATGTCGAAGCAAGGAATACTTTTCTCAAGAATGTTTAAGTGTAATTTAAAATCAAAATTTTAGAATTTAAAAAACTGGAAAAAATCACAACTGAATTTAAGAGAAGTCATCAGTTCCCTCATAAGAGACTCCTAAGTCAAATTAGAGAAGGACTATCGTAAGGAGTGTAGAAAGTGAATGTGTCAAGCACGCGAGATAACATCTATGGATTCAGGATTAGATTGTGTATTGTGCGCAAGTGCAACCGCGATTTTTTTAGTTTATTCTAAATGAAACCTTCAACGATTTCGAATTCAATGTTGTTCATTTCTGCAATAGCTATCGCTAGTAAATAATAAGTAACGGTCTTTATAATGTTAGTAACGATTAACTCTATAACAACAACACTCACAACATAAAAGGCATGGTTGCAGATTGATTCGTTTTGACAGATATCTGTATGCAACATTAATATCGGCTGTGTCGAGTCGTGCAATACTTACCCCTTTCTTACGAACTCTTTTGTAACCCTTCTGGTCAAAACTATTTGCGATTATATTTTACAGCGATGTTCTTATTATTGATTTCAGACATGTAAGTTATAGGTAAATGTTGAGACAAAGTGTATATATATATATATATATATACATACATATATATACACATATATAAATATCGAAATCTCTCTCTCTCTATATATATATACATATATATATATATAAATATATATATATATATATATATATATATATATATATATATATATATAAATATCTCAGATATATTTAAAATAAACATTCACCTAAAAACCTCAGTGCAATGCTCCGACTCGTTCGTTGAGTACTTTAGACTGTATAGATATTGATGCTCGCCGCTTTCACTGTAAATATAACTTAATTGGTCCGTTATCACGCGACAATTCCTAGTAATGGGATAAGGTGAACGCTTTCAAATTAAAAGTGTATCTGTTAATGTGTTTACATGATTCGCGCCCTATGATTCTCTAAGATTGTTATTTCTCTACGCTAATGAGAGCCGTAAGCTTAAAACGACGTCGTACGAAGGTAACAAATAAAGATAACATATTGACTTATATATATATATATATATGTATGCATATATATATATATGTATGCATATATACATATATATATATGTATGCATATATATATATATGTGTATGCATATATATACGTATGCATATATACATATACATATATGTATGCATATATATATATATATATATATATATATATATATATATATATATATATATATATATATATATATATATATATATTGTCGGATTATTACAATTTTTTTTCACAATGTTTTACACAAATACCAATACAAACTAATGATCATTTTTGCAATTAACCTGTACGCATTATTTGAACATTTCGATTCTCAATACACACTTGAAACATCTGCTTCTCAGTATTAAGTCAACCTCATATCGAAAGCGATTGTAGTGAGAGTTTCTCATTTGTTGGATTGTTATCTGCTGTTATTGTTAATATTTTACTGTTATTGCAGTTGATGTTTCTGTTGTTGTTGTTAGTGGTGGTGTTGTTACTGAACCTTTTGCATTTGGATTTTTGCAACGTGTATTTTGTCAGATTTTTTTATTTATTTTTTCATTTATTATTTGATTTTGGCTTTTTTCTTTTTGATAACGGCTGGCGACGGATACAGTTTGCCCGATTCCGACCAACGCAATGGATGTTGTTGAAGAACAAAAAAAGGGGGCTGAAGATACTGAATGGAGCTAGCCCCCTAAAATAATTATCAACGTGACGTAATTCATTTAGAAGGCAAATAAATGCGCACAACTGGTTACCAAAAATGGATCAATTGTCGATATACCAAAACTTTAAAAAAAGAAGTATCGTAATGTTCGTTGTAGACAAATGTTTTAAAACCCATGAGAGCTTCAGCAGACCTTATTTGCAAGCTTTTAGCGACAGTCGGATATAGGCCACAACTAATTATTCGTTGTAAAGGATTCAACACCTGGAATACTTTATTTCTAAATCAGGAAATATGTTCAAAACTGTCTTAAACCGAGATAAATACCTAGGATTATATCTTTAGAATGGAGTGTTTGGGAAAAAGACGAACGGCAGTCTCCATTTTTATGTCGAAGGTGAACATATAGTCACTTTTCTATCAAAATATGGGCTAATTACTTTGGTTAACTGGGACGAACACCCAGAACATGGAACGTTGATATCCTCTTTGATAAGTCTACTTTTGACAACATGCCTTACTATATGCAGGTTGGTGAGAAGAAATTGCCAATAATTGTAGCTGGGAGAAGACTCGTTGTACATTCGAACAAATAGGGCATATATCTATTGATTGCCTTCAAAGAAAACGCACTATTACTACCAAACACCCCATGACAACAAAACTTAGAATGGCCCAACATCTTGGTACACAGTAACCGCAAAGAATGGGGAAGGCAGTACTTTCCCCCTAATCAGATACATAGGACGACTAATTCCCTTTACTCCCTGTTCTAAGTAAAGAAAAAAGGAATGAGTGGATTTGGTGGCCGGAAAAAACGCCGGGTCGTGTATACTAACAGCAAATAAAGGGGGAGGAATGTTAAGAAGGATCCTGGAAATGAGAAATATGTTAAAGTGTGAGAGTTGAAGAAGAAAATGGACAACGAAAAGTAAGCTAGCAGCCCTCCCCTAAAACAAAAAGATCATCCATTTCCACTCCCGCGCAGACACAAATTCGTTCGACTCCCAAATCAATGCCTCCACCAATCACAGGCCCCATAAAAGACAGAGAATACAAGCTGATTCCCTTAAGTTCCACAACAAATTCCAAACCAGACTCCTCTCTAAATCCGTCTCCACTCCCTATATAGAGACAGAAAAAATACTGCCTTTAATACTTGAAATGAATTTTGTGTAGCAACTGACGTCCAAGAGGACACTGCAAAACATTCTAAACTCTCCGACCTGAAGAAATAACTTGCGTTTCGGGAAGTTGGTGAGAAATCTGTGAAAGACCCCCTAACGCTACAAGAGTGCTCACAATGATTGAAAAAAAACTGTGGCAAATGTTGGTGGAGGCAAATTCTATTTTTAATTAAACTCTTCCAATAGCAACTTTTAAAAACGAGTATTTAATGTGTTTGAGAAAATATTGTGTTGGAAGAGTCTTCTTTCCCTGTATAGAATAGCACAACTAACCTTCCATTTCGATGACGGTGGTATCTATTTTACCGGGCAAATCGATGTACCCAGTGTCATACATTCTTTTGAAAGAGCCATTGGCTAGTCCTCATCGATGTTGGTTTCTGGAACTCAACCCTAAGATATTCTCAATCACTCTCTATCTAGCTAGTTTAAATGTCTGTGGGGCCGTCTCTCGTGAATTTCGAGTTGCTACAGACAATCAGCATCTTCGAGTGATCATATGTAGTATTCAGGAAACCCACTTTATCCCAAGTGATTATTTGAGTGCGCTGGCTAGAGATGTTCACATCTATTCAGCATACTTTGATTCTCACTCAAGGGGTCTTTTCTTGCTAGTAAGTAAGTCTTCAGATGTGTCGGGTGACCCTTGTCTCATGGATACGGATGGAAGGCTGCCCGTTATGGATATTACCATAAAAGATAAGGCATTTCGACTCGTTGAGGTTTTATGCGTCCAATAACCATCAAAAACTTGGTTCCTTCTTTCGATGGATCGAGCAGTTCATGAATACAAATATGACGGTCATTTTAGTGGGAGACTGGAACGCGGTCCTGGTTCCCAGAATAGATCGTAATCGGGCTAGGGTAACTCACCAATATCGGGATGCTAAGGGATTTCAGTACTTACTCGATAAGTTTGACCTTATCGATAAATTCCGGAATGAAAAGCCCCGTGATAGAGTATGAGCTTGGACATGTAGACGCGGCTCCGGTCCAATACTAATTGCGAGTTATATTGACCGGTACTTAATTAGGAGAGTCGACGTAGAATTATTAGAATGTCCAAGTTTTCATGACATAGTTTACTCGAATCATATACTTGTTCCGATTAGTATACACTTAGATAGATCTAAGCCTAGATTAGCTGGGTACTGAGATTGTTGTTCGATGTGAAGGTCTACCAGGAACGGATATTACTAACCTTACAGCGGGAATTGACGGAGGCTGTATTTGGGAATAAAAAGTGGGTTCACTTTTCGAAAGTAATTAGGCCCTTTACTGTTGGTGTTAGCCGACGACCCAATCTAACAACTGGGGCAGCGAAAGTGGCACTAGAGTCTAGATTAGATCGGGCGGTGGAGGCGGAGGATAGTGCTAAAGTAACAATAATTAAGGCTAAGCTGCCTTTCTTGGCTACCAAATAACACCAAGCTTTAGTAATTAGAACCACGTTAAAAAAAACGATTAACGAAGCAACAAATATGGCCGCTGAACAGCGTGCAGAAGAGCGTCGAGATTCATCTGATCGAAATATCGCACGTCTCTCATTGCCGGATGGACGGTTCGTGACTACAGACGAAAATATTCTGGAGACGTTTTCTTCTCATTTCCAGGATCTTTTTACCGGGGAACCAGGTGTGTTTAGCACAATTCGACCCCTATTTAGCTTACTTTTCTCCTCTCGAGGTCACCGAAGCGGCTAACTGCGAAGGTAGCATAATGCTGAGTAAAAGATTTTGGCCAAGATCTTAGACAATCGACTGCGGCTTGTTTTTGCTGGTCTAATTAGCCCTGAAAAGACTTGTGCTGTAAAGAGTCAGACCATTCAGGATCATTTGCACTCGATACGCTTGATCATAGATAAAGTCGACACAGAAGCAGCGCTGATCAATTTAGATCAGTCCAAAGAATGCAATAAGGTGGACCATCGGTATTTGGAGGCTGTTTTGTCTGCGGCCGGTTTTGGCTTTTGGATTCGCTTCTTGTATGCGATCCCCGCTGTGCTGGTGGAAGTGAATGGTCTGTGGTCTGAGTACTTCAGATTATCCAGATCCCTTCGGCAGGGATGCCCGTTTTCACCGATTCTCTATATGCTTGTGTTGGAGCCCTTCCTTCACAGACTAAGTGTAAATACGGTCCATCGTTGGATTACTTTGGCAGGTGCTTGCACCACGCTGACGTTCTCTGCCTTTGTAAACGACTTAACTGTGCTTGTAACACACAATGCCGAGATTAGTGTTGTCGACAGAGAAATCAGAATGTATGAAACGATAACAGGGACCAACATTTACTACGACATGTATGTGGGATTGCACATTGTTGCCTGGCAGGGCAGCTGGAGAAAATTCGTTGAAAGTATTTAAAGCGATTCGGGCCGCAACTGGTATGTGGATCCGTAGAAATCTTTCATTAAAAGGGAGAGCGGAAGTGTGATGTTCTCACATTCAGCCGATCATCCTAAATCACTTATAAGTACTTCCTCTTCCGTCGGATACGCTGCTTGAGACGCAGCGGATCCTTTTTAAGTGGTTATGGCTTCGTAAAGACCCTATTGCCCGTTTAGAGATTTGTTATCTAAATCCTTCTGAAGGCGGGATGGGTATGCCAAGAGTCGAGATTCGACGTCATACACTTCGGCTTTTTTATCTACATCGACTGAGTTCACAAACTAAGGGAAACGGTGTATTCTGGAAAGCCTTTCCGGCTTTAAGAAAATGTGCATTTGGATGAGGAGACGGCACACATGTTGGCATGAGGCGAGTGCTCCTTTAATCGCGAATGTAGAAATGCTTTGAAGTTCTTCTTAAGAGTTCGATATGACAGGATTGAGTTGATCGCTTTTGCGAGGGGGGTTACGTACATCTGGACTTCGGCTCCTGGATTACGGTGCTTGATAATGACGATGCATCGCTGATCTGGCTGATTATAAGAAATGCACTCTGAGTCCGTAAGAGGCTTCATTCAGCCGGCTTGGCGGGTTCGCCGACTTGTGTTAGATGCGATGACTAAGACGAGACCTTTTATCACGTTTGTTTTTTTGCTGCATAGTTGTGTCTCTGATTAGGCTTGTTACTGGTTTCATGGTTCGCATACTTAACGTATCGTCTTTTGGCATGGACCCTGTTAATGTATGTACCAACTTTTGGTAAAATATAGGGACTAGTGTTCGACTATGTAGAGTGAGTTGAGCTGGATTAGAGTGGTATTTAGACATACCGTTTGGTATAGAATATTGAGCTGCAGAAACGAACATTGATTTTGGTCCTGTTTTAGGTTAGCCTGAATACACGTTCTTTGTTGATTTTTGTTAAGATTTGTTCATAATTTAGCTAATGTACGAATGGTTTCATTAGGACCTTTTTATTTTGTACCCCCCCCCCTTTTGATGGATAACTCCCCATCCTGTCCTTATAAGGTGACAGAGCGCTGTATTTGCCAAAGATGCAGGTAACCTTTCGATATTTTTGAAGGAGGTGTGTCGGAATAAAATAGTGGGCTAGCATCAACCCCTTCTTTTCGATGTTCTGATTTCGACTGGCAAATGTGCGTCTCTGACACAGTTTAGTAATGTATTTTTTTTACTAACCTCCGCTTTTTCGTTGTAAATATCATTCTTTTTTACATAACATTTTATTATCACCCCCATTGCATATTTTTTTATATGGACTTTAAGTAGGTTATCATTTTATACATTCTTTTAATGATTATATATGGATGTGCTTTATTGATGAATGATGGTCACGAATAAAGCTAGCTAAGTTAGAAGTGTTACAATCAGTTAGTGAAGACTAATCCAGTCTCCTTCCCGTGTTTCGGCCTTGTGCCACATTTTAAAAATATTTTATATTTATAAATAAATAACGAGCCAAGTTACCATAACTCCTGTTTCTCTGTGCTATTATATTTTCTTAAACATATTTGTTTTACCTAAACCATGAGTCTGTTTTTTCATTCCGACCAATTTACAGGGACACAAAAACTGGCGACGAGATATTTAAACTTACTCGCGACTACCCTTTAAAATAAGCCCTTACAGAAACAAACCAAGAGGTAATCGAACTTACACGTGAACCCACAACAACTCGCGAAAAAAAAACTCACAACTAGCTACGAGGTATTCGAACCTACAGAGGTAACAACAGCAACATTAAGTAGTACAACAACTGATGATGATTTTCCTTCGTTCTTTAAAAGAGAAAATTCGTACTGACGAAAGAAACAAATTAAAAACTTTTATTTAATGTTTTTCTCTTGATTGCAATGCCAATTGAACCGAACGTCAGACTAAAGAAATTAGCTGAATACTGCTAGAGAGTCAGAAGTGTACATCCGAATTTGAAAGACATCGAAGAGTCGTGCATTGCATACATTAGACACGCACGTAAACAATCGAAATTAAACTCTCCCTCAAAAACAGTGATACACCAAAAAAAAATTGTCAGGCTTCTACCCAAACGAACAACCTATATAAAACACAGAATAAATTATCACCGATCTCTTAATATAACTGTGGAAGCGTTCATTAGATAATAGATTACCGATTTCGTTTTAAAACCTGCATGGCTTGTAAAAAAGTCGGACACAAAGTTTCGCATTTTAGAACGAATAAAGGAAACAGAACTCGGATAAAATCCACAAAAACAAACAAACATGACAGCAAAATTATAAAAACATATGTTCGAGTGAAAATTCTGAGTAAGTCTGTAAACGTATTATTGGATTCGTGTTCAGACGTGTAGATTATATAAATTAATACGTGGAGAAGATTGAGAAAACCGACGATGCTAAGAATCAAGCAAATAGTCAGAACAATAACTTGTGAAAAATAAATTTCGAGTGTGAGATAATTACCGACATTACTTAAAACAGAAGTACAAAACACTAAAAAACATTTGTATTAAAAAACACCAATAATTTGTTTTGCGTATTCTTATTGCAGCTATTCAATTGCTCGTATTACTAACCAGGATGTTTAACCAGAAATAAAAAAATCCGTCAATTGAGGCAAAAAACCCCAGAAAAATGTATTCATTTCCGCAATTAAATATCGTATAAAATGAACTAAATTAAATAATCGATAAAAATAAAAGCACATATATATAATTACTCTATCCGTGAGAATGTCAGTTCAATGTAATTAAGGGTGCCCACTTTGTTTCGATATATGTATTAGACAATGATATGTTCAATTAAAAAATTAAAGTGTTGATCTCACAATTATCGAGCATAATATATAATTAGCACACCATTAGTATTGATCACCAATATGAACAGATTGATTGTTTTATTTTATGTTTTCTCATATATTTTATATGATTGATTAACGACAATCAATTATCAAACACATAACCAGAAATATATATTGATGTGTTATTGATATTACATTTCTATAAGGTTCTCTAATAGATATTTACGCATATACTTTGGATTGATTCAATAAAATGTATAACTATTTTATTCGTTCAACCTGTATATTTATTTCAACACAGGTGCGGTATGTGGTCCGTGTTCTACATATGTGTGTTGTTAGCATACTAGAAAATATTATTGATGAAGGAAAAATGGTTCTATGTTTGAGGGGTTGCATGCTGTAATTTATTTGCTATAGATAAAGTTTACTGGCTTGTCACTCGCTTGTCACGCAACATTGGTTATTAATTTTACATCGCAAAGTAAGATTAACACACGAACATTACTAGTCTTATTTTACGCTAGGTTTCTAATTCGAGATATAAGATATATTCATAATTTCCGTCCCCCATGTGGTGCCATATATTTTTTCAGATCAACATAACTTGCAAGTAGTTGTTCTTTTTACAAAAGCAACTATTTATGAAAAGAATACTATTGTCAGTAGATTTACTATAATAGACGAAAATTGATTGCAATGTTGATGATTATTTTTACGAAAGGAAACACCATTGCAAACTGGCATTTATCATTTGGTTTAGTATTTCGCCAATATACATTTTTAGGCTACTGGTCACTTATTTGCTGGGGTTTTCCGTCTTTTACGAGTATAAGAAAAGGTATTTATGTTGCCATATTGAAAGTATGTGTTGTAACATTCTGCTTAATATATATATATATATATATATATATATATATATATATATATATATATATATATATGTATATATATATATAGAGAGAGAGAGAGAAAGAAAAAGAGTAAGAGAGAGAGAGAGAGAGAATTATGGATTGTATGTATCACACATTACTTATTATTTGAGAAAACAAATATAAGTTCTACAGCAGCAAATATATTTCATTTCATTTTTAAAGTATACATTATAGAATAGGTTAGCAGTCATGACTTTCTGACTGCGTTGATTTTAGACCAAAATCTAGCGTTGTCACATCGATGCTACCCGGGTACTCCTAACATATACTGTAAACCAGGGGCGGGCAACCTTTTCAGAGTTAGGGCCAGATGAGCCTTTTGGAAGGAGATCGCGGGCCGGAGTGAAAAACAAAATCTCAGAATTACTATATTTTGTTTACATGAAAACATTGTACAAAAATTAAATTGAACACTCTTCCAATCTGATATTTTTTTCTCAAGAGACTTCTGTATGTGATTTTATAAAAGGCGCCGACGAAGAGACATTTTGGAATCATCAAAAATAATGACGTTTTGCCACATCTAACTAAGGTTCCGTTTCATGCCCTTTCCTCGTCTCACGTTTCCTATTTGCCCCTCTCTTTCTCTTTTCTATTTTGATCCCTTTATAGTTAAAGAAAAATGAATTATACATGCATCATCGCTCGGTGATATTCATACATTTTCATCCCACTGTAAATCTTAATTGAAACCTACTTTTACATCTATGTCACACAATTGCAATAATAAAGCATAACAGGGTGGCGGGCCGGACGCTAAGCCTTCGCGGGCCGGATGGGGCCCATGGGCCGGAGGTTGCCCGCCCCTGCTGTAAAATATAGTCTGAACAATATTGTATATATAAACATATTTATATGCATATTTATATATATATATGTATATATATATATATATATATATATATTTATATATATATATATATATATGTATATATGTATATATATATATGTATATATATATATATGTATATATACATATATATATATATATATATATATATATATATATATATATATATATATATATTTATGTCCCGAAACTAGGCTGGCTCTGTAGCGAGAAGTATTAACACAGCCCTCATCGTGGGTAAATGCAATGTAATTTTAAAAGGTCGGAATCAAGAACATTATTGATATCAGTAACAAGAATTCAAACACAACGAATATTTGACACATGATCGTTCTAAATACAATTTGGAAAAATTTATTTTGTATCATATATTAATGCTATCAAAACCAGATATTTATGTGTATATGCATATATATATATATATATATATATATATAAAAACATTAATATATATATATATATATATATATATATATATATATTAGAAAATATATATAAATATATATATATATATATAAATATATGTAAATTAAAATAACATAAAATAAAATAACAAAAAATCCAAATTGCTTTAGTATCTAGCAAAAAACATATAACTATTAAAACTATTTTCTACAACACATCATGGACAATAAAAATTTACAACAATTAAAAAACAAATGGTGAGATTTACTAAGAGATAAGTTATAGTAAGATTAAAATATAAAATAAAGTTTTCTCAGATAAAATAATCTCTGGGAAAACGGAGAAGAAAACAGAAGAAACTGAAAATCAATTCAAGGAAATGTTCACGAAGTGAAAATAATGGTGAAATATGTATAATTTAGTAAAGTAAATAAAATAATGTGTTGACAGTGGGTTACATTTTGTTTGCCCTTCGAACGCCTTTTGTATGGAAATGTTGTTCAGTGGATAACGTTTACGCTGGATATTTTGGTCACTGGTCAGGGTGTATCTTATCAGAAAGAAAAAAGTAAAGCACATTATTCGTAGTCAGATATTCAAAAATCATCATTCACCAAAATCATCAATGCAGATGAAAAAATTCAGAAGTCAAGACGATGTAAACTACAATTTTGAGTTTAATTAATAAACGACACTTATCAATGAACAATGAAATACATGTTGACAAATTAACGTCATTAATAGTTCATAGATTTTTCTTTAAGATCAAATTATCAAAGATTAGTCTGAAGATTATAATCCCACTACATAAATACACCAACATATCAACAAATTATGCAGGTGTTTACATCCCGTTGACCAGGGGCAATTACGCCAAAACAATAATGTACACGAGTTTTTACAATTTCCTTATTTCTTTACTTTGATGAGAGTGGTTGTTTTGCATCATCTTAAATACAAAACTTATGCTTTTTTATTGACAGCAATCGATGTTTCGCCTGGTGCCTTTGTGTCATAATTGGGTTCATCGTAAGTTTCTACATCGTTTTTATACACATTAGAAGACGCTACTAAGTATTCCTTATACTTATGTCCTGTTCCGCGTTCTTCTTTAACTTATGTGTGTTTCGCGGTCTCAGGCATTTACACCGTTGCCGCGTATTTCACATCTCGTACGTATTTACTGATGTTACAACAGATCATGTGACGTCTCCGAAACTCTGAAGGTGTAAACGTGACTACAATGTTTTGGGGGGAATATCAAGCATTTAATCTGTCAATACGCTCGTTATGCGTCTACGAGTACAATCGTGATCCAGTAACATTCATATTCGTTTGTAAAATTAGGCTCTTTACAGCGTGCACAGGCGTTGTCAATCGATTGATTGTCTTTAATATGTAAATGTCTTTTTTTCTCTGTTTAATCATCATAAAAGTTCATTTTAATATAAGAGACATTTCCTCTTTTAATCGTTGCGACAGTCACATGAATTGTTGCTTCGTGTGTGTAATACGTTGTGTCGTGAATTTTGCAGTTTCTTAGTTGCGTTGGTAAATTACTTCTTCCCTTCTCCGTGGTTTGCGGATGAACGTTTTATACGACAAAGAATTTCGAAAGACGTATTTATTGAGACAGGTTCAGAAGTTTTATTCATCTTCTGGAAGAAATATTGGTGTTTTGTAGATTAATTCATCAATCCCCCTCAATTTCTGACTTAGCTAATTCCTCACACGTCCAAACTTGGGCGAAGGGAGAGAGAGTTGGCATATTCCAGTCTGATTTAAGGACACGTCAACCCCGCGTTAAAAGCTTAGATATACTCATTTCCGAACATTAGCTTTCTATCACTCTCACAAACGTGATGTAATCGTGTTCCCGCTCGCGACAGACAGGTTACGTCATCGGACTCTCACTTTGTCCGTAACCTTTGCCAAATGGCCCCTTGATCTCTAGTCCTACTCTTCTATACTATTCATGGGAAGACATACGGATTCATCCAAATCGTGCCAGCTTAACTTTGCACTTAATTCTAAATATAATCTAATTTACAATCCACACCAGATGACGTACAGCTTTTAAAAAGTTAGGGCCGCTTATAATGTAACACTTTACCAGTATACTTGTGTATATAATTGTATGATATGTCATTGTTTTCACATAAGGGTTTTTTCTTTCAAAATATATATATCTACCGTACATACTTTCACAGGAAAAATATGTTCGTTGTTATGTTTCTGTTATGTATCGAATATATCACTGCATTTAAGTTGTATTCAGTGTTTTTTATTTTCTTAGCTTCGACACATATTGATCCCGCTCATAGAATGCGTTTGTTCTTTTATTCACAGTTGTTACACTCTTATTTATTTTCTATTCCTGCCGTTTTGGGGCGTTTGTTGCGATTTTACTGAAAGCCGGCTCGTTTACTGTTTAGCTTATATGTATAAGATGCCCCAGGGTAGTTTCGAGTTTTTTAAAGTATAGTCATTTTTGTGGAGGGGGGGTCTTTTCTCTTTTTTAGTTCCATAAAAAAAATATTTATGAGTCGTACATTTAACATTTATGAATTATTTTTAAATAAGCCATACATATTAGTTTCATTGTATTTAGGAATTTTCTAGAATTTAGTTAGAATGCGTCAATTTTGTTTTTCAACTGCTATAATTATTTTGCTTTTTCGTTTGCAGAACATATTTCTGAGAATGTATTATGGCTCTTCTCGTCTTTGGCATTTGTCCACAGTATCTTTTTTCAGGTGAGTCGACATTTGACCTCTGCTTATGACCTTGTGGTGCCTAAATATTTGAAGAACTGCAATATGTAACGGTCAACTTTAAACATTGTGAATCCAATATATTTTTATGGATTATGAACAAGTTAAACATTAATTGGTATGGGTTTGCACGTATCATCTCACTATTCTGTCCAATGCTTAATCTTTGTTTGCAATCGCACCCTGCTACGCAACGACATTTACATTTCCTTTTCTTTTATAAGACATACACCTTCGCTTTTAATCTTTCCTTTAGAAACAATTAACTCTTTGTGTGGGAAAGCTTTACATACTTTTGGTAGACCGTCTTTATCTGTATCTCTATGTTCTCATTTATTTAACTTAAAGTGTTTTCCTGATATTTCAAATAGAGTTGCGGTTTAGCCTTAGAACTATTAGCTTTCCAGTAACGGAGTGTTGCAATCAGCTGCTATATCTTTTTACGTATCGATTAATAAGTATATATTTAGAAAGTATTTATTAATAGTAATGTCAAAGGCGTTGTTAACATTTGCCGATTGATAAATATTCATGTGTTTTTTAGAAAGTCATCTGTAGCAGTTTGACTTGAAATTACACTATAAGACAACATAGTTCAGATTTGTATTTCGTATTTTCGAATAGTTTCTTATATTTATTAAAACAGACTATGTTTGTTTATGTATTTGAAGCTATATTACACCTACTTTGGTACCAAGGTAGTGTAGAAATTTACACAGTAGAGTATTGAAATGTTTATTACTAATTTCAAGTATTGTGAGGAGAATAATATTGAAAATACATGAGTTGTTGTATTAGTTACCGAGCAGGGCACATGTTATTTCATTTAGATACACACACAATATTAAAAAAACACGGCCTTTTGCGATGGAAATCCTATTAGTCGCTTCAACATAACAGACTGACCCACTGGCATATAGACGCATATAGTCGGTTTAAGAAGAGCAGGTCATATCAGATAAAACAAGTTTAGTGCTGTCATTTGTAAGTATTCTTATTAGCATGAATAGTGTATTAATCACAGTAACATCTAGATAAACATTACATAAAGATAACATTTTAAACGTTGCTGCTAGTGTTTCTCAATTAAAAGTAATGTTATATAAGAAATATCTCATACTAGACGTAATATAAAAGAAAGGTAATAGTTAAACATGAACACCAAGTACGGAAGACATGCTAAAAATAAATAAACTTATGTTTTAGTAGTTTGGTATATTTTGTTTCCGCTATTGTTTTTTTTATTAGTACCTTTGTCATGAGTTGGAATTGTTCGTTTCTGTTAAACTTGACACCACTTAATAAACTTCTTGTAGTTTAAGGTGTTATTATGAACAACTGCTTGGACGACCCTATGTTGCTCGAGATGGAATAAGGATATCTACTATATATTGCTTACCAGTCTTGTATCATAATATTACTTTATTTGTTTTTACTGTCACCATAACCTGTTTCGCCCCCTAATATAGCTGGAAGAAGCTGAAATGTGAGAACATTCTCTGACTTAGTGACTTTTAAATATGGTTAAATTTCATTAACATTGAATATACGTATTTTAACATTTTAAGGGGAATCAACCCCTATGTGTAAAATAGAACTGTTGGTACGTAAATATTCGAAATGTTTAAGGTAAGATAGATATCAAAGAATTCCTTTTATTATCTTCCCCAGATAATCTAGTAAACATGGTATGAACTGCATACAACATGTATGTATATGAAGTTTAATTGGAGGTTCGGTCCACTTAGCCCTCTTTGGATAAAAAAAATCACTTACATATCTTTCACCACTTCGCTTGTCTGCCACAAGAAAAAAATATTAATATTATTAGAATTTCTTCAAAAGGATATACTTTTCGGAAGTGTTTTGGCCAAAGAAACCTCTTAAGGTATAGACTTCAAATAGTCGTGAGACTTCGATTGTCTTACCTGTAAAATTCTAAATAGGAATGCACTTTTTGATTTCATGAGGATTCTGCAACCTTTCTTTTTCTAGGGAACACACACACACTACACACACCCATACACACAGACAAATATATATTTAGAGAAGAATCAATCATGCGTCACTGTACTTTCATTTTGTTTGATTATTCTATACGAATAATTAATAATGGTATTTAATAATTTACTGAAGTTTAATTCATAAAAAATGACATCTATGAAAAAAATTATATTAAATACGTGTGAGAGAATTCTATATTATGCAGATATGAACAAATATATATATATATATATATATATATATATATATATGTATACTAAAGAAATGCGTACTGAAAAGGTAGAAGTGCAGCTTCTGTTTTATTACTGAAAAGTAAACAATAACATCAATACTTCGAAATACAATCGATAAAAAAATGAAAATAATACCCTTCTTCTTGATTTGTTTACTTGTCTTTAGCCAATATATACGATTTACAATCTTCTAACTTCGGCGATGAAATTATACCTCAGGGTTATGAAACATTTTCTCACTTACGTTTTGTCCGTTCACAAGTTTGTCGAAATTGAACTCCTGAATTCGACAGACTCGCAAATATTATCATCGAGATGGTTAAAGCTTCCTTACTTGTACTATAACACACCCATGTATATATATATATATATATATATATATATATATATATATATATATATATATATATAGTTCAACATAATTTAATGTTCATTGATTAATTACACGTTCAGTATATATATATATACATATATTAATATATTTATATATATATATATTTATATATATATGTATACATATATATATATATATATATATATATATATATATTTATATATATATATATATATATATATATATATATATATATATATATATATATATATATATATATAAGGATTTAATAAATTAGAACATGAAAATATGTCCAAGAATTAGAACATCAAGTCTAGTATGACGTACGATCGTTTCCAAAATAGTTTGGAAATATTTTATTTTACTTTATTTTATTTTATCAATTAATAAAGCTAATTCAAAACGACTTCATCAGCGCCTTAAGAACTACGTCTTACAGAAAATCAAAGAAAAAATAACAAGCTCGTCGTAAAGGAACATTTATTGACAGAAAGAGCCAGAGATAAATGAATATATATATATACATATATATATATACATATATATATATATATATATATATATATATATATATATATATATATATCTGTGTGTATGTGTGTCTATATACATGTATGAAAGCATATTTTTCCTTCGCTCTCCCCTGTGTGTGTATCTATCTATCTATATATATATATATATATATATATATATATATATATATATATATATATATATTTGAATAAGTTTTTAAAGGTACACCATTTTAAAATTCCTTATCAGATACCGAAAGAATTGTCTCATCACGTGGCCTTGATTTTGGCATTCCTCCTTCAGGTATCAATAAAGAGGAGGTATTTGCTTAATTTGAGTTCCTGTATTTTCAGCTTAAGAGGCATTTACCAACTTTCATCAGAGGATGAAGCATGGCGCAAGGCAGGTCTTGTCGACCTTGCCCACAGTTTCGTGGGCAGGTCTGTTGAATCGAAGTCTTTTGTGTGGCGGGATAACCACTTTAAGGCTATCAAAGCGCTTCAGTCTGATAAGGAGATTTATATTACCAAACCTGACAAGAGTTCCGGAGTTGTTATTCTTGACCAAGTCGACTGCATTGTAAAAATGAACAATATATTGGTGATAGTACCAAATTTTTATATTTAGGTAATGCCAATACAAATGGCAAGACAGCTATGGCTGAAAATAAACTGCAATGCCGCTTCCTTAAGTTACACAAAATAAGATGGCTTACCAAAGAGATTTACGATAGAATACATCCTGTAGGATCCCAACGTCCCAGGATGTATGGATTACCCAAAGTTCATAAGGACAATGTCCCTATGAGACCCATTTTATCTATGGTGTGCTCATCCCAGCATGAGTTAGCTAAATGGTTAGCTGAAATCCTTGCACCTGTCTTTGAGAAATATTCTGGATACTGCATTCCCGATCCTTTCGGTTGGCACGATTTATTCGTGAGCTTAAGTGTTCTTCTGACACGGAATACCTATGCTCTTTTGATATATCCAGTCTATTTACTGATGTGCCTCTCGATGAGACTGTTGGAGTTGTGCCGATAGTCTTTATCGTAGTTCAATAACTAAGCCGCCATATTTAGAAAATATATTTGTTAAACTCATGGGTCTGGCGACTATGTCGGTTGAATTTAGTTTCAACGGGAACATATATCGCCAAATTGATGGGGTTGCAATGGGCAGTCCTTTGGGTGCAGTGTTGGCTAACATTTTTGTCGGATTTCAGGAGCAGCTTTTGTTCCAACGGTTGCGAAGCCTCTTTGTTATTTTCGCTATGTGGATGACACTTTTGCCACATTTAAATCCCACATCGACGCAAAGAGTTTCCTTCGGCCGCTAAATTTACTTTACCCGGCAATTGGGTGTACAATGGGGAGAGAGTAATGACGTGTAGCCATTCTTGGATGTGTTGGTTGAAGGAACTGATGAATGTTTTGTAACCAGTGTATATAGAAAGTTCACATTCACAGGCCAATATATAAGCTGAAACTCATTCTTCCTTGAAATCAGAAAAATAAATCTGATTAAAACGCTGGTGCATCTGGCGTTAGTGATCTGCTCTAATTCCAAATTAGATGCAGAACTTAGCAAAATAACTGAAATCCTATCTTCTAATGGGTATCTATTAGACACCATTGAAAGCTGCATAAAGGACACAATTGCGACATTTAATAGAGAAAAATAGTTCGGCTCCCACAAGGGTCATGTTTATGTGAAATCACCATAGATTGGCACCGCTAGTCAGGAACTTTCGCATAAAATTGTTTGAGCCGTATCGCGTTGCTTATTTGCGACTAATGTGAGAACGGTGTTTGGGACCCGCAGTGCTTTCCCCTCTTTTCGCAAGGATGGTATCCCCGCCATTCAATACAATTTAGTTGTTTACCATTTTCGTGGCCAGTGTGAAGCTGACTACTATTCAGCGATTAGAGGTCAGAGTTTCCCAACGCATCCCCCTCTCGATACGTAGGCACAGACAGGAGCCGACATCCGGGATTTTACAAGCTCATGAATCGGCCATCGGCGGCCATTTATTGGAGTGCCAATTACGCACTGAGGGATATACGGATGAGGCCTTTACTGTCTTGCTCGTAAAATCACCTTAAGATGCTCGAAGCGGTCACCATCAACTTACGAAAACCGTCTCTGTGCAAACAGAAGGAGTATACCCACAGTTTGGAACTGATGGGTACATCATTTTTTGTTTTACTCATTCAATAATCTATGTATTCACCACGATTTTAATTCGCTATTCAAGCACCCTATTTTAGTCGACGAGATATCTTGAAAATGAGTCGACTCGAAAGACGTTTCGATTTCACCACCATCTTTTTGCTCCATTCACATTTGTTTATATTTTAACTGTTTCACTAGAGTAAGGAATGAATAATGTATACTTTTTTCTTTCTCGCTTTAGTATTGTAGGCATCTCCGTACTTGGTAACTATGGCTACCCGGCCATTATTATTAAAATCAATATATATATATATATATATATATATATATATATATATATATATATATATATATGTATATATATCTATATATATATATATATATGGATGTATATGTAAATATACATATACAAATCTGATACAATTAGAATGCCCTAATAATACAAAATATCGAACGAAACATTTCATTAAATTGCACAATAACAGATTAAGCAGAATGCTATACAAACCATAGTAATACTACGGAAAGTAATAATATCTTAAATATATATAGTGCACACATATTTAAAATTAAGTACGTGCTTCATAATAACATTGTGTGACACATTTTCAATTTAAATATGTGTTCTATTATCAACATTGACACATGTCCGTTTAAGAAACCTCTATGGCCTCAAAAGCAACGAAAATGATATTCTTACTAATTAAAAAGTATTGCTCATTAGTTGTGACACGATATCATCTCATTGTTGTTTAGCTAAGTTACAAGAGAAAAGCCGGAAAGGGAAATACGTAGTTTTGTCAGTTGAGTTTGATCCGTAGTTAATAACGCATCGATTGCAATTTTTATGAAATGTACTTATAAAAATATATAATTTCATGAAATGTTCATCGGTTTCCTGTGATTTTTTTTATGTAACTTTGAACATCATACTTACATTGTAGAATGATAAATTATTGATATTATATTGAATCAAATGACTATAGACATTTCAAATTCAATCGCGTTCAATAAATTACATTTTCAAATCACATTCTTCAAAAAATGAAGCACAATTCAAAAAGTAAAATGTAAATGTATTTTCTAGTGCAAACATAACATCCATTTGCTTGGTTTTAAATTATTTAACATGTTACATAGGGTAGCCGGGTTTAAATGGACCACTTTTGTCGCATTCTTTATTGAAATCTCATAACTACAGTAACACTTCATACATGAAGGAGGACATGCACTCAGAGTAGAAAATGTGTTCCCCGCATTCGAACAAATACAGATAAGGTATGATAATGTTTCCTATAGTATGTACATGTAAAAAGTTGTTTTGAGGTACATGGCGTATTTTACAAAAAATAAATAATCAGGATACACTAATATTAAGAGTTTCACAATTGCGGTTAAAAAGAAAATACAGAAGTTTTACGTCGATACATATATATTAAATGAAGTTACTGTACTTTTATATGCATTTTTCATAATGAAAGTCGTGTTTAAAATCAATATAACTTAGTACACAAACAGGTCACATTTACTCCCCACAGATGTCACATAACAACCAACTTATATCATTAGGTCGCAAACGTAAAACGAAAATAAAATGAACTAATATAATGTTTAAACACAGTAACACCTAGAATGTTCGAACACAACAAGCAAACCTTCGCCATGCAGAGTTTTGGTTAGGAATATGGATGATTATGCTCGTCTAAAGGTATATATTACTCTTATGCTTATTCAAAAACATGTAATAATTCATGATTCCCTTTAGTCTTAAGAAAAATGCACCATATTCATTAATTTAAAAAAGGGCATTGCAATTATATGTATGTGACTTTTTCACTTAAAGTATATAATACACCAGAGTTATCAGATAATAACGATAGACACTAGCAAATAATGTTAGTAGATAGTGAAAAAGTGCATACTTATCCTTCATCAGAGCATACGTACTAAATCAGTTTCAATGGAGATATCATAAAGAAAATGCCTGGTGTAATCCATAATGGAAGCATCAAACTCTCGGGAAAACAAAATTGGGAGAAAATAAAGATGATCATGTATGTCTTATTTCACCCAGGTAGCCCAACTCATCCCGAATACATTAAAAAGTATATAAAGTCATCCGAGTCTTTAGACTAGTATTAATTTATTATTATATAAATATTAATACGATAATTAAGAGAAAATGAAGTTCTTATTTGGAAATAAATAATCACAGTGTATTTTGTCTTATAAATTACAGATTGAGCCCGACCCATTCTTTTCTCGGCACAACACCTCTCTCACAGACGGGATGTGTATAGTCTCATTCTTTTCTATGAAATCTATTACGGCATAAGTTATTTGGCATTGTTTGACTAACACCTTGCTTTCTTTTGTTCAAGCTAATTTGACTAATTAATCTAGTAGCCTCCATCAATTCGATGTTTTTATAACTCATCTCTATTCTTCTTATTCTAGTAGATGTTTTTCAGGAATTGCAGGATAGTAGAACTCTCTTCCTGATGACTGTTTTCCTCTAAAATACAGCTTCGCTCTTTTAAGACTAAGGTAAATAGGTATATTCCGTCTTTACAAAAATCTTCCTTTGTTCTTGTAAGGGTCTTAGAGCAAGTGGCTTCACCTCTTTGTTTGAAGCGACTGCCATTAAATATATATATATATATACATATATATATATATATATACTTTTATATATATATATATATATATATATATATATATATATATATATATATATATATATATATGTATAATACTCTTGTGTTTGCGTGGACAGAAAGTTATAAACTACAGCATATCCACTACATTATATAAATTATGTGATCTAGGGAGACACCGGGCTGTGTTTGCTTAAATAATAGTGTAATATTTATTACCTTTGTGGTCACACGGGATTACATTTTCACATGGAATATACACATACTTTTTCGTTGGAACTGATAGGGGTTTCAGGAAGCACACTAAGATTGTTCTCTTATATTGTATTCCCTGTTTTTTGTTATTTTATAGAATTGAACCAGTAGCAACAGAGTGACAATCATGCAATCACATCCGAAAATAAAGAAAGGCGTGTTTCGATAAACAAAGATATTTCGAGCAATATTATTGAACGTTGCCAGTTATAAAAGTGACGAAGCATCTTATATATCACGATCTACGAATGCCGGATAAACATAGCTACAATGAAATAAGACAATATCGTATGAATAAATAGAATACCTTCAAATAATACTGAATACAAAAAATAATTGTACACCTTATGACTTTGATTATGTATTACTGGTATTTATACTATTCGTCCTGTGATCCTGATCTTGCTTATATATATATATATATATATATATATATATATATATATATATATATATATATATATATATATATATATACATATATATATATATATATATATACATATATATATATATATATATACACACATATATATATATATATATATATATATATATATATATATATATATATATATATATATATATATATACAAGAGAGTTAATGTCTCAGGGCGAGAAAAAGTATTCCTAAATACAAAGGTGTTGTCCAATATTTATGTCATCTAATGAAAATGTAAACGCTACAAAATCTTATGACTAGATATTATATGTTATATATTATGTTAGATAATGATAAGAAATACAAATCCTACACAATATTTTAATTGGTGTCTTATTGCTAGTGATCACATTTAATGCAAATGTGCAATATTTGAATTAGAAAATGCGTTGTAGTAATTATATACCCTCTAAAGCATTTTGAATATTAAACCTAACTGAAAATTAGGTAATAGTTTACTACTGAGATTTATATGTTCACAAACATCATATCTAAGTGAACTGTTACACAGTGCTCTCACCGCATTTTATACTGTTTTCATGAAACCAAATACGATGTATGCAGTTACATCTTTTCTCTTCATTGCTAACTTTTTCATTTTTATTTAGGTGGTTACTATTAGTGATTTGTTTATTTCTATTTGTACTCTTTATATGTTTGTTCTTCTTAGTGTTATTTTTGTTAAATTTTCCACTTTTTTATGTAATTTGTTATTTTTTCCTAAACCCACTATTGGGAGCTCAAGGAAAATGGACGCTCACTAATAATTGAATAGAAAATAATACGACAGGACCGTATATGTAGAAATTTTGACGACCCGTCTAGATTATGCCTGAATGAAAATTTGAAATCCTAAACTTTCAAGATCCTCGAAATCTATTAAACTGTAGAAGTGAGATAGCAAACAGCTGCTTACACAGAAATAAATTTACCTTAGGCAAACGATAAATGAATAAATACATCCGGATTATCAAATATATTTGTGAGTGTATATAAAATGAATAACCCCCAAGATCTGATTCCTCCGCAGAGTTGAGGGCACTCATATCCCAATCAAAGGAGTGTGTCATATTTGTTGTAATTAAATGGTCCTCGTTATTGATTAAAACTAATCTCCTACATTTTGTAATGATGTGGATATGATCCTTGGATATATCGGTATATATCTCGGCAAATTCTAGAGCGACGTTAAAGAGTTCTTCTGATATAGTTGGGTAGAAGTCCACTATGTCGAATTGTAGGACAGTACCTTTTTTTCTTAAATTCGATATTGTTAAACCAAACGATTGCTTCGGTGTTATTCTATGTCTTTTATTTATTTGTGTGTTGATTCGAAATAGCATTGTTTTGCTGATTCCTCCTATTTCTGGTTTGGTCGAATTAATTAAGCGAGGGCTGGGGTTATTGTTAAAGTTACTTGTGTTGTCTTTAAATAGGATATAGGCTACCTTAGGTTTTAATTAACTAACTTTGCCGCTAATTGTTAGTTAATCGGTGATTTTTTTACTTTCATTATGTATTATATATATGTACGTTCGCTTGTATCTAGTTTACTGTAGTTTTTCGTAATGTTTTCTGTTAGTAGTTTGTTATACTCTTGTTTATCTATTTTTTAGAAATGTCTAGTTTTGCCAGCTTTTACGAAGATTTTATTAGAGTTGTTTATTTTTTTAAACGATGGGGTGGCATTGTTTTTGGAAATTATTATGTTGTTTGTGAAATTCTAAGTTTTTAATTACATTTAAGAGGGCATTTTAAAAGCTATTAATGAGATCTATTGGTTTAGCGTGATTTAGGCTTTTGAATCCGTAGGATTCTTTTGTATCTACGTGTTTATCTTTATTGTTAAGGAAGAAGTGTGATCGGCATCACATCCGGCGTATTAGTTCGCCCGTTTTTAAATTAATTTAATAATGTATCCATGCTTGCTAGGTGGTGGGATATTTTTGAGTGAATTTCCTGAGTTAATTTTTTCTATATTATTTTTCAGTGGTGAGAAAAATTTCTTGCGGAAGTGCTCAACTACTTGAGGAGCTAAATATTAGTATTTCATGTATCCACATAACATTTTATAAGGAGATATATTTTTTATGTATCAATTTTAAGTACGTACTTCAACAGTGCTCGATACGTAAGTAGAGCAAGGTAATAAGCTATGAAATATATTTATAGCTATTAAGCTACAGAGAGGCTCCCGCGTTTAATCCCCGAGGGGGATCTTCAGGCTAAATTGCTTGGATCTATTTGTGCCGGGTGTTTTATATACACTGCTAGCTAGTTAACCAATCAGATTCTTTGTTGTTATCTCAGCCAAACGTTGGAGTTCCCGCGAACAAAGGTAGCGTTGGTGTTACTTCTTATATCCTTTTCTAGTTTTCTGTTTTCTAGAGATTGGCCTATATCCTGTTTCCATTGTTGTGTCAATATAATGTGTGAATTTATTTTGACACGTGGTTCTTCTTACGTCCATTTTTATTACATTTTCATCCAATGCTTAAAAAAAAGAACGAACAATATCTAAAAAAATATAACTCCCAGCATGCTCTGGCTTCCTCGTTCTTATCCCCACTTCCGCCCATTACATCTTGGCGGAGAGCGTCAAACCAACACAAGACGTTATACTTATAAACAAAAGTAAAGTTTGTTTATTTTATAAAAAAAAATATCTCTGATGATGGAGGTTGTATCCTTCGAAATTAATTGGAAAAAAAAGAAAAAAGGAAAAAAACTTTCACGCATTGTTAAAAGGGCTACTTACGTCATTTTATATATATATATATATATATATATATATATATATATATATATATATATATATATATATGTATATATATATAAGTGTTTAAGGTTCATATTTTTTTTAAAAGCATCTATTGTTAAATTTAAGAAGGAATAGGTAAAATAAATACCTTTTGAAGCATTTAAAAAATATATATGAACCTTAAACACTTATACGAATCACGTGCTGCATTCACGTTCTTCATATTTGATGATGGAAAACAACATCTTGCCCATTTGGCCCGGCTGTATAACAACAAGCCGGTAACGAGATAAAGAATACAAATCCGATGACATCAGGATATATTACACACCGAGGATGCCAGGTTTTGGCGAAATATCTGTATCACTTTAAATTAACAAAAACAAAATGCTAGTTTTAATAAAAAAAAGAAAAAAAAATCGGTTTCGATTCATCATTTTTTCTTTTTTATAAAAAAAATTGATATCGCATCTTAATGCTTCAAAAGGTATTTATTTTACCTATTCCTTCTTGCTTCGTTAAACTCGCTTCTACGAGAAATAGTGAACTTTCTTCAATTGAGGTTGCCTCTAGTATCAGCTGGATACCTCTGCACACTAGATCAATTCTTGTCCTGGAATCCGGTTAGACCAAGAGACCACCAGAAATATATACTATAATATACTTAACTGGTCTATTGGGGAGAGGAAAATAAATGTTCTAACTTATTTACTTACTCGATGTTCTAGAGGTGTATGAGAACTATAATAGAATGTTCGAATATCTATGTGTCTCATAAATAGATCAAGTGATGGGTCCCCTCGATTTCCAAAGACTTAAAATAAATTAAAATGAAACAAACATATATATATATATACATATATATATATATATATATATATATATATAGAGAGAGAGAGAGAGAGAGATAGATAGATAGATAGATAGATAGATAGATAGATAGATAGATATGGAGATAAATATGTATATTTATTTACATATATATATTAATATCTATATCATATATATATATATATATATATATATATATATATTTCGAAAAAACATAACAATGGTGGTGTAAAATAAATAACATTTATTTTAATGTTAGATTTCGAGAATATACTTCTCATTTTCAAATAGTGTTTTTCTTTTCTTCTTTTTTTCAATGTCCGATGGAAATGGACTTTTTGGTTAGAAAATCACGTCATGTTTTCAGGCGAGGTGACGCCGGTTTGAATATATATATATATATATATATATATATATATATATATATATATATATATATATATATACCCTTTTATTTCTATAGTTATTATATCATTTTATAGGTATTCATACCCAAAAGAGATAACTGTATTTACAATTGTTTAAACAAATCATCATAATAAATAAAAAAAGGAGTTAGTCCAAAAAAGAGAACCCCTAAGACAAGTCTATTAACAGGAAGAATCGAGACTTACTTTATGTAGGAAAACAAACCCGAAAATAGCCGGATCAGAACAAATGTTTTGCTTTTACTTCAATGATAAACGTTCTGTATTTTTTTACAATGCAGCTTTTTGAAGCAAATGTAAATCTGACAAATTGCTTTTGCCATTAATTATTATAAGATTATATGATAATATATCTTGAAAGACATCTATTCATAAGCTCCAGTCCTCGGCCTTTTGGCTAAGATCAAAGTGTAGTATCTGTTCCGATGGATACTGCACTTCGGGGCTTGATTTCCGCCGGGCTATGGGTCTGATCTGTCCTGTGCAGTTCTAGGAGGTCCACCCTCCCAGGCTTTACCTCCCCTCTTTGGGGAGGAGTAAGTTAATTGCTTACTGCCTGAGGCGCCCCTACCGGGGAATGCCGACGGGGCTGCCCAGGCAATTTTTAATGGCCAGAGTGCTCACCTTCTCGAGCGCCGGCTTTTCAAATCCCACTTTCCGACCTTGTGTCACATATTCCTATTGTGGGTAGGGGTTAAATAACGCCTTTTGGCTAAGATCAAAGTGTAGTATCTGTTCCGATGGATACTGCACGCCTGTCCTGTGCAGTTCTAGGAGGTCCACCCTCCCAGGCTTCGCCTCCCCTCTTTGGGGAGGAGTAAGTTTATTGCTTACTGTCTGAGGCGCCCCTACCGGGGAATGCCGACGGGGCTGCCCAGGCAATTTTTAAATGGCCAGAGTGCTCACCTCTCGAGCGCTGGCTTTTAACCCCACTTGCTCGACCCGATCTTGGGTCACGTCTTACTTGTGGGAGTAAGATAAAAC
>OY744516.1:190192713-190220213 GCA_963556195.1 Sepiola atlantica
GAAGCCGGAATCCTCCTAACGACAACCGAACCGAGCAGTAAGAAAATGGTGTGTTGAGATTAAATAAAATCGTGTGAAATATTCCCTCAAGAAAACCCGTGTCTCGTTTGTTCCTTTGTCGGAGACATGCTTCTTCCTTTGATCGAGACGATCCAGCGGAGACTAGACGTATCACAGGCCAGGGAAGAGAACGAAATCAAGGTAACCTTTGAGATTCATTTGAGATTTGTTTGAGAACTGTTTTAAAGACGTTAAGATACGTGTAATTCTAAGAGACGTTTAATGAAAAAAGGCTTGAGATGCCGTGAAAATATTCGTAATGTAAAAAGGCCTGAGATGCTGTAAGCGGCAGTGGTTTTGGAGAGGCCGTGATTGAAAGAGGGCTGAGATGCCGTGAAAAGATTCGTAATTGAAAAAAGGCCTGAGATGCCGTTAAAAGATTTGTAATTGAAAAAAGGCTGAGATGCCGTAAGTTGATGAGTGAAGCTTTAAGACTGTGGTCCGAATTTATAGAAAAAGAAAGAGAAAAATAAGAACGAATCTTATAGATGAAAATGATTATGAAAATGAAAATGAAAATGATATAGAGTAAATTGTATCATCGGAGGCGCTGGGGGGAGAGATTGAAATCGCCATTAATCCTCTCGTGAACATTTCGCGTTGTTTTCGGCCGGAGAGGATGAGATCCGAACGGCTGAGGTGATTTTGGAGAAATGCCTCAGTCCGGAAGGATCTCTGCCTGAAGTGATAAAGAAGTTCTCTCTCCCCCCCCCCCTGTATGTAACATATATATAATTGGTTGCCGTGTCCTGCTATTTCCACAAGAAATAGGTTGAGACTAACCGCGTTGCCACAACAGAAATCTTGGGGTCCAGAGGCGAGCGAAGACAGAGAGAGAGAGAGAGTGATGTCATCGAACAGTGAGTACCTCGTAATTTTTATGTGGAATAGATAAAGTTTAAAAAAAAAAAAAAGAAGAAAAAAAAGGAACTCTTACGAAGTTAAAGTAATAGAAAAAGAAAAAAAAAAGGAGACACGAGGGAGAAATTGTTAATATTCACAAAAAAAAGAAAGAAAGAGAAAGAGAGGAAAGAACGCACGCACACACACATTTATTAGATTGCGCAGAAAGAGATTTTGTTAATTGTTAAAATTCACAAAAAAAAAAAAAAAAAAGAAAGAAGAGGAAAGAAAAACGCACGCACACACAATTGTTAGATTAAAATAAAAAAAGAAAAAAAAAAAAAGAAAGACACATTTTGTTAAGAAAAGTACATTCTAGTTAGAAAGAAAAGGACGATTTGTCGTAATTATGTTTTTTTGGTGTTGTGTTTTAAGAATTTGTTGCTAAGATTCACAAAAAAGAAAGAAAAAAAAAGAAAGACACATTTTGTTAAGAAAAGTACATTCTAGTTAGAAAGAAAAGGACGATGTGCCGTAATTATGTTTTTTTTGGTATTGTGTTTTAAGAATTGTTGCTGTAGTTTTTTTTTTCTGGTTTGTGTTGGTGGGAGACGAAGGCGAAGGGCGGTGACGGGCGAAAAAAGAAAGAAAAAGGAGAAACGAGGGAGGTATGCAATTAAAAAGAGAGAGAGAGGGGAGTTGAGATGTTAAAAGAGATTGTTTAAAAAGAATGTGCACGCGAGGACGGGTGTGCGTGTTTAGAAAAAAGAAAGAAAGAATGTATATGCTTCTTAAAAAGAGAGAGAGAGGAAGAAGTGAAATGTAAAAGAGATTGTTTAAAAAAAAAAAATGGGCGCACGAGGTCAGAATATGCTTGTTAGAAAGGAAGAGAGAGAGAGAGAGAGAGAGAGAAAGAGGGCGCCCGTGGGCCTTGAAAACTGCTATGAAGGTGGCAGAAAAATGGCGACGACAGCGGCGACGGGTGATCTGGTGCCGTCCGGGCCGGAGCTTGGCGGCATGTCGACCCGCTGTGGTGAATTGTATTGTATTGTGTTGTGGAGATATGTTCTCCATTGGTTCTGTCGGTTTTGGTTTTATTTTTTTGTTGTTGTTGGGTGGAATGAATTTTATTTTATTTTTTTTTTTTTTTGATGTTTTTTGATGTATTTGTTACATGGAGGATTCCGGGTCTTCAATGCTTGAGTGAATGAGATTTTACCATTTAGAGGATGGAGAAAGTTAAAAATGTAATTGGAAAAAAAAAAACAGTTCTTAAATTGAATGTTACGTGGGTCAGCCGGGCGAGTTGAGTTGATCAGGTTCGGGCAGCTGGTGGCAGCTAGAGTGGGCTTGGGTCGGATCGCGGAAACCCTTGGACAGGGTTGATTTTATCGGGAAAAATCCCCGTGTACAGAGTATGTACAGGCTTGGAAAGTCAATGAGGGATTCCCGGCGTTTGCTCGTATGCTCTCTTTTATAGAGTAACCATGGGTTAGTGGCGAGGCTTTTGGTAAAGCCTGCATACGTTAAAATTGCGAACGGGAGGAATGACGGTGTTGGTCATTCTGTGGGACCACGAGAAAAGGAAGGTGGTCAGTTATGGAAATTGTTGTTTTTGTGTCCCAGGTGTGCCCAACTGCGCCGATAGAGTGTGTGAAAGCTGTGTAAAATGTTAAGCTTTGAAATTGTGGTCCCAATTTTTTTTTGTGGATTTTGGATGTTTGCCGACGAGTGTGCTGCGAAGATACCCCACCCTCTCACCGCATAGATAGGAACACGGGAAGGGAACGCATAGAATTGGTGTCTGCTCAACACCAGTGGGGATGGAGTTAAGTTGGGGTGTGGTGTGACTCGGGTGCGCGCGCCGGGGCGGATAGAACCATGGGGATCGATTTTTAAAAAAAAAGAGGTACCGGGTGTTAATTGGATTTAATTATAAGATTATAGGTTGGGCCTAGTTTGTGGTCATTCGGCGTGTTCCGGGAGCAGGATGATTCGATGTGACATTTCGCTCAATACCGTATCGACTAGATAGATCCATGGGATGGGGTCCTCCACGTTTAATGAACAGGGCTGGGAGTTAGACATGAGTGATTGTTCGCGGACGTTTGCGCCGGGGCACTGGAATGTTCGAAGCATATGGTCCAGATTAGACAGTGGTAGGAAAACGGTACCTTTTGTAATTTTGAGAGGCTGACCATTTAAGTCCACAGGTTAAGGAAAGGGGTTTCTGTTTTTGCGCCCCCATATCGCGGCAATACGCCCGATCAACAATCGGTCGTGTACCGATGATTAGATGAATATGTGCGTGTGTATTTAAAAAAAAAAAAAAATGTTGGTGATGGATTTGGATATTTGTGTAAATTTCTTCCGGGAAGAAATTTTGAAAGATAAGGTGGAGAGGAGTGTTATATTATGACGGGCCCTGTATTTCAAACGGGTAGATTAACTAGTAGCAAATAGCTAGTTTTGTTATTCGAAAAATAGGTTTTGTTCTGGACTCAGAAATGAGTCAGAGAAGTGTTTGATCTAGGAACAGTCATAACAAATCTGGGGAAACCTGACGTGACCTTTGAGTAAAAGATCAGAGTCAGTCGTTTTGTCCCCAGATTGCGCGTGGGAACGAGAATCACGTGACCACAGAGAGAACAACAACTTAGTTTTAGAAATGAGTCGGTACCTGGAAGCGAAAGTGTGCAGATCGGTTGCGAAGATGTAGCCGGTAAACGGGCAGGGCCCCACTGTGGGGGGGCCTAAAGATATCCCCAGAAGAAAAGAAAACAGCCCGAGTGTGAGATAGTTGAAGCCGGAATCCTCCTAACGACAACCGAACCGAGCAGTAAGAAAATGGTGTGTTGAGATTAAATAAAATCGTGTGAAATATTCCCTCAAGAAAACCCGTGTCTCGTTTGTTCCTTTGTCGGAGACATGCTTCTTCCTTTGATCGAGACGATCCAGCGGAGACTAGACGTATCACAGGCCAGGGAAGAGAACGAAATCAAGGTAACCTTTGAGATTCATTTGAGATTTGTTTGAGAACTGTTTTAAAGACGTTAAGATACGTGTAATTCTAAGAGACGTTTAATGAAAAAAGGCTTGAGATGCCGTGAAAATATTCGTAATTGAAAAAGGCCTGAGATGCTGTAAGCGGCAGTGGTTTTGGAGAGGCCGTGATTGAAAGAGGGCTGAGATGCCGTGAAAAGATTCGTAATTGAAAAAAGGCCTGAGATGCCGTTAAAAGATTTGTAATTGAAAAAAGGCTGAGATGCCGTAAGTTGATGAGTGAAGCTTTAAGACTGTGGTCCGAATTTATAGAAAAAGAAAGAGAAAAATAAGAACGAATCTTATAGATGAAAATGATTATGAAAATGAAAATGAAAATGATATAGAGTAAATTGTATCATCGGAGGCGCTGGGGGGAGAGATTGAAATCGCCATTAATCCTCTCGTGAACATTTCGCGTTGTTTTCGGCCGGAGAGGATGAGATCCGAACGGCTGAGGTGATTTTGGAGAAATGCCTCAGTCCGGAAGGATCTCTGCCTGAAGTGATAAAGAAGTTCTCTCTCCCCCCCCCCTGTATGTAACATATGCACTTATAGTTTAAAGTTAATCTAATTTAATTGAAATGTTCAAGTCGCTTTCCGACTTGGAACAACATGTAGTATATGTCGTGTGCTTTGTGTGGAACGAAACACTCTTTATATAAAAACAATATTTGCCACTATACAAACTCTACATTAAAATCTTATCTCGTGACTAACGCTATCTTCGGACAGGAGAGAGTAAATGAGGAATCATCGAAATAACATTCATTACGCTTTGAAATGCTTTACCACAGTGGTACTTAAATTAATGTTTACAAACAATGTTTTGTCAGTGGACATTGCCTGATTTGGCATAATTACGCAATGTATATTGCGATAAACATTACTTATAAAATTACCTTAAATGCTTTAAAAACAGTTCTGTTCTTTTGTCATAACACCATTTTCACAGGGCCTACTTTTTGTGTAAGCATATTCTAACGTAGTATCTTTTCTGTTGCTATAATAGTACATTCACAAGCCTTACCTTCTGCTTTCCAAGAGGAGATTCTAACAGGTATTAACTCCGCTATTTTGGAAGGGGGGTGTAGTACTTGTACTGTTTACATGATACCATCCTACCAGAGATGACCTCCTCCTTTGAGGATTAGTGGCGTATATGTTCGTTTACACATGTAGTTCGTTCATCATTATTTTATCCTCCCAACCTAACAAAAGTATGTGAACGGACTATTATATATATATATATATATATATATATATATATATATATATATATATATATATAAAACAAAGGTTATTTATTATTAAAGAACTTTGTTCTTACTGTATGATAAGTTCGTTACCCCTCAATGCATAGAAAACATCAGCTCATACAAAAGTAACTTACGCAGTTTCTGTTTAACGAAAGGCATCGACGTACTTTTGTTGGTTTATGTACCCTCGCTGTTGAACAAATTGACATTTCAAAATTAAGATTTGACACTATGTCGTTCTACTTACTAAACAACACATACTCTTCAATTCTTTTCACGACGTTGAAATTATTCCATTCAGAATTTAAAGACTTTGCATGTACAATTCAATATAATTTTAACTTCTTGCTCTAATCTTAACAAATGAAAAGTGCATAGCAGAAAAAGTATTTTTTTTCGAATATCAAACACTTTAATCGTAGACGTAAATCGGAGTTTACCGTTGGCAGTTTTTGTGATCAACATAAGTCCAGTTTACTTTCCTATTTGAATGCATTCGAATTCCTTGTCGTTAAACTTGTGCGACATACGTTCTAAAAGAAATGTTTGGCCGGATAAGTTCGAGTAAATTTTCTCCTGTGTTGTCGGCGGTAAGTTTTGAATTCTTGCATCTAGTGTTGTGTAGCACAAGTTCAAGTTATGTTCGAATAAATCCTGAACGCCAGTGTTGTGAGATGAAAGTCTCGAACCCCCGTCGCCAATGTAGTTAGCTTGCAGAGCCGCTAATCGGAATTATGTTACCGTAGGTACTCGTCGAATTCTGGGGGTATAACTGCCACTAATAGATGATAAGACGCTTAGTCGTAACTCTGTTTATGGTGTCTGAGTAAATCCATTTATTCCCCAAAATAGGTCGGGAAGCTTACCACATAACGTATATAATCGTCAATTAAATGCAAGTATTATTCTATATAAATCGATGGATTCCGTTAGTTTTCGTCAGTAAACAAAATGTTGTTAATATGTGTTCTAAGAGTCGATAAATTAAGACAATGTACCATTAACATGTCTAGTTTATTTTTAAGCAAACATAAAATATATCTTTTAAAATACTAAACGACTTGAGATATTTCATAATATATTCATAAGTATAAGTAACTATTATTAAGTAATAACTCTCTGTGATTTCAAGTGACAGAAAAATAAATTCATATGTTCATGAACATGGATTCTGTAAAATTGTTTTCGGCCTAATTGTGGCTATATATAAAGATTATGATGGCGCATTAACCGTAAGTGATTGTGATTTTGTTGTACATTCCGGAAATATATACCTTTGAGATGTGAACAAACAATTGTATACAAAAAATAGTTTTTCAAAGAAAATTTGTAATAATTTTGTATAACAATAATATATAGACATATACATATATATATATATATATATATATATATATATATATATATATATATATATATATATAAGATGTTCAGAGAAAAAAAAATTGTTTGTTTAATACACATGTTTATAAAACAAATATGTTGTAGCCCTTGATATTTCACTGGATTTTTTTTTAATATTTTCCTTTTAACGACCGAAAATCAACTTACGAAAACCAGTAGTTTACTTATAAATTCCGTTATTTGTTTTAATCAGATCAGGCATCCATATAAAGCGCTTAACATATATTTATATATTGTTCTTACTGTGTCTGGTCCAGACATCACATGCACATTAAGTTATAATGACATTGTTTTACATTGCGTTCGAGAAATCAAAACTGAAGAACAACTGATGAGTTGTCCCGTTTTCCTTCCTGTGAATAAAAATACGAAATACGTTGAATTTTCTATATTTTATTTTGCCCTTTCAAAATCGAAGTTTATTGTGTTGTCCGTCGTTCTTTCCTCTTTGTAGCAATAGTATTCGTCGTAGTTTCTGGATTACTCAGTGCCGTGTCGTCCTTTCGCCATTGTGCGTATATCACGTCTTACTCTGGTTACATGAAAGATAATTAATAAATGACAGATTCTGGAAATGGAGGTTTATTGAGAGAAAATTCTTAAGTAATCACAAGTACAGTTTACACTAATTTATGAAGGAGAGATACATTTATATGTAATTTAGTAACTATGGATAGACAAACAGACAGATTTACACCCCGATAAACAGACATATCGATAGATGTGTGATTCTCCACAGCTATTCCGCCATTGTTTTTTTTCGATAGTTCGCTTCAATCTGCGTTTTCTACTAATTGATACTTTTCTTCTCAGTTTCGTCCCTGGTGACTTCAAATATGTAGACCCATCTACGGATATTATTCTGAACCTTGGACTCGTCTGCCCTACCTTTTTTTCTTTTGAATTTTATCAACGACTCATTCTGTTGTCGGCTTTATCAATCGTAAGTCGGTTATAACACCAACTTCCACTTATTCTCCGATTTCCTGTCTCACTCGGCGTTCTTAACAAGACAAGTTAATCATTAATTTACACACAGCCAGGTCGTGTGCTTCTGCACACATCGCAGATGTACCAACATCTAAATTAGCAGATTTACCCGCCTATTAATCACCAGTACAAGTTACAATTCTCTGAATATTCTATCGATGACTATAAAAACATATATATATATATATATATATATATATATATATATATATATATATATATATATATATATATATATATGTGTGTGTGTGTGTGTGTGTGGTGTGGTGGAGTTGTTATCCACAGGTCTGGGTGATGCGTCTAGTGCTACAGCGGAGCGTACTTGTAGTTGCATTGGCTTCCTACTCTTGCTATTCGCTTAGCCGCCAGATAGCCCACTAGTTGTGCGAAAAGGGAGCCGAGTGAGTAAGTCTCCCCTGCTGGTATATAGCCTATCCCCAGACAAGACTCTAGTCTGACCTCCTCGTGGTACACTATGGTAACTGGGTGCTTTGCGGCCCCAGGCTAATTAACTAGAGATCTCGGAGTAGGTTAGAACCCCAGAGGTGCAGTGTGCAGGGCCTGCTGGCATGCAGATACGTCCCGGCACTCACCCTCTGTCACTGGGTAGTGGTCTGTTTCAACCTCTCTCTCTCTCTCTCTCTCTTTGTATATATATATATATATATATATGTGTGTATATATGTATATGTATATGGCGCCGGATCAGGGAAATTTCCAGTTTGGTATCTGGGGGCGCGTTTAACCCACTAGGAGAGATACCCCCTAAACCTTTGTTAAAGCAGGTGTCTAGGAGATGGAAAACTCTGATGTATAACCTGAGGGTTGTTGCTGACTTTTTCTGTGGCACTCATTTGCACCGATGTTGTGTAATCAACAATTCAAAAAAGTGTGGATCATCCTACACAAGCCTTCACCACTCAAATCAAATAATTCGTGTGGGTTTTCTAGCAGCTTTTCTAAAATCGACATGAGTATTTCTGGGTCCACTGGCGAGAGAGTAAAGGCGACGGTGACAGGCAAAGGATATTGCTGGAAGTCCCTAGCTGGCGCTCTACACAGTGGCGGCTGGTGGGTGATGGCCGTTTGGCACAAACCTTTGGGCAATTGTGCCGTTCGTGTCCTCCACCAGTGACAAAGCAGGCCTATCTAGGATCAGCACTGCTTCCCTATTTCAGGGAGGGGGCGATAAAAGGAGCCCTAGACATTGCATTCCCTTTTTTGACTTGTCAGCCTACTGCAGCTGTCTAGTTATCCAATACAGCAGTCAGAAAACTAAGAAATTTATGAAGTTAAACATTGGATCTTGGAATGTGCGCACATTGTAGGATAGTGATGCGTCACTAGAAAGGAAAACGGCCCTCGTATCAATGGAATTAAGGAAACATGATGTAGATATTGCTGCCCTTAGTGAGACGCGTCTGCCTGATTACTCACAGCTGTGTGAGGTAAAAGGTGGATACGTTTTTCTGGGCTGGTAAACCAGAAAACGAACCACGCCAATCTGGCGTAGGGTTTGCAGTGAAGACGGAAATTGCTAGATCACTTCCAACACTCCCAGTAAGTCATTCAGATCGCACTATGACCCTAAGACTTCCACTAAAAAACAACACATTCGCAACACTTATCAGCTGTTATGCCCCTATTATGAATAGTTCAGATCAATGCAAAGCTGATCTTTACAATGATTTGCGTAGCTTAATCTAAAAAATTCAGCATAAGAATAAGGTTGCTTTGATGGGAGACTTCAATGCTCGAGTGAGGCTCAACTTTCAAACATGGGCTGGTGTTCTGGGTCACCATGGTGTTGGAAAAATTAATTCAAATGGATTGCGACACCTGACATTATGCAAACAATTTAACTTCAGTGCGACAAACACGTACTTCCAACAAAAGCATTGTCGAAAAACATCATTGATGCACCCCCGATCAAAAGATTGGCATCTCATTGACTACATAATTACCAGAAAGCGCGACCTCAAAGATTTTAAGATAACACGCTCTGTCCATAGTAGCTGTTGTTTATCAGATCATGCGATTATAGTCGGCAAGACCATCTTCCATTTAGACAAGAGGAGAGTAAAAAATTATTCTGTTCCAAAACGCCTAAATGTTCTGCTTCTAAAACAGGCAGATACACAAAATGAGCTGAAGGAACAAGTTACGACCGCTATAGCTTCTGTAGAGGTAAATAGTGACGTTTCAAGTTCTTGGGATTCATTGCGCAATGCTGTTTATGACTCGTCTGCTGAGGTTTTGGGCTTCCATTTGCGGAAACATCAAGACTGGTTTGATGAAAACAACACTGAAGTGCAGAAGCTTATCGACCAAATGCATGTTTGCCACAAAATATGGCTCGAGGACAAAAAATCCACAGTGAAAAAGAAGGCATATAGAGCTCACAAGGCACAAGTTCAGAAGGCACTTAGGGCATTGAAAGAGGCTTGGTTGTCATCCAAGGCTGCGGAACTTCAGGATGCAGCCGACAGGAAGCATTCTAAGTCATTTTACTCTAGCCTGAAAGAGGTGTTTGGTCCTCAAATGAATGGTTCTGCCCCAGTTTTTGTTGAGGATGGAGAAATACTGCTAACTGACAAATCTGCTATCCTTAAGCGCTGGAAGCAGCACTTTGAAACTGCCCTTAACTCTGCATAAGTAACTGACGAAAACATCATTTCCTCTCTTCCGCAGCATCCCGAAATTCCAGAACTGTCTTTTCCACCTACAGTTCAGGAAGTATCTCAAGCTAAAAAAACAGCTATCGTCAGGGGCACCGGGCAGAGATTGCACCCCTATTGAGGTGTACAAACATGGCGGAAGAGCACTCGAGGAAAACCTGACCATCTTGTTTGTGGAGATATGGAAAGTTGGCGGAGTCCCACAAGACTTTAAGGATAGTAATGTCAAGCATCTTTATAAGAGCAAGGGAAGCAGGAATCCCTGCGATAATCATCGCGGGATATTTCTGTTTTCTGTTGCAGGTAAAATTCTTGCAAGGTTGATTCTGAACAGGATCATCAGACATCTTATTGATGAGATTTACCTAGAGTCCCAATGTGGTTTTCGCTCTGGTCGAGGTATAATCGACTTTGTATTTGCCCTTCGTCAAGTGGCGGAAAAAGTTCGTAAAAACATCGGGAACTGTACATGTTTTTTATTGATTTGACAAAAGCATTCGATACGGTCAGCCGCGTAGCACTTTGGAAGGTTCTTCATAAGCTTGGAATCCCCAACAGCATGCTTGATGTCATAATCTCCTTTCATGAAGGGATGAAAGCACAGGTCGTTTCCAATGGGGAAACCTCAGAGCCTTTTGAAGTAACCAACGGTACGAAAAAGGGTTGTGTGATGGCACCTGTGCTGTTTGCATTGTTCCTCTCGGTGATGGTTCGGCACGCATTCTCTGATGAAGCACAGGTGTTAAGTTTCAATTCCGAACCACAGGTGGGCTCTTTAACCATCAGCGTTTTAAAGCCAAAACCTTGGTTCGAGAGGCCATCATTCGGGACGTTCTCTTTGCAGATGATGCTGCCCTGGTCGCGACTTCTTTTGAAGAAGCTCAGAATCTTTTGACAAAATTTTCAGGTGCATGTAGAGCTTTTCGTTTAACAATCAGTTTAAAGAAGACTGAGGTAGTCCATCAACCATGCCCTACCCCTAAACAAGTTCAAGGAGTGAAACAAAAGCAGCTTGTCCATGAATTTCCATTAGAAAAACTCAAAGTGGATGGCAGACCAATGAACTATGTCAAAAACTTTACCTACTTAGGTAGCAAGGTTAATTCTTCTGCTTCACTTGATGATGAAATCATAAACCGAATTGCAAAACCGGCAAATGCCTTCGGCAAGCTGAAACATCGTCTTTGGAGTAGCAGAGGTATTAAGTTGAAGACAACAATCAATGTGTATAGGGCTGTAATATTGACAGGTCTTCTCTATGGATGTGAGGCGTGGACGCCTTACCGGCATCACATTCGCCAATTGGATGTGTTCCACAGGAGCTGCCTTAGGACCATATGCGGACTTAGTTTGAAGGACAAAGTCGCTAACACCGATCTTTACAACAGATGCTATATTGGTGGAATTGAAAGTTTCCTGTTGCAGTCTCAATTGCGATGGGCTGGTCATGTAGCAAGAATGGACGAAGGGAGGATACCTAAATCACTGATGTACAGTCAGTTAGCTTGTGCTAACAGAAATCTTGGTCGGCCCTTGCTGAGGTACAAAGATAAATTGAAAGATGCGTTGACGGCAATTGGAGTACCCCCCGCCCCCCCAAAAAAACTTTAAAGACTGTACAAAAGACAGGAAAACATGGCGAGCAGCTTGTTGCATTGGACTGGAAAGATTCAACGAGACCTGTGTGGATAATATGAGAACTGCCAGAGTAAGGCTAAAAGCTAGAGAGAGTGCTCCACACCTGCCATCCGATTACTCACACTCTTGCACTGTCTGCGGCTTTCTTTGCGGGTCTCTTGCCGGACTCTGGTGTCATGAACGATCTAGACACAAATGACAGCTGTTGGAACCTCATACGTCGCAATCGACGGGAGAGCCCATCATATATATATATATATATATATATATATATATATATATATACACTTGTGTGCATTGTGGATATTCATTGTTTGTTCAGTATATGT
Organism: Sepiola atlantica; assembly: GCA_963556195.1. NCBI lineage: Eukaryota > Metazoa > Mollusca > Cephalopoda > Sepiida > Sepiolidae > Sepiola > Sepiola atlantica. Next base: position 190,204,957 of record OY744516.1, read on the forward strand.
TTATATGAACTAATTAATTGTGTCTCCATTTGTAAACCGATAGAAAAACAAAACTGTCATAGCAAGTTAGCCCGACTGGCCGTGACATATTGATTGTATCGCCAGTATTGCAACATATGGACACACGCCCACACATAAAGACACACACCCATATATATATATATATATATATATATATATATATATATATATATATATATATATATAAATATATATATATATACACATATATTTATGTGTATGTATATTAATATGTATATATATATATACATATATATATATATATATATATGTGTGTGTGTGTGCGTGTGCTGTGGTTGTGTGCACGTGCATGCCTTCACAAAACTGCGGTAGTAAGTTTACTAATTCATAAGTGTATGTGTATCGGTTTTCGCCAGCTTTGCTGAGAGAAATCCAGTTTGTTTACTGACCTTGTCTAAACAATAGATTCGTTTATTTTTGTTTATAAAGTATTTCCCATGTTGATGGTCTGACGTGCTTAGAACAAAAACAAACAAAGACAAATGAATTATATTTCTCACTCGACGCGAAGTCTAAAGAAATGAAAATATCTTAAAAGCATTGTTTGGAAAGAGAATGATTTATTTGGTCTGATAAGTACTTTTGTTTACAAAGCTAATACCGTATTATGCGTTTAAAAAAAGAACTCACACACCCCATATATATATATATATATATATATATATATATATATATACATACATATATATATATACATACATATATACACATACACATATACATATATATATATACATACATATATATATATATATATATACTTACATACATATGTATATATATATATATATATATATATATATATATATATATATATATATATGAAGGGAAATCGATGAGTAACCTGTGAATCTCAGATTAAATTCAATTTACAATGCAGTTACATTTACAATACTTATAAGCAAAAAAAACGAAATTATTATATGTCTACTTATGTTATCACTACGTGTTCAGTATGTTTTCTTTGTGTATGCAGATTATTTACTAGTCCTATAACTTATTTACTAGTATATCTTTTTTACACCTAGAATCTCGGGCACCCACAAAAAAAGCCTGGGTATTTAAAAAATAATTCATTGATTACAGTATTATAAAGTAATTTTATTGTTATAATATTTTTCAGGTATAATTGTCTTAGCTGATGAATGTATCTTAATATTAAATATAAAATGTGACATAAGAAATAGATAAGCAGTTAGATAAAATAACGAAAACAATAATTGAAGAGATAAGAAAGAGAGGTTATGAGAAATACCAATTTGATACCTAATCAACAAATAAAAAAAGCTGCTATATTACTAAATAATTTGAACATGGATAGAAAACTAAGTTCATGTATTTCCAAACGATTAAAATGAGAACAGATACAAGGCTTGAAATGACAGTTTTTAGTAATAGAATAGAAACGTTATAGATTCATCCAAAGAGTTTAAAACCGGAGTAAGTAAGTCTTTATTTGGGGGAAATATAACCGAGAGGTATAATAAATGTGACATATAATCAACACGATTCGCAAACCGTATGTATTATAACAACAGAAATTACATGTATGCCATAAGTTTAGTTACTGCATTCGGCATGGTTTTCTAGGAGTGATTGCAGAGCGTTATTTCTTCCGTATGAGTCTAGGTCTTCTCTTTTGAATAATGCTCTTGCACAGTATCTTCAAATATTTAGTAAAGGATTCAGTTTTGCATGGAAGTAATTAAAAGTATTACTATGGGCGCATTGTAATACTTCTATATAAGAGAGTTAAGTGTTGCTTAATTGATCGTGGAATTCAAGGTTTCTTCGCAACTGGGCTTAAATTATTCGACATTATCAACTACACTGTAGATTGCTTAAACATGAAACACATGTGTATTTAGGTAAAATAATAAATATTTAATTTCATTAAAATCATATATATATATATATATATCAAATATTAACTAAATAAACAAAACCATTACTTTTCAAAAAAGCTCAATATATATTAGAGCTTTTATGTTAAAATAAAACTAGTTGGATAAATATAGATATATATATATAAGTGTGTGTATGTGTGTATATATATGTGTGTGTGTATATATATATGTGTATATATATGTATATGTGGATATATATATATATATATATATATATATATATGGATGTATGGGTGTGTGTTGATATATATTTATATATGTATTTATTTATCCACCAAAATCACAGCCCCCCTCCTTCTCTACCCACCCTCCTTTCCCTGCATACACCCCCCATACACAAACATTCCAACTTACTTTTCCCCTTCAATCTTGACCGCAGCCATTTGGTCAAACACCTCCCTCCTCCCTCTCCTCCACTCCCTCTCTGCCATCCACTTTACCCCTGTTCATCCCCCACCTCTTTCTCTTACAATCAGCCACAGTAGTCCTTGCTCACCCCATCTTTTCATTTTTCCCCACTCATTTTCTTCAACATTCATTTTTATTCTCAAACAAGTACGGACGTCCACGCAGTAGTGGCCATTATTTTATTTTATTTTTCCTCCCAATATGTCTACCTTACATGTATCTGTACTTGCATGACATTTTTTCTCTATATTATCATCCTGATGAAGTCTTATAAATAAAGATCAAACGTTGATGTACACATAAACAACATCCATTTTTTGGTTTTCCTTTTTCATTTTCCCATCACGTCGGATTACCTTCATCTTTCTCTTCCCATAATTATGTATATATATATATATATATATATATATAGATATATATATATATATATATATATATATATATATAGATATATATATACAATGCCGTGTTATAGCGCAGGGGTATAGGTGATGAGTGTCAATCCCGACTAGTTTGGGCGTACTGAAGAGATGTGATACAGCGAAACAGATTGTATGTGGATGACTATATGAATCTGTCTTCCTTTGTTTGATCTTATTTGTATAAGCCCAACTGCCATCAGCTTTAAGGCATAGCTCATTGGGTCAAACTAATTTGAGCAGCCGGCACTTGACAATGTTTACATTGAGATATCACTTAGAGTCAAACATATTGTGTTGATTTTCTATTTTGATTTTAGTAAAACTATTTTCATCAACACATGGGGTTTTAAAGGCATTTTGAATCTTTTTAAGTTTAAAATTCTAAATGTTCTTAAAAAATGAACCTTCCGAAATGTATATCTACCAGCGATCATGCGCGATTTAAGTTCAATTGAAAAGAGTCATTTACACCGTTAAGTCCACACAACATCGGAAGTGACTTCTACAAGATACGAAAATATGATTACGAAAACAAAAACCATAAGGTTAGTACATTTTATGTGTCTAATGCTCTGACGAAGCTTGTTATATCACGCGAAATATTAGATAACAACATAAAGATGAAGAAGAAAACAATATATTGTTTTTAGGTTTTATTTTGATTTTAATAAATATATCTGCATCTAACACATGTTTGTTTGAAGGCATTTTGCCTGTTTCTTCAAATATATATATATATATATATATATATATATATATATATATATATTGGAAAATGAAACATACATCCCTATTCACCATGAACCTAAACATTCCAACCTATTTGTTCCCCTTTAGTCTTGACCGCAGTCACGTCTTCAAATACCTCCTTCCTCTTTCTCCTCCACCCCTCCACTCCCTCACTCATTGCTCTCCACATTATTCCCGCTCATCCCCATCTCTTTCTCTCACCACCAGCCACATTAGCCTTGCTCACCCCCATCTTTCCACTCATCCCCACTCATTTTCATAAACATTCATTTTTCATTCATCACTACTGACCCCGTCAAGCACCGACGTCAACCCTACTGTTTTCTCCAGTAGTGGCTACTATTTACTTCCATTCTTCCCAACATGTCACCCCTATATGTGTTTGTACTTGCATGACATTTTTCTTTATATTATTATCCTGATGAAGTCTTATAAATAAAGACGAAACGTTGATGTACACATAAAAAACATCCCTTTTTGGTCTTGCTTTTTCATTTTCCCATTACGTCAGATTATATTCATCTTCTCTTCCCATATATATATATATATATATATATATATATATATATATATATATATATATATATATATATATATATATATATAAGATTATTTAATGGATCAGAACAGTCCAATTGTTCAAAGAATTAGAACAACAAGTCTAGTATGGCGTACGGTCGTTTCCAAAACATTCTGGAAATACTGTAATTTTAATTTTTGAATTCTTCAATTGAAACATTTTTTTTACAAAGCCACTCCAGAACGTCTTCAGCAGCGCATTTAGCAGCACATCTTACAGAAAATTCAAGGAAGAAAATAACAACTTCGTCTTAGAGGAACATCTATTGACAGGAGGAAATGCAGGGACACATATTAGAAAAGGGAATTAATTACAAATATAAAATAAAAATATAAAGATAAACCGATATATATATAATGATAAAAATACATATAATAAAAAGACATTTAAAAGATATAAACATCATCAAAATTATTAAGATAAAATGAAAATAAAAATAAAAATAAAATCAGGAATAAAATAAAGTAAAATATGACGTAAAATATAAAAATAATAATAGAATATATAAAGGAAAATAAGAATAAGAGATAAAAATACAAAACTAAAATATACAATAAAAAAGAAAGAAATACTATAAAAAAATAATAATATAAAAAATCATAAAATAATAAATAAACAAAAAGAAACATATATAAAAAATAAAAGTAAAATGAAGTATAGTAGAGTAAAATAAAATAAAGTAGAAAAATAAAAAAACAGTAAATAATGAAAATGAAAATAAAGAATGAAATATAGAAACATAAAAAATATATAAAACAAATTTTAAAAATATAAATTAAACATAAGAAGTAGAATACCCATCCTAGCCCAGGTATTCTACAATTAACATTGCATTTGTTTTAAATATTAATGTTATTCTCTGTTAAGGCCTATTGTAAGGTCTTTGAGCCCCCACCCGCAAAACACCGTTAAATTGACTAAAATAAATAATGTGCCTACGTTTCTTCGGCCTGTTGTATTGAATACATATTCAATAATTCATAATGATGAGTTCATGATTTTATCAAGGATATACGTATTATCGACACAACGCGCGATTATCGATCATTTTAATAGTAATAATCCCTAATATAACTCTACATTTGTGTTGAAGTATATTTTACTACTATTTTTACTACTATTTGTAAGTGTTTGTTAGTCGGGTTTCAGTTTTGATTGGCGCATCCTATACATTGTAAAGTGTATATAAAGGTAATGTGCCAATGGTTATCACCGAGTTACCAAAAATATACACATCAACATCCATTATGATGGATTTATACAGAGATTAAAACAAATAAAATATACTCATATATGCACCCCCTAAATATTGATATTTCCCTCTAAAACTAACACAGTCAATCTAACATTTGACTGAGAAGTGCGTGATCTTTTCGACTAGTCATTTTAGTGGCATTCATCGGGCAGACTGTTGTGTATGTTTTGGGTAGTCCTAGGAGGTCCACTGATCTCAGAATTTACCTTCTCTCCTGGGGAAGCAGTTTGTTAATCACTTACTGCTTTAGGAACGCCGACTGGGTAATTCTCACAGGACGTTATTGGTCATATTTCTAAGGCAAACCTGGCTCTTCCGCTATGGTGTTTGCTTTTTCAACATAATTTTATAGCATTGTGATAATTTAGACTATGATAAAAATATACAAATAGAGCGCATTCTACAATGGGTTAAACGAAGAAACTCGTCAGATATAATTCTGCCTAAATACTAGTCGAGAATACCTTCTCGACAATCAGTCCGACAGAGACTGCCAATTTCGATGCCTTTTTTCTGTTGCGATGTGGTATATGTATTTGAGAATCCTAATATATGCACCCTCACAGTGTTGGATAATGGGTGTGTAGGTTTACTAGTATAGCTTTTAGCAGAGGTGAATGATCGTGGGTCATTGCTGTCTTGAAGAACGTTGTAACAGTGCATTAAAAATAACCTGTCACTATAGGAAAGTGGGTGTCTTTCAACTCTTACCTCATCATTCAACGCGATATGCGGATGACACCCCACGGATATGACGAATGCACGAGAGGAAAAACGATTAGATTTAATAAACACGTTGTGTGATGTTGAGGCAACAGTTGCAAAACCAATGACGAGACAACTGGTGAAGGTCTATAATGACATAGGCCTAATTGTATGCATATATGTCTATATGACTATCTATCTGCTTATATATACACTTATTTGATAATTACTTTAGTTTAAGATGTATGTCTCTCTCCAACATAGTTAAATGTAAATGGTAATTGTGAAGATTTAAGTTTTCCTCTCTCAATAAACTTACATTTCCAAAAGCTGTCATCATTCAATAAGTATTACTCTTAGTCAACGAAGAAAGTATACGTGCAAGGACAAAAAACGAATCCTAACCGAGACTAAACGGCAAAAAGAAGTTTTAAACAGCGACGAAACGACAACACGAGAAATAAAGAAGTACGCCAAGACATTTCGGTTTCTTTTATCTGTCTCATTGAAGAATATATCTTAGATAGTCCTAGGAGATCAACCCCTTTTAAGCCTGTATTTCTACTCTTTGGAAACGAGTTAGATAATCGCTAAGTGCCTAATGCACCCTTTATCATGACATGCCGACGGGTCTACATAGATTATGCTTAGAGGAAATCCTGTGTCTACCCCTGGGGCGCTGGCTTTTTCACCCACATTTTTAAAAACCATTTAAACATGTGTAAATCCATCTGCATTTCTATCCTTAAAATTCCGTTATTCCGAAATAAGGAATTCATCAACCACAAATCTCTTCGACGTACCTTACCATCTTATAGTTTGTCTTTGTTTTTATTTCTCGATGTGTGTTTTTATATTTTTTAAACGAATATTAAATTACATTTATTTGCTTACTGTCAATACCCATAGACATTCAATTACACTTGTACTTTTTTTCGTAAATAATATTTTTGACGAGTTGAAATAGCCTTAAATATTATTCTGTCAATTTTTGTTTAAATATATTTTTAAATGTGTACATATGTATATATATATATACATATATATATATATATATATATATATATATATATATATATATATATATATATATATATACATAATGTGTGTGTGTGTGTTGGTGTGTGTGTGGGTATGTGTGTGGATATATATACATTGCGATTCTAAGGTTATATTCTAATACCAGTTTCCAGCACTTACGACAGTCTTTCAATGAACCGGTTTAATTGGTGTGATTCCTGACCTGAGTATTCAACTTAGTATCTCAATGAATATTTATACTTGGACTATTCAGCGGTTTGTATGCCATTGCTGGTGTTGTTTCATACACCTCTATCAGAATTGCTTCTAATTTTATATATATATCCGACTGTAGTCGATATCCACACATTTTCAATGAATTATATTATTTCTCTGAATATTCGATTTTCAATGATATTATTGCATTTCGAAATACTTCTACTTTTCATTTTAAGTCATTTGAAGCCTTCTAACTAATGATTTCCGTTACGACACGGTTATACATGTGTTTACATAAATATTTGTATGTGAGTGTGAATAAACTAGGTGTGTAGTAACTGATATTAAACACATGGCGCTAAAATCCAATTTTTGGATAACAAGCAAGTTGAAATGGAATTTTCTCTAATAGTTAGATAGTTTCAAGAATGTATATTCATGGCTGGATCCTTATGTATATATTTGATCTACTTACTTTTCTATGTGAAAATGCATCTCTCTATTTCTATATATCTCTTGTGGTCGGTGTATTTTCTTGCTTTTCTCTAATTGCATCAGTCTACTCTATTTACTTATTCTCTTACGTTTTTCAAACTAATAGTTAAATTCAGATCAGAACTGTTGTTAGTTTTTCTCCAGTTGAACTATGACTACATAATTACACATTAAATGAAATGAACATAAAATATATTGCATAAATAATATTTAAAGTGATATTCTACGATAAAGTATAACTGGAAACATTACTAATAGATACGGTATATGCTTCGTAGTATGTGTGTAGTAATATTCTCCAACGTAATATTCGTAAACATCTATTAGCATTTTTGTATAACACTTCTTCGCGTCGGTTTGATATAAAGTTGTAACATCCGTGATCATATCTACACAATCAATTGAAGTTTACTTAAAACATTTTTGTAGTATGACTTATTCTATTAATTTACACGTAGTTTTGTTAAAACCCCTCAAGAATATTTATTTCAGAATAACACCAACTAAGTTATCCGCTGTTAACAAACGCCCAGCCTTGAATTTGAAACATATTTTTATCAGCAAATCCAATTGTGTCTGCCGGTTATTATTTGTACACGCAATTGTTATTTAGATCCACGAATTTTTTCCGAAGCGGTTCAGAGGATTGTTAGTCGTTTGTGCCAGCTGATCATCATGCACCGATGCTGACATTCAGTGAGAAGACGGCTTATGGGAAGTAAGGTCTCCATTTACCTTCCATAAAAATGCTGAAACGTGTTTAATGCACATGCCCTCAGGTACACAAACAACATAACATTATCACTTAATGTTTGAATTTGAGATTCATTTGAACAGTATCATTCCTGTAAGGCATTTGAGGCATCATTAAGTTCTCAATTATGTTCTAAACATTTAAGTGATTTAAAAATATAAGTCCGTTAGAGGCGACACTCAGATTAAGCTCTCTGGACGCAACAATGATCTGATAATATATATGCTTGATTCTATGAATAATGTATTTTAAACTCTATATTCCATATATGTATTAAAGTATAATAGTGATTGTCTGTTCTTGAAGAGTGTGTTTGTATGTATATGATGGTGATCATACTTATTTTCGTATATTTCTCCAGGAATTAGATAATACATACTTTTTTGAAAGTCATAGTAATGCAATTTGTAGATTTAATTTGTGTTTCTATTATTGTTCTAAATGTGTTAATCTCTGTGCGTTTCCGTGTAAATTTTCCCATACATCATATAATATGAAAAAGTATATCGTAAAATGTGTGAGATTGACTTTTCTTTAAAAAAATAATTCTTGCCTGTTATAATTATCCGTAAGTAATGCAACTATCTCAACATTACTATATCGATTCTAACTACGTTTATTTTGTGATGTATATCAAGATTTAGAGAAATAGCGAAAACGATAGAGAAAGAGACAGATTTTCTACTCGGTGTGTGCCATCAAATATACATGCGTGTGGCTGCATACCCATAACAGGTGTGTAAATGAAATGACAAATAAGTATATTTACTTCGATATCAAAATAAATAAACGATCATAATGCGTGTACCTGCTAATATTATTATTAATGATAATAATACTAATACTAATACTACTAATGATGATGACGACGACGACGACAACGACGACGACGATGATGATGATGATGATGATGATGATGATGATGATGATGATGATAACAACAACAACAACCACAACCACAACCACAACCACAACCACAACAACCACAACAATAATAATAATAATAATAATAACAATAATAATAATAATAATAATAATAATAATAATAATAATAATAATAATAATAACAATAATAATACAAATAACAATAATAATAATAATAATAATAATAATAATAATAATAATAATAATAATAATAATAATAATAATAATAATAATAATAATAATAATAATAATAACTAGCGGGACCCTGTGGAAATTCCACAGTGTTTTCTACATCAATCTGTATAATTTACTTTTAATAATATTATCCGGTGGCTAGAAATATGCACATATTTTACTCACAAAAATTTTGCGTGACGGAATGGAAGTATATATATTTATTTATATTACTCGGTTGCCGGGGCAAAAGCTGTCTCTTCACTAAATCTTCTTAAATAGGAGTGTCAGATCGTGACACACAAAATAAATAACACACACTCTATCGTATTTATATATTGATGATGATGGTGGTGGTGGTGGTGGCGGCGGCGCCCTGAAACCGGCCCATTTGGTAAGCGTTTCCGCTAATGGAACGGGATACCTCGGTTCAATCATAGAAAAGACTAAAAAAAACATTGCTAAAACTCTCAGTATTATAAGGTCAGGAGCAAGGACAGTAAAGCAGTCCTGGGAAAAGAGTGGCGCCCTCCCCTACATCTCGGGTTAGCCGCTAATGTAAAGAGATCCTCTACTGTAATCGGACAATTTAGCCTTTTATAAAGTCTGAAATTAGCGACCACCTCACCTAAAATAAGCGAACGCCATTTTTGATTGACGAATTTGACAATATAACTAAATAAATATTTGAAATAAAAAAAAAATAATTTCTCAGATGTTCACTATACAATATCATTGCCCTTGTCTTATTTTTACGTCTCTATTTGGTACTTTGTTACATTGGGACCCGGGCTAACTTTGACCCTAACCCTAACCCCAATGACCCTAACCCTAACGACGGGGTCAAAGTAAGCGCGGGTCCCAATCTAATAAAGCACCATCTATTTGTTAGTAAGTTACGCTTGTTTTATTATGAGCACCTCCCGGATAAGAGTGAAATATTTTTTTAAAAATAATAATTTGCATTCAAATAACGCGTGTACGATGGACACTCTACTTTCTCTTTCTTTCGTAGGCGCTCTCTGTGTTTCACTTAAAAAAAAAAAAGAAATTCCACAGCTTTTTCTACATCAATCTGTATAATTTACTGTAAATAATATTATCCGGTGGCTAGAAATATGCACATATCTTACTCACCAACATTTTTCGTGACGGGATGGAAGTATATATATATTTATTATATTACTCGGTTGCCGGGGTAAAAGCTGTCTCTTCAGCAATCACCATCGGGCGCGACTCTCCTCCTCCGTTGTCAGGGGCAAAAGTAAATACTAAATCTTATTAAATGGGAGTGTCAGATCGTGACACACAAAATAAGAAACTTAACTTCTCAGATGTTAACTATACACTATCATTGTAATTGTCTTATTTTTTACGTCTCTATTTGGTAGTTTGTTACATTGGGAGCTGGGCTAACTTTGACCCTGACCCTAACATTAACCATAACCCCCAATGACCCTGAACTTTATAGCTAACCCTAACCCCTCACTGACCCTAACCCTAACGACGGGGTCAAAGTTAGCGCGGGTCCCAATGTAACAAAGTATCTTCTATTTGTTAGTAAGTTTACTTTTTGCGATTTATTTATTTGTTTTTATTGTGTTTTCACTCTTTCTCTATTTTCTCCCCCTCCCTCTCTTACGAACACACACTCTCTCTTTCTTTCGACCGCGCTCTCGGTGTTTCACTGAGAAAAAAAGAAGAAGCAAACATTGCTTATTGTCCGTTCAAGACATTTAAAAAATAAATACTGGTCCCTTACCATCCAAAAATAATAAATAAATGTTTTAACACTGTTTTAAGTGGTGCAAATAAAAAATAAATACTTAGTTCAAACTATCATTGAAAAAAAAACAACATTGCTTAACGTCTGTTCAAAAAACAACAATAACAAAAAAAAATAGACATGCAAAAATAAAAACAAAAAATAGTTTTAAGTTTTAAGCAACACAAAAAGTACTTTTTGACCAGGTGATTAAAAAAAATGTATTATTTCTTCCCCTTCCCCTCGAAATGTAGAAAAAAAATCTTAGAGGTTGGTTGGGATCGAACTATAAACCAGTCGGGCCAAAGACAAAAATACTACGTCGCTAACCGTTGCGCTAAAGGGAAATAGTTCAAATATTATGTAGAAATTAGGCTAATTGAATGTTTTTTAAAATCTAAGTACAGCACGCATGCGCAGAGCTTTTGCCGGAAGCGTGACACACGTGCGTACACCTTAGCGTATTAATATATAGATAATAATAATAATAATAATAATAATAATAATAATAATAATAATAATAATAATAATAATAATAATAATAATAATAATAATAATAATTGGGACAGCTGGGAAATACTACCAGTATTTCCAGCTAAGACGTTCAAGTGGAATTTGGAATGTAAAATGGTGCATTGCTAGGAGTAAAAAAGGGAAACCTCTTGATAATAGAATGCTTAAACTGACCCAAAATTGTATTTCTTTTTCCGGGGATTTCTAACAACAACGAACATTACTAAACTTGTTTCTTACGCAATGTTGCGTTGACATTATTATTAGACCTATACTGTATTTCTTTTTTATTATTTTTAACGCTGCATTGAACTGAATAATATATTCCTAATTTTGTGACTAAGAAAAAAAAGCAAAACATGCAAGATATCTCTACCGTCCTTATAGTAACATTGAACCAAAGGTACTTTTAGTTCATATGAAATTAAAAACAACAATACTAGTATATATTAAAGTGATGTACAAATTGGAAATCTTATGAAATCACTTCCATCTACTATCATCTTGTGTTCGGTTGTATCATGCGTTTGTCAGGTAACACTTTCAGAAATAAAACTAAACTCTCCAAAATGACTCCGAAAATGACTTTTTACACACTTATGTGTACATTATAAACACACTTATACAATTAATTGTAATGAAATCATTTCATGAAAAGACAAATACTGGAAATCTACTTCTAATTAGACCTCCAGTGACTGTTGGCCTTGGTTGATAGGCGACTTTTGACGAAATAAAACTTAGGTTAGTGTGCGCGTGACTTTTGACATAAAGCAAATCGCTTCTGTAGTAGCGGTTAAGGTAACGCTAAAAAACAACTCGGTTCATATTAGTTAGCGGTAGAAAACACATAACTTACAGAACGTTGCATCACACATGTGAAAGACAGAAGTTGAAACTCGACCATTCAAAGACCGTTGACATTTTTAGGTAACTAGGGCAATTTCTATTTTGTGTTCCAATACCAATTGCTCTGATACATACATTTTAAACAATTATAAGTCGACCTTTTATGTAAACATTAAACATATCCTATTTGAGCTTTTTGCGTTCGGCCGACTTTTTAATTCATTATTTTATATTCCTCGCAAACGGCGCCAGACAACAGCCGCTGCTAGTATATATATATATATATATATATATATATATATATATATATATATATATTAAATTACCAATACCTACTTACGCTAGCATTTCAAGCTCACTTCTCTACTCAGTGTATGAAAGTAACAATTTCAGAAGGTCGGGAGGTGCGAATCCGGTTCATAAAGGCCTACAATCTGCAAGCTGTTGCCAAAAAAATTATACGCATATATATATATATATATATATATATATATATATGTCTGCATTTATATTTGCGTATTATTTTTTAAAAAACTTTACGTGACATTTTTTGTTTGGAGAACATGCATTTAAACATTCTTCCATAACAATCAATTTACCCTTACTAAAAGTATTTAATTTTAACACTTTAACACATCCAAAATAAGTTTTACATGATGTGATATCGACCTAATCTCTTGCTGCTTTCAATTGTGATAAGCTTACTATAATCGCGTTGACACATCGGATCTTGTTAGATCACCTAAGTTAACAGACGATTCGTCTGTCCAGTACATAATAGATGATCATTTGGGAATACTAACTACTGAATGTGGCCTGGAGAGGACATAGGCTTTACCAGGTCCTATCATGCCCAGTGAAATATTTGAACAGAGATACTATCTTCCTGACTCCTCCACGATCCCCCCTGATGTTATGGGATATGGCTGGATTGAGTTGGATGGATGTGTTATCTTCGTCTTTTTATTATTTAATTTCACAATTTAAAAAAACAAATGAGTTATCGCGTTTTGCATTCGACCTCTTTAAATATATAATAGAACAACTAGTATCTACCAGGCACATTCATGTGAGAATTCAGTAACATATTCCAGGCACGAGACAAAACAGTATAATGAAAGTTTCTTTCCGAATGTAGCTGTGACAAAAAGCAATCTTGTGATCTTTTGGGGGAACAAATTCCTTTCTCTTTTATATTTTCAGTTTTACATACGAAAATACAGCGAAAAAAAAGAATGGGGGCACGAATATATCTGGCAATGCGCGAGAGAGAACACATCATAGAAACTGAAGCCATATAATAAGAAGCGTGCATATTCAAATCAAACACGTACCCTCCTTTACATTTTTCCCTAACCGCGGTTTATTTAAAACTTTTAAAGATTGAAGTGGTTGCTTTAATTTACTGCCAACATTTTCTAGGCTTCACATCTTTAAAAGTATATACACTTTTTACTTAATTTTTACGACGAAACGCAGTTAAACGTCGCTAAACAGAATGACGTGGGATGCACATCACATTTAAAGTCGAGAGATGATAACACGTCTTGTCGTCGATAACACGCATGCATTTGCTAAGTTCTACAGTCATATAACCTACGTAATTGCAAAGCTAAAAATGCGACTGGGTTGTATAAGCGGCGACAAAGATTACTTGTGTATTATTTTGTATCGGGTCCCTCCAGGTTCCTGGCGACTTCGCTACCTTTAAAAATAAAACGCTTGAGCATTACCACCATGGGCAGAACACATACAACCATTACGGTTCGCTTGACGAAGGATTTCTCGACAACAGACAATATATACTTCCTTTGCACTATTAACTTTACTGCAGTGCCATGTCTAAAACATCTGTACGAATTGTGTTTACCCGTGTGCAGTTTCTAGTAATACTGTTATTTGATAAGCATATTGTGTTTCATCGTAGCCAATTCTTTTCAAAAGTGTGCATGTGAATACGTATAGTGCGCCCTCTTTTGTAGACACGGTTTATGCTGTGATTGATTGCAATTTACTTTTAATATTCTCTAAGTCATGTAATGTGTAACTTACTGAGGGGTTTTCTATTTAAATTATACAATCTCAATTTACCTATATGATACAGAAATATAGACAAATTTACAATTCGTACAACTAAAGTGTTACTTTTGATGCTATTGAGTCCGTTTGCACGATTTTGTTTTCAAACCTACCGAATGATTTACTGGCTGTTTTGAAAACTTTGATGAAGTCTAGAGTCAGTATATATATATATATATATATATATATATATATATATATATATATATATATATATATGCATATATATATATATATATAGAGAGAGAGAGAGAGAGAGAGAGAGAGTGAGAGAGAGAGATATAGAGAGTGAGAGAGAGAGAAAAAATGCTTCTAATACATACGAAGGAATACACGAGACTAAATCCAAATAAGTTCCCTCGTTTTATGTGAAACATTTGATAGAAGTTAGGCCAT